>JASDDO010000001.1:69006271-69571172 GCA_030015575.1 Agapanthus africanus
AACGAAGGCCAGCCGTGCTATCTACGGTAAGGAAATATCCTTCCATGGTCACATAGGGCTATCTAACTTAACCTGTCAAAATAAAATCCAATACCAAAAGGGATAATACTGATAATCATGCTGCAACGAAACCACAATGAATACTAAAAAATGGGTCCACTAGATAATTGATGCCAATAAATACCGAATACAATAGATTCGAAAAGAAAAAACAAAATTTGGAAAGATACAAAAGTCCTAATGTCCCACAAGGACGCACATGCTAAATACTAACAGAAAGGAAATAAACCTACGGGTTACTGATCTTCGGCAAAATCCTGATAGCCGCTGCAATCCTGCTCGGCCTGAAAATCTGTCTCCAAACCTGAGATGGCAAATCTCAGGGATGTCAGAACATCCCAGCAAGTACTCAACGTATAAAGTGTATGTATGGCATGATAACATGAATATATGAATGTAGTGAAGCCCGTGTGCGCATGTAGAAATAGATGTAAATATATATGCATTAAAACTATGAAACATGTATGTAAACAGGTCAAGTCACATCCTACCGGTCACTAAAAAGTAAACTATCCTATCGTGAGTTCGAGTATGTGCGTCAACCTCTGCAGGAGTATTTCTAACCCAAGAGTAGTGCCCCAGGGGCTGGGAAACACGGCCTAACTGTGGAATGAACAAGCTGTTAGTTATATGTATGCCCTAGAGGCTATTATTGTACATATGATGTATATTATAGTGGATGCTTGTACATAAATAGGAAGGACTTTCTTGCTCAACATGATAGTATGCTATCTGGTTGCTCTTTATCTTAACATGTATACTAATTGTCTCTCTGTTACATGTTGATAAAGCCCTTAAGATGAGTCCTAGATATAGGGTGTTTTTCGTCACCCCATTGAGATGGAAATACGTCCGCGCTTGTCAGGCGCATTACAGATTCCCCCTGCCCAGGGTAGGCTGGGGTTTATTGATTGTGGGGATCCGAATCTCCGACAGCCGCGAACTAAAATGCCGTTAATTACCCCTCGCCTTTGGAGCGAGAGAACCTCCGATTGACGGGTCAAACAGGTCATGCGAACTCAATGTGGAGTGTTGTGTTTTGAAGGGGTTTTGGATATATCGGGGACCCCGCAGAGTTTTTACGGGGGTCCCGCTGCCCGGATAGCGGGCTGGGGCTCAAGGGGGCTGGCAGCCCCCTTGCGGGGTGCGGGACAGCGCCCCGTTAGAATTTTTTTCTAACGGGAACAGTGTTGTGGAGAGTGTGTGTATATAAAAAATGAAAGAATAGCGTCCAAAGGACGCGTGGGTGCCAGCACCTCACGTGCCTAGCACGCGGGCACTGGACGCTAGCGCCTCACGCGCTTGGCACGTGGGCGCTGGGCACTAAGCGCTAGGCGTTGGGCGCCACCGCCCTACGCGCTTGGCACACGAGCGCTGGGCTTTAGCAGGAAAAAGGACATTGTCCCTGCACTGGGAGCTGTGCTCCCGATTTGATTTCTGGAGTTAAACTCCTAAAAAGAGATTAATTTATGGAGTTGAACTCCAACAGATCTTGAATGGAGTTAAACTCCTAGAAATTTTTAGAAATGATCAAAGAGGGCCGCTTCGTTTCTCTCCCCTTTGATCCTGGACCTTTCCAAGATGGGATTTTTGAAGATGAGTCTCCTTCTTCTTCCTCTCGGTTGACCGGATCTTGAAGAAAAGGGGTGAGATTTACAAATATCCCCTTTTGAGATCTGATGGAAGATCTGAGCTCCCATTTATGGGTTTTGTGGTGAAAAACTATTTAATTTTGGAAAAGAATAAGTAAAACTCTTGATTTAATTAAAAAGGGGAAGAAGGTTTAGAACCTTGAGGAAGGAGAAGGAGGCACAAAAACCCTAGATTTTGAGGGGAATGAAAAGTTCTTCTTTATTTCATTATCATGTTGCCTTATATAGGCTTACAAATTTACATATAGCCCCTTGGGCTTTACAAAATGGCATTTCCCCATCCCATGCCTCATGCGCTCATTCCTTTTGCACATAAACCATGGGTTTTTACAAAAATTTGGCTTTATGCCCATTTTTCTTACATTCATGCATAAAATGTTACAACAAAATTATTTATTACATGATTTCATTTTGGCATGGGGGAGATTGGCCGCGGGGCTCGACTCGGACATGGGCCCACTTGATCTGGGCTTGGGCCCGCTTGCTTGGGGTTGACTTTGATTTTGACTTGGTCAACCGGGATGCAATTTTTGACCCCAACACTAGACTACCGGGATTATGATGTAGATCATACTAGTGGGGCCAGGATAGTTGGTAAGTACATCCTTCAATTGTTTTCAGTCGTGAGAGTATCGAAACAGGGGATCGATATTCCAGAGTAGACTAGCGTATACGCTTCTCGACCCATATGATGGGCGATGGATGATCCTATATCCATTGGTGTTTGACATCAGAGATGGTATACGGGTGCTCAGTGGAGACTGGGCACGCTGAACAGGACTCGCCAAGAACTCCTAAATGGTATTATACATATCGTCAGATAGCAGTTCTCTGGTGACACGGGTACAGGTTAGTCTGTAGACCCGAGATCGTCATAGATTCTTGTGTGATTCCCACCGTGCTTTGATTTCCACCTTACCACGTTCAAGAGAACGTGCAAAACGGTGGTTTTTGGGTACAGTCCTGAGTCACATGGAAGCAATGAGCGATATGAGGGGATTTCATCTCCCCCGGTATTGGAGGTTGATGTTGCGCTATGCTCGATTAGCCATAACAGGAAATCCCTGGCCAGGTTTGATTTCCACCTTACCACGTTCAAGATAACGTGCAAAACGGTGGTTTTTGGGTACAGTCCTGAGTCACATGGAAGCAACGAGCGATATGAGGGGATTTCGTCTCCCCCGGTATTGGAGGTTGATGTTGCGCTATGCTCGATTAGCCATAACAGGAAATCCCTGGCCAGATTTGCTGAGATTTACTGGTGAGTGTTATCAGTAGTTTCTCGAATCGTTATGGGCCTCACATCGGCATGACTTATCAGGCTATTGGGGTCTGACATTTACCGCCCCCAAGCTGGATATGTGACATATCAGACGAAGAGACCGGACTCTACGGCAGTGTTACTTATTGGATTCGCAAGAGTATGAGCAGACTTGCTTGTTGATCTTCTGATCGCTCAATACCCGGATAGTCGTTACGTCTAGCAGTACCGCTGACGGCTTGTGGGTGACTGATATGATCATCACCTACTGCCGGCATATTGACGAGTCTTTAGAGTCCTACACAGAGGTTTCCTGGCTCAGGCGAAACGAAGTAGGAGCACATATGTGATATGTGCGGGACCGAGATTAATACGTGTATGTGATACCGTATTCTATTCTCGCGATATGTGATATCGGTCGGTTATATGTGATATAGCCGGGCTATCGAATCAAGTGTTGATTCGATAAGTTGATACATATGATATTAGTCGGTTATATGTGTTATAGCCGGATTATTAAATCAAGTGTTGATTTAATAATTTAATGTATAATTATATATTTGATATATTAATTTACATTAACTAATATTAGCTCACTTAAGTATTTCTTTTTCTCACTTGTGTACACTTAATATATATGTGATATATATTATTGTGTCATGCTAGTTGCTACATGCTACATTGGTGTATGAGACTCGTACCATACAAATAATAATGTGGGGTTTTATTTATTAAGAGTAAAAGAAAATTAGTTGGAAATTAGTCAAGGTTAGAAGCTTGGAGAAGTTTTGTGCTAACTTTTGACTTAGTCCACTAATTTTGTTTCACTCTTGATATTTATTAACCTAACCATTATTGTTAGCCATGGTTTAATCTCTACAAGAGTTATATGAGATATTTCTCACCCATGGTTGCCATTCTACACTTGCTTCTCTCCATTGTTGCTTTTCTTCATCTCCTTCCTCAAGCTCTCTAGCTTTTTAGGAGGTGAAGAAAATTAGTGAGAAAAATATTTCTAAAGTGAGCAAAATTCCTACTTCATCAACCTACACTAGACCGGCCATTTAGTTTAGGTTATTTGCTTCACTAATTCCTAATTAGTGAAGAGGTGGCTTGAGTTAGTGTCTCCTCGACGTAGATCATCTTCGGTCTCGAAGAGTTCAAGCAAGTTTGTTCATTTCACCTTGTGGAGCCTTACTAGAGTCCGGAAGATCACTACTTGGAGCGAAAGGATTACTACACGGAGTTTTTGAAGTGAAGGACCGGTCTACAAAGGTTGTATTCCTTGTTCACTTAAATGTAAAGATGTTTACATGCTAGTTTCGTCTAATTCTCTAGTTAAGATTCTAGGTTAGGGTTCTTTAGCACGCCAAATTTTTGAAAACGGCATGGTTGATGCCTCCCAAAATCCAGTGGTCGTGCTAGGGAACCTAACAGTGGCATCAGAGCCATGCTAGAGAATTAGACGATGTTTGTAGAATTACGAAACCGAAACAACTCCGAAACACTTGAAACAAAACCCTAGTTTCTGTCGAATTTTTCAGAGTGTCTAAATTTTTTTTAAGCAGTTGCAGAATGTTGCATATGATGTAACATGAACACGAGACCAAAACGAACCCATTTCGCCGGATTTGACCCGACGAAATGCTCGGAAAAACCGGCCTGGCCGGTTCTGGCATGTTCGTTTGGCTTCGTTTTGGTTTGGTGTTCCAGTCTTTGGGTTTTGGTGTTTCAGGTGTTACTTGTTTTTACTAAGATTGCATGTGATGTTATCTTTCTGTAAAGGCAAATTCGGAGTGTTTCGTAGTCGTAATTCTAATATCGTTTCGGGTAATTTCGACGACGTTAAAAAGTTCGAACGAATATCAATAACCCATTTTCTCTCATGCTGGAAATTTTCCAAAAGTTGGATTTTTCCAAGTTTAAAATCTTCAAAAAAACATGCAGGTGATTCTATGGACCCTCTAGAAGAATGAAACCCTAACTCGATTCTATGATCATCGGAACCGCCGCCAAACCCTAGGTTTTGCGGTAATTCCACGGCGCCATAGATGAGGAAAGGGTTGGCCCTTCTACTGTTGGTCCATAGGTGTTGTGGCATATTCTGGGTATTTTTAAACTATGCTCAAGTGTTGAGCTTCTTGGAAAATTTTGGGTGTTTGTTGATTCGATCGAAACGTTTAACATCGTCTAACTATATGTGATTGTGATACAATATTTGGAATCCACAATAATTAGTTTTGTGAAAACTAATTTGAATTTTATAAATCTAGCAATTCAGTCTCATTTGATCGGTTGCCACGGGATTTTGATGTGGATCAAAAGTCCGTCGCAATTACGTAGTGTACGTGGATACTCGCCGGGTAACCTTACTAGATAGCTGTGCCTCATAGCTCCGACCAAGTGACTGTAGGAGAACCCCGTTGCCAAAAACATCCGCCGCGGTGTTCCGCCTAAGTGCACTTCGTCGACGGCATCGGGGATGAGGCCGTCTACTAAAGTTTCCGACGAGCATTCGATCAAAATGTCGGGAATCTTGTTGAATTGCCCGACTTGTTATTGGAAAGTGTTTTCAATAACGAGACTAAAATGCGGGGTTTATAATTGTTATGCATAAAATTTCTGGGTTTATGATGTCTTAGGAATTCATTTGGTTAGGCATGAAATCCGAAGTATGTGATATTTCGGGTTTATGATGTCTAAGATGGTTGCGGATTCCAATTGTTGTAGTTTTCACTTTCTTTTCTGTGACCGTAAATGTAATATGTGGTGTATCGCCGGTTTCGTTGCTATATGTCAACGGCAATTGGGATACGCATATTTACTTACGTTGATGACATGTGATGTTATGTGTTGCTGTGATATATTATATTGGATCGTCGTGTTTGAATAGCCGGGGGGTTTTGCGTGAGATGAGAGTTTTTCATTTTCATTCATGTAAAAACTTGTATGTAATATTCTTTTATTGGGGCACTTCCGGGTTGAGCATGATGTCACCATTGATGTATATTATTTACTTTTCCGTATTAGGATAGACCCAAGGTGGGGAGCACAAGTAACCGGGTTCTAGAGTCCAGTGTGAGACCATCTCGAGGAGTCGAGACCGGGTCTCCTAACTCTAGAATTTGTAGGGTTGCTTGCCGCTCTCGTAGGGGTCTAGGGATGTGGGTTTGGCTATTATCACGACCGTGGAATCCGTATTTTTTACTGGCTTAATTTAAAACACGGAATTCCTACTATATCCAATATTTCATATGTGGACTTCTGCTGCTGATATTCTGTGATGTGATCACTTTATATGATGAGACGAATGTTGTTATTATATATATGATATATAATAAACGTTGCTTATGTTTTGCACCCGCGCCAGTCCCACTCCGCTATGCCGTTAGTTAAGTAACCTAACGGTGCATAACGGGACACTGTGGCGAATGCGGATAGCATAAGTATACGTTATACTTTCGTTTCTTTTGTGATGCTTAGAAAGCATAAATGATGGGACTTCATTAATGAGATTAATGAAAAAGAAAGAAACCTAAAGATATTGTAGAATCCTGTTTAAAAAACTGATAGCTCTAGTTCTGCTTTGCATAGTGGTATTCCTTCTAGAATATCCAGCACCTTATTCGATAAGGAAAGAGCCGAGATCCCTTCATCGGGAGTGACCTCTTTAACGAAACTGGCATATGCTACAACCCACTCAATTTTGTTTTTGATTGCTTTTTTAGTTCATACTTTGCAAAGTGGTATTTATGAATATCCAACACCTTATTCGATTAGGAAAGAGCCGAGATCCCTTCACCGGGAGTGGCCTCTTTAGCGAAACTAGTAAAAGCCTCAAAAACACTCCTTTTCAAAATCACTCGATTCTACAACGAAATCAAGTTCATTACGAAAAAAGTTTCTTTAAAAACCTGTCGTAGCCCTTCGTTATTTCAGATAAATGCTACTTAGTATTCGTGCTACGTTTGTTGACTATATTAAGGCGTTGTGTGCGGTAGCTGATTAGTGCTTATCTGCTAATGCATATAATGCGATTGGATTAGGGTAGTCGTACGACTTTGTTGACTATGTTAAGGGTCGTACGGGTGGGTTTAATTCAATCATGAAATGTACGGGTTGAACTTGGCCAGCGCTTATGATTTGTTGACTATGTTAAGGTCATAAGTTGCTAGGAGCAAAATATTATCGGGAATTTAAAGTGTTGAAATTTGCAATGAGATTTGCATATCTTCTATGAGATAGTTGGATCCCGATACCCACTGCGAGTAAGAGTTACTTCTGGAAGAGTTTTACACATTACAATTAGCCGATCAAGTAGGTATCTAGAAAGGTGTTAACGGGATTATGCCCCTGGGAAAACGAGGTTTATTTTAATTAGGTCCGTGCGAAAGCACGGGGAACCTCCCTCAAAGTACCGACACTGGCCTGGCCGAAAGATTGTCAAACTTGTAGGGTGTAATTAATCCCGGCTAGTCTTACCTTTTAGGGTTTGAAGGAAGATTTAATAAAAACAGTGGGGGCCATCCTGATTAGATAAAATAATAACCAATCTGATCTTGTAAGAGCATACGCAGAGTGTTTTCTTCTCTCTCACCTAGTAGCGACCGTGACATGCCTTAATCAAGATAATAATATGGATATATTGACCGAACCTGCTTATTATGCTGAGCTGAGAACGTTGGTTCCGCTCTATCTTATAATTGTTATAAGTCCGAGCAGGAAATAGGGGAATATCCGGATTCCCATGTCACCCAATCGAGGAAAAAGCATGTTGATGCATATTCTTCGGGTGTGTTCGTTACCGAGAACTGTTTCTCAGTATCCTCTACGTCCTGGGTTTGAGATATCGGAACATGATCCCATATATGTAAGATGTTACATGGGCTAAAGAAAGGTAGACAACTGAGAAAAAGTGATCATTCTCTAGAGTAGAGAATGATGCAATTGTTGCAGCCAAATCAGTTGGTAAATATCACCTTGTATTTCCAAATGGTAAATACATTGATTCTGAACAAATGTTATTACATGCCGAACCTGATATACAACATTATATCGGTTTCTTTATTAAGTTAAAGAAGGATATAATTTTGTATTGCAGGATAATATTGTGAACATTTTCCTTAATCAAGAATTGATTGGATCAGGCACGTTATGTAATGGCATATACGTTCTAAATCAAACCACAGTTCAAAATATATAGAACACACATAAGAGGAGTAGTTCAGAAATGAACGAATCTTTCTTATGGCATTGTAGAATAGGTCATATCAATGCGACACGACTATCTAAGTTACATAACGATGAATATTTAAATCCGTTCAAAATTTCATCTTATGATACTTACCAGTCTTGTCTCAAAGGTAAAATGACCAATACTCCGTTTACTGGAAACAGATAAAGAGTTATTGAACTCTTGGGACTGATACATGGTGATGTATACGGTCATATGTCTACAAAGGCCAGGATTGGTTCCTCGTATTTTATTATATTTAATGACCATCTCTCAAGATTCGGACATATGTTCCTGTTGAAACACAAGTCTGAAACTTTTGAGAAATTCAAGGAATATAAGCTAGAAGTTGAGAATCAGACGGGTAGAAGTATTAAGTCCTTCGATCTGATCGGAGAAGGGAATACTTGAGCATGGGGTTCCTGGATTTTCTAAAAAGAGAATGTGATTCTCTCTCAGCTTACTCCTTCGTGTACACCACAGCACAACGGTGTATCGGGACGGAGGTATCGCGCCTTATGAGATATAGTGCGCTCTATGATGAGTACTGCTGAGTTACCTGTTTCCTTTTGGAGTTATGCACTTGAGAAGTTACATACCTATTGAATGGGGTTCCATCCAAATCTGTGCCTACCACTCCATATGAGATATGGAATGGGAAGAGACCATCTCTTAAACGAGTTAAGATATGGGGTTGTCCGACCTATATTGAAAAGCAAAATCCGAACAAGCTCGAGGTAAGGTCAGTACTGTATAAGTTTGTTGGATATCCCGAACATTCGCGAGGGTATATCTTCCACCACACTGAGGAGCAAAAGGTGTTTTATCTCTCAGCATGCCACCTTTTCAGAAAAGTAATTTCTTATAGAAGAAATTAGTGGTCATGAGGTAGAACTGGAAGAAGTTCCAGCTGGACAAACTAACAACTGGTGATTTAGTGGAACCAAAAGATTCAATAGTCTCCAACGAACCTCAGCCTCTCCGTGAATCTGGTAAGGGTTTCTCATTCACCTGAGAGATACTACGGTTTCCTCAGTGACGGTGGGAGCGAGGGTTACATCATGGTAGTTGATGACCCAACTAGGTTCAGGCATGCCATCACGAGTGGAGACTCTATGAAATGGCTGGATGCTATGCGATCTGAGATGAAATCCATGTACACCAACAAAGTATGACTTTGAATGTTGCACCTGAAGGGGTAAAATCCATTGGGAGCAAGTGGATCTTGAGAATATTCTTGGTGCAAATGGAAAAGTTGAGACTTTCAAAGCTAGACTTGTAGTAAAAGGTTTTCGTCAATAACCAGGTGTGGATTATGATGAAACATTTTCTCCAGTGGCTATGCTTAAGTCCATCAGGATTCTAGCAGGCATCGCGGAGTTGGAACATCTGTTTTGATGTGGCAGTCAAAGAGTTTGATTTCATCAAAAATATAGATGAACCTTGTATATACAAGAAGGTTGTAGAGAGTAAGACTGTCTTCCTCGTATTGTACGTAGATGACATACTCTTGATAGGAAATGGGTTTCCTATGCTACACTCGGTCAAGCTCCTCTTACCACGAGAATTCTCCATGAAAGATCTGGGTGATACCTGCTATATCTTGAGGATCAAGATCTATGGAGATAGATCTAAACGGATGTTGGGAGTGTCCCAAATCCAGGTACATTAACATTATACTAAAGAGGTTTAGTGTGGAAGATTCTAAGCGTGGTGGTTCGCCCACTTACTCAGGAATCATTCTCTCCAAAAAGATGTCTTCTAAGACTGATTTGGAGAGAGCTTGCGTGCAAGGGATATCCTATACTTCGGCAGTAGGCTCTATCATGTATGCGATGTTATGTACCAGACCGGATGTAGCTAACTCACTAAGTGTAGTGATCAGGAATCAATCGGATCTTGGAAGAATCACTGGACAGCTGTGAAGGACATTCTTAAGTACTTGAGAAGCACTAAAGAAATGTTCTTGGTATTTGGTAACGGTGAACTCCAGTGAGAGTCCTTTACCAATTCGAGTTTCCAGAGTGATGAGGTAGACTGAAAGTCGGTCTCAGGCTTTATCTTTATCCTCAGTGGAGGGACGGTATGTTGGAAGAGTTCCAAGCTAGATACCGTGGCAAACTAGACGATAAAGGCTGAATACATCGCTACCAACGATGCTACCAAAGAGGTTGTCTGGATATTTCTTGTTCATGAGATGAATATGGTTCCTACAATTGAGCGTCCAATAATTGTTATTGTGACAACAATGGAGTTGTAGTTTTGGCCTAAGAACCCCGGTCCCATCAGCGATCCAGACATATTCTGAGGCAGTATCACCTGATCAAGGAGATGTTTGATCTCCAGGGGATCGAGGTTAGGAGAGATGATGTGAAGGATAATACGGCGGATCCACTTACAAAGGCCTTTCTTTAGAGAGACTTCTATCGGACGTTAGGTATGAAATACTACAACAACTGGCCCTAGTGCAAGTGGGAGATTGTTAGTTATATGTATGTCATAGAGGCCATTATTGTACATATAATGTATATTATAGTGGATGCTTGAACATATATAGGGAGGACTTTCTTGCTCGACATGATAATATGCTATCTGGTTGCTCTTTATCTTAATATGTACACTAATTGTCTCTCTGTTATATGTTGATAAAGCCCTTAGAATGAATACTAGACTACCGGCATTATGATGTAGATCATACTAGTATGGCCATGGTAGTCGGTAAGTACATCCTTCAATTGTTCCTAGTCGTGAGAGTATTGAGACGGGGCATTGATATTCCAGAGTAGACTGGCGTATACGCTTCTCGACCCATATGATGGGCGATGGATGATTCTACATCCATTGGTGTTTAATATCAGAGATGGTATACGGGTGCTCAGTGGAGACTGAGTGCGCTGAACAGAACTCGCCGAGAACTCCTAAATGGTATTATACATATCGTCATATAGCAATTCTCTGATGACACTGGTACAGGTTAGTCTGTAGACCCGAGATCGTCATAGAGTCTTGTGTGATTCCCAATGTGCTTTGATTTCCACCTTACCACGTTCAAGAGAACGTGCAAAACGGTGGTTTTTGGGTACAGTCCCGAGTCACATGGAGGCAATGAGCGATAAGAGGGGATTTTGTCTCTCCCGGTATTGGGGGTTGATGTTGTGCTATGCTCGATTGGCCATAACAGGAAATCTCTGGCCAGATTTGCTGAGATTTACTAGTAAGTGTTATCAGTAGTTTCTCGAATCGTTATGGGCCTCACATCGGCATGACTTATCAGGCTATTGGGGTCTGACGTTTACCACCCCCAAGCTGGATATGCTACATATCAGACGAAGAGACCGGACTATACGGTAGTGTTGCTTACTGGATTCACAGGAGTATGAGCAGGCTTGCTTGTTGATCTTCTGATCGCTCAATACCCGGGTAGCCGTTACGTCTAGCAGTACCATTGACGGCTTGTGGGTGACTAGTATGATCATCACCTACTGCCGGCGTATTGACGAGTCTTTAGAGTCCTACACAGAGGTTTCCTGGCTCAGGCGAAATGAAGTAGGAGCACATATGTGATATGTGCGGGACCGAAATTAATACGTGTATGTGATACCGTATTCTATTCTCACGATATATGATATCGGTCGGTTATATGTGATATAACCGGGCTATCGAATCAAGTGTTCGATAAGTTGATACATATGATATTAGTCGGTTATATGTGTTATAGCCGGATTATTAAATCAAGTGTTGATTTAATAATTTAATGTATAATTATATATTTGATATATTAATTTACATTAACTAATATTAGCTCACTTAAGTATTTCTTTTTCTCACTTGTGTACACTTAATATATATGTGATATATATTATTGTGTCATGCTAGTTGCTACATACTACATTGGTGTATGAGACTCATACCATACAAATAATAATGTGGGGTTTTATTTATTAAGAGTAAAAGGAAATTAGTTGGAAATTAGTCAAGGTTAGAAGCTTGGAGAAGTTTTGTGCTAACTTTTGACTCAGTCCACTAATTTTGTCTCACTCTTGATATTTATTAATATAACCATTATTGTTAGCCATGGTTTAGTCTCTACAAGAGTTATATGAGATATTTCTCACCCATGGTTGCCATTCTATACTTGCTTCTCTCCATGGTTGCTTTTCTTCATCTCCTTTCTCAAGCTCTCTAGCTTTTTGAGAGGTGAAGAAAATTAGTGAGAAAAATATTTCTAAAGTGAGCAAAAATCCTATTTCATCAACTTACACTAGACTAACCATTTAGTTTAGGTTGTTTCCTTCACTAATTCCTAATTAGTGAAGAGGTAGCTTGAGTTAGTGTCTCCTCGACGTAGATCATCTTCGGCCTCGAAGAGTTCAAGCAAGCTTGTTCATTTCATCTTGTGGAGCCTTACTAGAGTTCGGAAGATCACTACTTGGAGCGAAGAGACTACTACACGGAGCTTTTGAAGTGAAGGACCGGTTTAGAAAGATTGTATTTCTTGTTCACTTAGATATAAAGATGTTTACATGCTAGTTTCATCTAATTCTCTAGTTAAGATTCTAAGTTAGGGTTCTTTAGCGCGCCAAATTTTTGAAAACGGCATGGTCGATGCGTCCCGAAATCCAGTGGTCGTGCTAGGGAACCCAGTACAAGCGACCGATATAGCCCGATACGAGCTGTAATAATATGTGACCAATATATCCCGGTACGAGCTGTAATAACTTGCGACCGATATAGCCCGGTACGAGCTATAATAACATGCGACCGATATAGCCCAGTACAAGCTGCTGGCATGGGATCCTGAGATCCTGTTGTATGAACGCACACTCAAACTACCCCAACACCCGCGTATTTATAGCTACTATGGCAATGACTAGAGCACTAATTAAGAATGCTGAAAAGACTGGAACTTGTGATATGGTAATTGTAGAGAAATGAAACTGGTAAATAATGGTGTGTCATGTCATGTAGTTCAGCATCCTAATCAACGATCTTGTTCATAAAGACTAGAATATTGAATAGCCATTACTTGTCAAATGCAATTGTTATCTGGTAATAGTAACTGCATGAAGACGGTATACAAGCTGGTATGAGTCACAATTGTTATCTTTACCGTTAACCTTAATATGGATATACTGATCACAATCTGACTAGAAATATATAAATGTGAGATATGTTAACTTTCGAACTTTATTTGTAATTAAAATAAATCTCATTTTAAAACCACATTTGCTAATTTTGCCTATATATATTTTTGTACGGTATAACGAAAAATAAGTACCAACGCATTTCTCTTTTATTCTAAAAAGACAGGAAAAATATATATATACATATACACACGAAGGAATGCCAATATACATCGACCAACATTAAAGCAAGAATACTTGTCTGATCGGATCTCACGACGGAATGCGTACGCTGCGTCCGACATCGGATAAACGTCGCGATACACACACGTGCGTACAAAACAGGACCAAGCTATGCAAGAACGTGACCACGCTGGATGAGGACGTCTACTGGATTTCCCGGATCGTCGGCGACGAGCACGGCTCCGGCGATCACCGGGATACACGAGATCAAGAAAGAAAGAGAAGAAGGAAGAAGAAGAAGTAGAAGAAGAGAGAAGAAGGGGGTGCTCTCTGGGTTTGGTGCTCGGGGGCAGAGACGAGGCGAGGGAGACGTCGACGGTGGGTTTTCCGGCGATGGGCAGTGGGCAATCCGGTGTGCAGGTTCTTGACATCCGGGATCGGGGTTCGGGTGCAGGGGAAAGCAGGGGTTTGAGAGTGTAGGAGAGAGGGGAGAGGGGGAGAAAGGTGGTGGCGAGGACGTGGAGGCGACGGGATCGGAGCTCCGGCGAGGCGGAAGTGTGCAGGCAGGGTTTTAGCAGGGTCGGGTGATGGCTTGCAGGGTCGGGGATCTCGTCGGAGGTGAAGGGGAAAGGGAGAAGATAGGGTGGAGGTGGTGACAGGGTGGAGTCGACGACGGCGAGGTGGTGACGGCGAGGTGCAGGTGAGGTCGGGGGCTGTGGGTTCGAGGTCGTGGGTTGCAGCGAGGCCTGGTTGTGTGCAGTCGGGAAAGAGGAGAGAGAGGAGGAAGAGGTGTGGAGAAAGGGAAGATGTCGACGGTAAGAGGTCGGCGACGAGAACGGGTGAGGTCGATGGGTTCTCGTCGTCGTGGGTCCGGGTTGTAGTGGTCGGGGACGGCGGGTGAGTTTGGGAGAGGGGAGAGGAGAGAGAGGGAGGTGGTCGAGGAGATAAGGCGGCGACGGTGACGAGGCGCGGGTTTCGCGAGGAAGGCGAAGGCGGGAAAGAACAGAGAAGAGGGAGAGAGAACGTGTGAATGCGAGAATGGGATTTGGAAAAATAAAGAATTAATATATGAGGTCAACGGAGGAAAGATGCCATAGCAAGGAATTTCCTCCTACGGCGTCGAAAAAATACATCCTCCCTCATTTTTTCCGACGATCGGTACCCACCATCTTCATCGTTGTCATCTAAGATGTGGGTAGAACAAATTTTATGTGATTCTACAACTTTTTCACCGTTGATTTAGCAATGTAAAAAGTTCTATTGTCGGTAAACCGTTAATTTTGAACCCACTAAATCAACGGTGAAAAAGTTGTAGAATCACATGAAATTTGGTGTACCTACATTTTAGATGATAACGATGAAGATGGCGGGTGCCGATCATCGAAAAAAATAAGGAAGGGGGTATTTTTCGACGCCATAGGAGGAAATTCATTCCTATTATATATATATATATATATATATATATATAAAGAGAATAATGGAGAAAAGAGGCCATAGGAGGGGATTCCCTCCTATGGCGTCGAAAAAATACAACCCCCATAGATTTTTCGGACGATCGGCACCCACCATCTTCATCGTCATTATCTAAGATGTGGGTACACCAAATTTCATGTGATTCCACAACCTTTTCACCGTTGATTTAGCAATGTAAAAAGTTCTATTGTCGGTAAACCGTTAATTTTGAACCCACTAAATCAACGGTGAAAAAGTTGTAGAATCACATGAAATTTGGTGTACCTACATCTTAGATGATGACGATGAAGATGGTGGGTGCCGATCGTCGGGAAAAACTAGGGAGGGGGTATTTTTTCGACGCCTTAGGAGGGAATCCCCTCCTATGGCCTCTTCCCTCCATTAATCTCATATATAAAAGAGAGAGAGGCAAAGATTGATTAGAATTATAAAAATATTTTTTAGTTAGAATATATATAATATGCAGAGAGAGGTGAGTAGAATTATAAAAATATTATTTGAATGTAATATAAAAAATGCAGATGCCAGATATACGATGCAGGTATACAAAACATAAGCGAGCACGGATCCTCAGTACTGGCAAGGATAAGACGTAATCAAAGACCAAGACGAGTTTCGAGCATGCGGATCGGGTTGGGTACTAAAGACAGATACCAAAACATTATCCGCACCCAAAAATAAATAAGGTCAAGAAAAAGCCATAAGATAAGAAAATACTCAAATAGAATATGGTATAAAATAGTGTTAAACAAATAAATATTTAAATACTCATAATACGCCTATTTAATAAACTTGAAAAACCATAATTATATGCATATATTTTAATTAAAAGTATTAAATTCTAAGTTATAATAATAATAAAACAAAACCCAATATATCCAAAAGAAAAAGAAACGTACGATCGGACTAGGGTGTTGCACAATTCAAGCTTGTAAATCAAGGGAGGAGCAACCATTCACAGTTGTATATAGTAGAAAGCAATCTGAAAAAAGAGGGTAAAAAAAACAATCGAAAATGAGACACAAAGACGTGCTCAAATGTAAAAAAAAAGAATATTAAGATAAATTTAAATCATATCTAGTAAGGATTGTTAGTCCAATAGCAAAGTGGTTATTGTAACACATAGGATATAAACAGTAGTCCTTTCATCATGCAATAAGATAACGGCCAAAAGATTATGGCTTTTGACAAGCTACATAGGAAGGAACCGGGAGAATCATCATGTTTAAATAATAATCATAAAGAAAATGAAATGATAAAAAGTAATAGGCAACAAGGAGAAGGAAAAAACTGCAGTGCAAGTGCTGTCTTACCCAATATGAAGCACATGGTCCACAAGGGAGTGCCATATTCTTCTCACAACAGAAAAGTTGCCCTACTTAGAAATGCACACATGATTAGCAGAAAGGCATAACATAATGTTTGCGCTTGGATGTACATTAAAAATGATGATGATCATCATCATAATAAATCTCATTACAAGCTTTGGTTTTTCCAGCAGAAACTTTTTCGCTTTATTTTCTTTTTTCCCTATTTTTAATGTTGGTGTTTTTTTTTGGGTGGGGCAGCCGGGGGGGGATAGTGTTACTCTTTGGCTTTACCTGTGCTTTAGAGCTAAAAGCAATACGCCGCAGTATATATATCATCTTTCCGATAGTTCTTGACATTCTATTGGTCTAAAAGAATATAAAGGACGCAGACCCATTTTTGTACGATTAAGCACGCCTCTAGTACATAGTTTCTCGATTGAGAATTTGGTATTGGTTTAAAAGACATAAAAGGATTCACAACAGATCACGTAACTTTGTCAAAATTTTCATATAGCTTGCTTCATTGCTGAAGCCATTCTGATTTCGGAAAAGGTTTAAACAAGGATGACGAATATTCATAATAATTTCTTCTAACCACATAGAAATTTGTTGTCTAAACTTTAGACAACTAAAGAACTAGTGTTAAATCCAAGGATTTCAAAATTCAAGATAATGTAAGAAAATATTTTTTACAATAACTAAAGAACAAAGGAAACCGTATACAACTAGTGTATTTACAACGATGCACCCAAAGTTGTCATGTACTACTAAGCATCAAATATCGGTTCTAAATTCAAATCAAAACTTGCTAGTATCAAATATGATTCATATACACAATGCAGGCAACATTTCCCTTAAACAAAACCTAAAAACAATAGTAAATGGGTGGCAATGAAAATCACCTTATCGCGGTCCTTATGCCCAGCCATTATCAAAATCTTTTTCACCTGAAAGCAATGAATGGTGAGTAAAAACGCATGTGAAAAAAGGAAATCTAAAGGTGTAAAGAATTAAACTTGTTATTTTTCTGATTCAATTTCGTCAAAAATTTTGTTTTTTCTGATATAGATTCAAGATTGAAGAGGTAAAGAAAAAAATTGGAAGTAAAAGGTCGATTTATTTATTTCTTTCACAAGGGGAAAAAATGATTTCACAAAAAGCAGAAATAAAATGCTCGAATTGATTCGAAATTTAATAAGTTTATAAGAAGATGAAATTATAAGGAAGAAAGAGAAATATGTAAACAGAGCAAACCCTAATTTTATTTTTCTAGAGGAAGAGTGAACCTGATGTTAAAGAGAAAAAAATCCACGCAAAATTTTAAAACAAAATTTTGATAAAGTACAAGAGAAAAAAATCCACGGCAAATTTTGTAAATTATTTTTTTGATATAGGACAAATAAAATTATGGAGATGCGGGGTATCGATCCCCGTACCTCTCGCATGCTAAGCGAGCGCTCTACCATCTGAGCTACATCCCCTATGAGTTATTTTATTTAAACATATCTTTTATAAACAGTTATTAGATAAGAAAATACCACTTAGTTTATTATTTTAGTCTGTTTGTCAGCGTATTTTGTAATCTAGATATTGTTTTAGTTTGTAACTAAAATATAATTTAAATAGATATGTGAGGTAGGTTATTATGTCTTTAATGTTTGTTCAAATAAATGAGAACTTTTCTACCACCTGATCTTTTGTGAATGGCCTTAAAATATATGTGAATGTGCTACTTGTGAAACTTGACTAAGTAAAAATCTGCTGCTGTTTTATTTCAAGAATAAGTTTGTAGATAAACCTAGATTCCAGATTTGTTATAACTATTGAATTTTTTTTATAACTATAATAATGCCACGCCCCACTTCCCAAAATACGGAATACGATGGATGACTAGACTAGCTATGCTCCTACGGTCAAGGAAAAATCATGTTGTAGTCACAGTTCGGCTTTTAGCAATACATGATAAGAGGTAATCTAACATATATAACGAGATATACAGTCATTAAGTCTATCACATTTAAACGAATCGGAGTGTAACGTATACAAGCAAAAGATATAACTAACCAGATCGTGATAAAGAAAAGATATTTCTGGCGTCGCTGATCTAGATCTCCGCAATATCCTCGAAGATGATAGGTCCTCATCCGGGTTAAGTCCATTGTCCACTCTGAGCATGCATACTCAGGTCGTCAGGGCAGACACAATATAGCAGTATATAACATGTGTAATAATAATAAACAAGAAGTAGTATGCATAAGGTAATGTCGTGAGCAAGAAATAACAGGTACAGATAAACAGTAAAGCATGATCGATAATCAATGCAATATCCATGTCACTAAAGCTATTAGTCTCTGAGTCTCAAGGTCTATATCATTAAATCTATCGTCAGTCCGAGTGTGAGCATCAACCACCGCAGGAGTATTCCCAACCAAAGGGTAAGCCCCAGATGCAAGGAAACACAGACCTGAATCATGATTAGTAACAATATCACGAAATCATGAAATATACTGTTTTAGCTCGGTATCACAGCAATACGAAATCACGAAATATATCGGTAAAGGAACTCCCGAGATTCCGTTGATCGAACTCACACTCAAAATACCCCACACCCCGCGGTCTATATCAAGCACCGACCACGGATCTAAATACTAGTTGCTCAATGACAAGTATACGCGAGAATTGGACTCCATCAAATATGTCTTGACTAGTATCCAAGATAAGTGAACAGTCCTCGGTGTCTTATCTATGATACTAATATAAGTGCTTCCATACCCGTCCCATACCAGTTATAGTTATACTTATATATGTCTCATAGACATCGACAATATAATAACTAAATGGTTCCGCTGATTGTATACAAGTATGTGTCGCTTCCACTATTCAATCACGCTTTTACACTAACGTACTTGCCATAATCCAATCATTAATACTTATCATTCGGTAATATAAAAACAATCACTATGGTATCAATACAAATGATCACTAATCACTGAGGGTATAACAGGCACGCAATATGATAGAAATACAATGAAATATATTATGAGTAAAACATGGGCAACCAATGTCATTCAGGTTAGAAAATTCACAGTAATTCATACGTGCTGAACCAAGCGAAACAATATAAAAGTAATAAGCAGTAAACTCAATTATCTAGACAATAAAATTAGTTTCATACCGATCGAGATTCTGGTTAAGAAGATACAATCGTTTTAAAACAGATATTGACTGCTGGAATTCTAGTTTCTGAACTGAAAGTCCAACTTCGAACGCATTTTGTCAATAGTTATGTTCAGATTTAAGTGTCGCTACAGTTCAATAAAATATATATTTACCGGTTAAGATTCTAACACAACATACGAATCAGTATTATCCATCTTATGGAGTGATTTACGGTTTATTTAGTGTCACTACGTATAAACTGTTACTACAGTAAACAGCCAGACATGTCGACAATGTAAATTATGTTATAAATATCAAACTGTGATGGAATTTGGTGAAACCAGTGGAATATGAAAGTTAACTCATTTTTCTACGTATCGATATAGAATTTCGCACATTTACTTATTTGAACAGGGATTTACAAGTGTTTTAAAAACATGTTTTAATAGAGATTCTTACTCTGGACTGCAATCCAGAGCCGTAATGCCCTTCAGTTTTCAATATCGAAGCGAAGCAATATTCAGTAACCATTTCCATAGATTCATATATTATTCAGTGTGTTTTGTAACGAGCCTAAGCACGCCACGATATGATTTATGTACGATTTACTACGAATTTAATACGGCGATATATGGAGTAAATTCCAGATTTCATGTCAGTTATCAGAAATGTCATTACATGTGCCAAACTGCTTTATTTTGAGTCCAAATCACTACACGATATTCATTAACAGTAAGGAAAACTATTGATCATAAAATATGAGGATTTTAAATAGGGTTTTGGTTATGGCAGTGGCACCTAACTTTTAGAATATAAATATATATACCCTCACAATTAACATTTAACAAACCATTTAATCTAACTATATATCTATAGCATGATTAAGTAAATGAGGGGATTCACTTGCCTTAAATCACTGATATAGAAGTGATACGACATACAGGGTTTGCCTCGACACACGAGACGGCGATGATGCGAAGCAGAGCAGGACACGGTGTGTGACGCGTATGTGGTGTGTGCGTGATGTGTGACACGAAACGTAACCGGGTACGGTGGTGACTCGGGCATGGCGCAGGATAAGGCACAGAGCGTGGCATGACACGACACGAGTAAGGCTCGAACACGATAAGGGTTGCGACCGACGTGCGCTGGCGTTGCGACGGCTACTACGTTGTCAACGGTGACGGTTACAGTGATCAAGGACACAGCCTGGACGACGGCAACCGAAACAGCGAGGATCATGACAAATGTACGTGTTCGATGAAATGTCGGGGCTCGATTATGGCATCGATTTGGGTTTAACAGTGGCGAAACTCGACGGCGGTAAGTAGCGCGTGCGTGGCACGAGCGGGGCACGGTAAAGGCACAGCGGTGGCATGGAGCTAGCACGATGGTGGTGCAATCATGGCACAGAGATGGGCACGGAGATGGGCACATAGTGGCAATGGTGCAGGGCATGGTGGTCTAAGGAAGTGGACACGGTGGCCTGGTCCAATGGCAGTGCAGCGGTGGTGCGAGAGGAGATGATGGTGGCGAGAGGGGTGGCTACAGTGAGGCTGCCGGTGCTGTCGGATCGGAGATCGCGCTTCACGGCGAGCTTGGTGACCATATCGAAATGATCGAAGATCGCCGAGACGTGGTTCAGCAGCGCAGCGCAAGTATCGAGGGAGAGGAGGTGTCACGCCTCGCTTCCCAGTAGACGAAAACGGTGACGTGGCAAGCCCGCGGCATATTTATCCAGAGAAGATCATTCCCTATATAAATATACTAAGCGTATTGAAACAATAATGCACGATACAAGAATAAATGGAGACTGTAAAATTTGTCAACAAATATCTTTATTTACATTCAACTTCCAATATTTACAAATACATGAATTTATACTGGAAAGTAAATACAATAAGAAAAATGCCTAAACAAGTGGCATACATAAACTGAAGAAAAGTGAAGCTGAGCTAGCCCTGAGTATCGATCTGGTTGCAGTCGTCCTCTGTGGCTTCCACTTCCTCCGTCTCAACCGTATCTGACGAACATTCCAAGAGAAGAAAAGTGGGTGGAATGCCCGTCAGCGAACTAGCGCTCGGTAAGTCGCAAGGATAAGTAAGAATAAGAAAGTGACAATTGTAGAATATTTATATGACGAGTAGGATATATGATCATGGGTAAATATGTTCTATAGGTCTCTATATGGTTATTATGTTAACGTTAAGTTCCAAGTATGAATGTCAACGCAGTCGTTGAAGTATTCACGAGTTTAAGAGTGGTCCCCAGGAGCAAGGAAACAAGGACCCATTTTATGTGTTAGCATCGGAGCTCTAGACTGTGGATGAGTCAACCTGATTGATATTCGAGTCAAATAAAAAAGAGCTTGATACGGAACTCCTGAAACTCCGTTGGATTCACACAAGAAACTATTCCAAATACCCCGAGTATAATATATTATAACTGGTTAATATACTTAATTGATTTGATTGATTGATCAACATGTCTTGATCGAAACCATAAATTGCAAAAGGTGTAGAATGTAGTCTAGTGAGTCGAGTAATATGCGAGTCATGACAATTGCAATTTTGGTTTGAGTCAAGTTGGTTCGAATAGTTTGGTTTCGAGTTCATATTCGAGTTTAGATTCGAGTTAGGTCAGAGTTTCGAGTTTTTGTTCGAGTTCGAGTTCAAATTTAGATTCGAGTTTGGATTCGAGTTCATGTATTTTTCATAGGAATTGATTTAAACTGTTAAAAATCTTATGTTCGGGAGAAATCGGCAACTGCTGCACATGAACGACAGGATTTGTGTCTTTTTCCAAGACAATGGCCATTGATAACTTCGTTAAATTATCTAATCTGAATAGGCAAGCACTCACTTTCTCCGGCTCCGTGGGGCTCAAGAGAAATGATACTGTTTAAACCTACATTAATCTAGAGTCCTTAAGTATTGTTTGCATATCTCGAGGGGTTTTTATGGAAAATACTTTAATATAGTTTAAAAATAAACCTCAATGGTGATTTATAATATTTAGGGTTTTTATGAACATGTATTTTAATTGTTGTGGTATTTTGGTGATAAAACCTAACTTTTTGAAAGTTTATGGTATTTTTATGAAAACTAACTCTTTTGGAAACTTGTTGGTATTTTATTAAAATTTTAATCTTTCATTTTAAAAATATAGTTTCATAATATGTTTTTATTGAAAATACGAATTCATAGTTTTATATAATTTTTCCAAAATTTAGTTTTTATTTAGAAATTCGTATTTCTTAAAAACCGTATTTTCATTTCCTTTCGAGACCGAATACTCTGTGAGAAATTCTGCATCTCGCTCTACTATCCCAAGAATGTGCGATAATCCGCACCATCCATTAGCGGGTCCCCTAACGAGGGTTGTAGAGACATAATTGCCAAGGATTACAAAATACTGATTAAAAGAAACCCATTTTGAAAAGGTGTGGTATTTTAATGTAAAACATATTCTTTAAGTTAGCCATATGTTTAGAATATCATGCTATGCAACCATAGTGTGCGTGTGGAGTTGGTCTTTACCCCGTGAAGTCTTCTTAAAGGTATTTTTAACAATTATTGAAATGAGGGTTATACTAAAGTTCATGGTATTTTAATGAAAAAGTTCGTTATTTGAATATTGAACATGAAATTTTGGTTACGTCAAAAGGCAATAGATATGAGCTTTGTTTTAAAAAAATATTAGGGTGATTATGAGACATGTAGACCTATCAAGTATGATAAAATATTTGAAGGAGAAGAATGTTACATGTTAACTTCACTTTTATCGAGATTTTCTTAGAAGACGAGTTGAGATGAAAGAAATGGAGAGAAGAGAGACTTATTATTTTAAAGCATTAACAAGGATGAGGGAAAGCCTTCGGGTGTCGTGGTGTCGTCGAAAAGGCTTCGGTCATCGAGTTAGGCTTGCTACTCCACTTGGGTGCTTAACTTCACTTGGTACTTAGAGAGTTTGAGAAAAATTTTGATAGAAATTCAGAATGGGGAAGAGCTGGGGCATGGGGTATTGGCTATGGTGCCCTCAAGTCAATTATTGGATCGCACACACATGATTGCAATGATTGAGGGAGGACCTATACGGGTAGAACAGTCTTACTCGAGACAATAGTATGCTATCTGGTTTGTCTTTATCATCATATACTTACTTTAGGTGGCTTTACAGATCTAGAATGCCTACGATGTAGTGAGTGTTCTAAGTGTTTATCCATCTCACCTCCTCTCTTGATTCTTAACTCATGAGATTGTAAAGAGGAAGTTGAGGTTGAAGGTGGAGGAGCTCATGGAAAACTAGAGAGGGAGTGAAGCATGATGGTGAGGTGAAGAAAATCCCATCTCAAAAATAATGAGCCAACTATGTGAGAGAAAATGACCATGCTTGGTTTTGTAAAACCATTTTCATTTATTTTAAAATCAAACCCATGCTTGAATAGTTTGCACAAATGAATTAATAATTCATTTGTGCATACTATGCAAGCATGGTTCTCACCATACTCCCCTCTCTCCTATTATCCACCTCATTATCCATTTAAACTAAATGGTCAAACCCAAAATGAGGTGTCCACCTTCTAAAATGTTATCTGTAAAAAATACGGACACATACCTGTATTCGTACCGAAATACGAATACCCAAGAAGATAGAATAACACAAAGAACATAATACTAGATATACATATCGAAATACATATACGTAAATTATTAAATCAATACCTGATTTAATAATCCGGTTCAAACCCGAGCCGGTTAGTATTATCAACCGTCCGATCGAAAGTCCGGGTAACTAGTACACTCATTCGATCAGAACCCTGCACGTATCCAATACAGCTACTACATCATTTCGCCAGAACCAGAGAAACCCTTTGTGTGGGACTCTAAAAACTCGTCAATACACTGGCAGTGGGTTTAACCACAAGCACGTCAGCGGCACTAGCTGAACGTAACGGCTACCCAAGTATTGAGCGAAAGGAAGGCCGACGAGCAAACTCATCTGAACCCCAACAGAGTCTGTCCGTGATAATCTCCATGCAGTCCGGTCTGTTCGTCTAAGAGTATCGCATATCGAGTCTAGGGGGTGGATAAAATCAGACCCCTAATAATGTGACATTTCGTATCAGTATGAATCCTATCACCCACTGAGAAACTACTAATCCAAATCAGTAATTCTCGTCCATCTCGGACGAGGATTTCTGGTGATGGCCACTCGTGCACAGCACGGCATCAACCCCCAATACCGGGAGAGACGAATCCCCGACGATCCGCTCACTACCTCCATGTGGCTCAGGTCTGTACCCAACTAAAACCTGTTTGCACGACTCCTTTGAGCCGTGGTAGGGTAGTAATCAAAAGACAGTGGGAACTCACACGAGACAAATGACGATCTCAGGTCGACAGACTAACCTGTACTCATGTCACCTGGGAACAGCTATCTGACAATAGGTATAATACCAACTAGCATGTTCTCGGCGAGTCCGTCCAGTGTACTCATAACCCATTGCGCACCTGTATACTATCTTAGGTGACTAATTGACACCAATGGCTTGTGAGACCGGCCACCGCCCCTCGTCGGGGTCTCGATAAGTACACACTAGTCTACTCTGAAGTATCGACACCCAGATACTCCCACGACTAGGGACATTTAAGGATGTGCTTATAGACCACCCAGTTCCTACTTATATGATCGCCATCATAATGCTGGTAGTCAAGCAAGAATCCTATGGGTTTTATCAACATGTAATAGTAATTTGTAATACCACCTAATGCATATACATGATGATAAAGACAAACCGGATAGCATATTATCATCTCAAGTAAGACTGTTCTCCCTGTATAGGTCATCCCTCAATCATCACAATCATGTGCCTGCGATTCAATAATTGACTTGAGGGTACTATAGCCAACAATATCCCACTTGCACTTAAGGCTAATTATTGCGGTGTTGCATACTCACAGCCCGTGTGATACCGAACACCCAACTTCTCTACTAATCAGTTTCGCAAAGCCCATTTGCGAAACTATTGCGTTCGAGAAATAGCCTCTGTGAGTGGATCCGCTCTAATGTTTCTTTCTTTATCTCTCTATATCTCAACTTCGCGGAGAAATAATATCTCCCGAAATGAGCGATACTTGTCTTAAAATTTGTCTGGATATCTGATGGGACCCAGTTCACAAATGAACTCCAAATCCAACAAACTTCTTAGACTGTATCTTCTACTGAATTTAATCAGTAACCTGCGCCATGTCCTTGTTCTCCGCCGAAAGGACGCGACCGGGACGTTGGGACGTCCGGCCTGAATTCTCGGGGGCAGATGCTATTTGGTTTTATCCGTCCACCTCTCCAAAGATGCCAAGTTGATTTATGGCACCGTATAATGAAGGTTTAGACGGATGCGGCCGATGTAGCAGACTTCGTCAGATTCCCCCTCATTGTGAGGGGTTTTTGATTGTGGGGACGCTCTTCCCTACAGGCGCAAGCCCCTGCAGTTAATTACGCTACCGCACCGCGGTAACAACTTTCTCCTTCTCCAGATGGTCACTTCGTGTCGTGTGTGTTTATTTTTATTTTTGGTTGCCCGTGGATTGTATACGGAGACTAATTTATGTTGTCGCCCGTAGGGCGTGGATTAGTCCAAATCTGTATTTTCTTAGATTTGGTTTTGGTTTGGGTTTAAGGATCGTTATTCTCATTGAGATTAAGATCAATTTAAACGTTTGTTGAGAATACGTTAGTCTAATTTTAGACTAAGATCTACTCAACAAGATTTTGGGATCATTTAGATCCAACGAAAGAGTATTTGGACTCTATCATTTTAGTTTAAGGACGTTGCGGTCCATAAGTTTAAAGACATCATAGTCTGTAAGTTTAAAGACTTCATAGTCTATGAGTTTAAGGACTTCACAGTCCATAAAGTTTAAGGATCTCATAGTCCATAAAGTTTAAAGACATCATAGTCTGTATGGTTTAAAGACATTATAGTCTGAATGGTTTAAAGACGTCATAGTCTGTGGGGTTCTGGTTTAACCAGTTTGGGAATGCACCAAAAGTTATTGGTTATTGGGACCCTCCATCTCTCTGAAGACGTTGAAGGATTACAACGACATGTATCAGAGGTATGAAGAGATGTACCCTTGAACCAATGTCCCGATTTGGGGAAGTGGGATAAACATCAGTTTAGATGTCATCTGTGGGGAGCTTATTAGCCATCTTGAGATCGGCTTTGGAAACCCTGAGCATGAAGGGCTCGATTGATGGTCCTTGAAACATTTGGTCTGATTCTGGCTAATGTTGGCCCTTCATAGTGTTCAACACGAAAATGTTTATTCAGCGCTCACGTGCTCCCACGTGATACTCTAAGGCAGTGTTAATCACAGGAATTCTAAGAATGCTCACGTGTTGCACGTGATGCATATAAGTGTTAAATACTTTAGCCCTGTAGCCGTCACGTGTAAGCACGTGAGGCGCTTTGTAATAGTATTGAACTTCAAGAATTTGAAGCGCTGCTTCTTTGGGTTTATTCTTTTGTTCTCTTCTGAGTGCTAAGCGCTATTTGGATCACGTGAGATTACGTGAGGCAACCTAAAAGTGGTAACTGTCTCCGATTTATTCCCCTTTCTTATTTTGTAAGTGTCAAGCATTACCATGGGGTCACGTGTGATCACGTGAGTCAATTTATTTTATTCTCTTTTGTTCATCACAGGCGCTCACGCGGGAGCACGTGATCAGCAGTTATCATGTTGGGTGACAATCCTCTTACGTGAATGGAGATCCTGAGTTTCGAGGCTTTCAAGCCCATTGTTTTATGAGAATTGGATCCTTAAAACTTAGTTTCTCTCTTAAATTTGGGATATGTATGATAGAATTTCCCTGATGAGAATTAAATTCTCAACTCGTGAGGAGATCCACTTCTGCAGATCTTTGCCATAAGGGAGAACTAAGTTCTCATATGAAGGGTTAAACCCTTGTTTCATCAGAGGAATTAAATTCCTATATATTTTTTGGGAAATTCTCTGAACTTATATCTCTCTATAGGTTTTGGATCTGCATGGCAAAATCTCCCCAATGAGAATTAAATTCTCAACTTGTGGGGAGATCTGCTTCTGCAGATCTTAACCAAAGAAAGAACTAAGTTCTTTTTGGAAGAGTTAAACTCTTATGGAGGTGAAAAAGAGATGAGATATTCTCTGTATTTTTTTTACCTAGAGTTTCTTTTTTCTCTTTTTCTCTTTGAAGTTTATGGGGGGGGGGGTTCTCCTCTGTTTAAGACTTGAAGTCTTAGGTCTTTTATATAGGAGAGGTTGATTTGTTGAATCAGTTAGGGAAATCTCTCATTGAGAGATTTCTGATTGATTTGGGGAATGTTTCTTACCGTTGGATCTTTGATCCAAGGGCTTCTGTTTTACAGAAAATATTTCTTTTGTCATTCTTAACAAATTTAGGAAGATATTTTCTTGCACAGAATTTCTCTGCAGATTGGTGATTTTTAATCACCATTGGATCTTTAATCCAACGGCGCTCTGTTTTACAGAGCGTAATCTTTCTTATTTAGAAAGATCCAAGAAAGTATTTTCCAAATAAGGCTTTTAATCTCTTTTAATTAGAATTTATTTTTATTAGTCCAGAAGGCATAGGAGTCTATCACGTGTAGCACATGACCCCATCAAATTAAGCCGACCCAAGGGTGTCGCGTGTTATCACGTGCGTTTCTTTTTATCCCACTTGTTTGCTTTATTCAGACGCCTGTATTCTTTGCTTATAGGGGTCACGTGTCTGCACGTGAGGTTCAGTTTTGGCTTAGTTTTGTTAAGCGCAGCGCCTATCACGTATGGGCACGCGATGCTCCACTTGAGGACTTTCTCCGTTGCTCCATTTATTTATTTATTTTCCGTAAGGGAACAGTCCTCCTCAGTATCCGCTTGGACCACCTGTCCAACATACTGTCCCTCAAAAGAGGAAAAACTATAACTCTGACAGCTACTCTGTCATCCAGGTCACCTTGGAAGCTTAAAATGATAACCTCCTCCAAAAGGAGGCTGCCGTTACCATATACCAAGAACATTCACTTATGTTCATAACTGCTTCCCAACATTTCTCCAGAATTGGATTAATATATGCTTATTGCATCCAGTACAAAAGTAATATCTGGTGTGGTACTTGACATTTCATGATTGACTCAATTGCCTAAGCAAGTTATATGTCAATCACGCAAATTCCTCTCTTCATCAGTCTAGAAGACATCTTTTTAGAGAGGGTCACTCCATCACCTGCGGGTACACCATCACGACATGAGTCGTCCATTATAAAACATTTTAGAATAGTGTCAAAGTACCCAAATTGGGACACTTCCCAAATCTAGATCTAAAACCATAGATCTAGTAACCAGAATCCCTGATATTTATCCAGATCCAATATGGAGAAACACCTTGTGACAACCACAGTATAACCGATCGTAGTATTGGAAGATCTCTCCCTATCAAGTGGATGTCATCAAAATACCTGGACATCACTCTCTACTACCTTCTTACCAGATCCATCTCCTATTCTGATGAAGTCAAAACGTATGACTGTCACATCAAAAATAGATGATTTATTTCCGCTATACTTGCTTTAGTATATAAATAGATATAAGCTACTTGCCCACTATACTTCTGCTGCTCCCACTGACTACAACAACCCTCTGGCAGAGTCATAGACACGTGCACTTCTAAAGCTTGTTTAGAATGACGTTATACTCATCCTCCTGCCAGATCTCATAGTCTAGAACAACAGTAGTGTCAAGTTTGGGTCATCAAAAACCTCCCTGTCACCGTCTTTGAGGAGACCGAAGTACCTCTTGGGTGCCTGAGGTTACCCACCAAATATGCGGAGTGGCTAATGGATTGTCGAATCCAATTGAATTTGTAGGTTCTATTAAATTTTCTGTAATCGTTTGTGGTTCTGGAATCGCTTCCAGTTTACCATACTCCCACTAATGTTTTCTGAAAAGAATTCATTTTACTAAAATTGTGGCAGGTCAAGAACAATAAAACTATTAATCTTCCAGATGGTAGAATGTTAACCCTCGTCAAAGCCCGGGATAACCCACAAATTGCCATTACTGAAGCGTGCCTAGAGTTTATCAAGATTCTGGTTTTAAGCATAAGCCGGAAAACTCTATATACCTTAATATCGTTAAGATATGAATCCATTCTATATCCATATAGAAACAAAGGCACTAATTTAATTGGAACCAGATTCAAAAATATGCAGCTGTTTCCAGTGCATATCAACTAAATGGAATGAGGCCAAGCAGCATTACTCATCAAGGAATGCACCCACACATGAGTAACCTGAAAGAGAAGCAATTTCTCAAACTATTACTTACAACGAAATACCTAACACAAGTATCTACATCTTCGATCATCTTGAAGAATCCTGATACTTGCAACATATGGTTATCTACTTTATTCTTATACCTATAACTTCTCAAAATCTGGATCTTGTATTTCAACAAAATACTTGTCTAAAACAAGAGATGTCATGAGTAAACAGAATATAGTACGAGTACCAACCCCTTTGTCCTAACGGACATCGGACAACATACAATACTCTGTATAAGTTCACTGAGTTTAATAACTCAAACCATGTGCGACGTAGGCTGAAAACTGTACTATGGTTAAGAAGAATTACACCGCTGTTGAATGCACCTTACCTAACCATCAACTAATATAAGTAAATGTCATAGACATAATTTAAAAAAAGATATATCTCACTTTATAAAATAAATGTACAGATATATCAGTTTGAAATTGGTGCATAACGACGGATATTCAAAACCAAATATATTTGTCGTCGGGCAAAACCCAGGTGATTTCCTCAAATATCACCAATTATAAAGAATTCCGATATATAGAGGATCTAATCACCCAATTCCCAATATCTTACTCCCACTCAGCATCTGTAACGCCATACAGATGTGAGAATCAAATCTGGTAAATACATACCTTGGAGTTAGAATCTAATTGGGAAAACAGTTTTCAATTAACACCGCACAGTGAAACTGAAACATGAAAATGTTTCGAAGGGGTATCCGGGTATTCCTAATAATACTTCTTCCACTATCCAGATTCATGACAGTAACCGTATACTACCTTGCCCTCACTCCAATCTCTGTATATGTCTTTACTTATTATCTTCTGTACACCACACTTAAGCTAATTCGTTTTCTTCCTTCCCTACCTTTCGGCACCTGCCTATGATTTGGAAGAAGACTATCCAATAAGCGCAATAGGTGTACTCTCTTAATACCAGGAGCCCTTGCAACCTGAGAGAAGGTAAATAGAAAATACAATTGAATAATCGTTATTCTATTTCTCCTGAACCGGAAACCATCCTCGAACTGGAAAAAGTTCCTTCGAGTTCGTATGTAACTATACGATGGCATATCCAAGCAATATAGATCTTCGTAGTGATACGGAGTGTTCTTGAGAAATTCAAAGGTGATATAGGAGTGGCAGGGGTATAGGCGGTTTCGTCGTGAATGATAGCAGTTGCAATTTCCTTTGCCCTTACTCTGATCCTTTTGTTTGTCTTTACTTATTACCTTCTATACACCACACTTATGCTAATTGGTTTTCTTCCTTCCCTGCCCTTCAGTATCAACCTAAGGTTTGGAAGAAGACTATCCAATAAGCGTAATAGGTGTACTCTCCTAACACTAGGAGCTCTCGCAATCTGAGAGAAGGTAAAGTGAAAAGACAACCGAATAACCCTATTCAATTTCTCCAGAGCCAGAAACCATTCTCGAACTGGAACAAGTTCCTTCGAGTTCGTATGTAATTATACGATGGCATATCCAATAAATTTGGATCTTTGTAGTGATACGGAGTGTTCTGGAGAAATGCAAAAGGGATGTAGGAGTAGCAATGATATATGCGACTAAGTGACAATCCAAAAGCCAAAGTGTTTTAAGAAGGTTCGGTTAACTTGGTTCATGTGTTTTAGTTTTAGGGTCAGGCCATGGTCGCTGCCAAAGAGAGAGAGAGAGAAAAGAAACACTCAGCGTGCACTCTAACCTAGATTAGATTGGTTAATCAATTTATCTAATCAGGATGGCTCCCACTGTTTGCTCGAATTCTCCCTCAAACCCTAAAAGGAGAATTAGTCGGGATCATCTAAAATCACCCGAGGAGTAATACCTACTCATCAGTGGGAATCGGGATCCAACTATCATCCCATGATAACTTGATGGAAGCCACTCAAGTCACCACACTCCAGAAGGTATGCGCATGCCTGACAAGTTTCCTGTATGTCTGAAACTCCCAATGTGGTTTTTACCTCTAGGATCCAAGTGACCTTGACAAGGTCAACAAGTCAAAGGGTCCTAGTCAAGTTCAACCCGTCATTATCCTGATTGCATTAGACCCACCCACACAGACCCTTGACAAGGTCAACAAGGTCGAACGACTATCCGAATCAATCCACATATCCATGCGACAGAAAAGTATTACAGAGCTACCGCACACTACGCCTTGACAAGGTCAACAAATGCAGCACGAATACTAAGCAATACTAATCTGAAATAACGGAAGGTTACGGCTGGTTTTTGGCGAAAAACTTTTAACATAATGAACTTGATATCGTTGAAGGAACCGAGTGGTTTTACAAATATATAGTGGCGTAAACTTTTGCTAAAGAGGCCAATCCCTGTGAAGGGATCTCGGCTCTTTCCTCATCGAATGAGGTGCAGGATATTCCTAACTGAATACCACGATGCAAAGCAAAAGAATCGACTATAATGAAGTTATTATGATGACGCAAAATTTCGCTTAAGAGGTCACTCCTGATGAAGGGATCTCGGCTCTTGCCTCGTCGAATGAGGTGCTGGATATTCATAACCGAATACCACTGTGCAAAGCAAAAGGAAACTTCCTGTAATAACAGTTTTTGAAAATTTGGTTTCAACAATATCATTTGGGTTTATTTTTTCTTGCATTAATCAAAATTAACGCAGTCCCATCAATTAATCTATATCACACTACAGAAAAGGAACGAAAATAAAATGTACGTATATGCCATCCGCATTCGCCACTGGGCCCCGTTGTCACGCCCCGCTTCCCGGTATACGGCGAAGGGGACGGGACGAGGCCCGCTACGTATTTACTCAGAAGCAAATACGCTAAGCGTAACTAAGAAATATAAAAGTAAATACACAAGAGATAAGATATAATAAAAACATCAACTTTTATTTATTAACATTCTTTTGTACAATGCATGAAAAGGAAATACAACTGAATTAAAACGATGCCTAAACAATGGCATAACAGGAAATGAAAAGTACTGAATGGAAAATGTATAATGTCTAGAGCTCGGGGTCTTCACAGAACTGGTCCAAGTCTTCAGCAGTGGGCTTGTTCTCTGACGGGTCCAAACCACCTGACGACATTCAAAGAAGAAAGAACAGAATGTCGTCAGCGAGCAGGTCGCTCGGTAAGTCCCAAAGATAAGGGAGAAATAGACAGAGAGTAGGAGAGAGAGAGAGTAGCTTTTAATGTTGTATTATATTGTTGTAATGTTGTATTAACGCTGTTTTTTTGTAGCTTGGTACAGAAGAATGCCATTGTATACGAGAGGGGTCTCTATATGCTAGAGACCAGGGCAAACGAAATATAGAGTACAAGGCTCTGTTAGAAGGCCTGGAACAACGGCAATTGGATTCATGTTAGGTGTCTTAAGTCTGACCGTCTCGTGCCACTTTTAACACCATCCATACCAATCTACCCCTTAAACCCCGTAGTGTTTTGATTGTATTGTTGTATTGTATTGTAAACTGTATAGATTGTATAATTGGGTGACTGACCGAAACCATGATATCAGTAAACGGATGTAACCGTAGAATCATATAAATGGAATAACTGGAGAACCATGTAAATGGAATGTATATCCATAGTTCGATTCAGTCAAACTGTATAGATTGATAATTGGATTCATGAATTCATGTTGAATTGTAATATTGAAGATTGTAGATTATGGATTGTAAACTGTAGATTGTAAATTGTAGATTGTAGATTGTACTTGAATCATATTCAAGCCAGATTAATCAGACTCAAATCCGAGTCAGACAATTAGAAATGTAAATCGAAGTCTTGATTATTTCTTAAACCTATAATTGCTAGGGTCCTTAGGGTAATCTATAAAACTTGAGGGGGTTTATGTAAAAAATACTTTTATATACTTTTCAAAATACACCTCAAGTGTTCATTATTCGTCTTTAGAGTTGTAATGAAGGTGGATTTTATATTATGATATTTCTAGTGAAAATATCCTAGATTCATAATTAAAGGTATTTATAATATTGATTTATTTGGAATTCATGGTATTTTAGTGTAAAATTTGTTCTTGTGATTTTTAGAAAAAAGTGGAATATTTATATCATAACAAAATAAGTATTTTAATGATAAATATACATATATTTATACAAAAATAATTATAATATATTTATTATATTCTAAAAATCTCATTTTTCTTAAGATGTTGTACTTTAAATCTTTCGAGACCGAATGCTCCTAGCGGAGGTCTGAATCTCGCACTACTAAGCCCGAGGGTGTGCGATAAACCGCACCATCCCGAATGGATTTCCCAAAATGGGTTGTAGCGGCGCTTTGCAAAGATTGTAAAATACTAAATCCTTTAGAAAACGGTTTTATGAAGTAAATGGTATTTATTTGTAAAAATGTCAATTTTCCGTATTCTATGTTCTAGGGTCTCCTAAGTCCATTAGACTATTCCTAACTGGTCTAAACGACAAGTTGTGAGATGCCTCAAATTATTTCTTCACCGCCAATTGTGGCCAGGTAAGTACAAGTGAAGAAAGGAGGGATCCGCTCAAGAATCACCGTGAGACGGGCCTTTTAAAGTTACCTTTCTCACTTGCCTAGCTTAGACACCACAAAGTCAGGTTTAGATAAACGACTGATGTCCACAACTTATCGTATTTTCATAATAAGTGGTACTTCTTTAAAATGTGTATCAAAACTAAATCTTTTAGAAATGCTTTTATTAAGTATATGGTATTTAAATGAAAATGTTTGTTTTCTCGTATTCTAGGTTCTCAGGGGTGTTGCATATGAGTGTGTGAGGAGGTAGGTCGTTACCTCGTGATCTACTTTAAATGTATAGCAAATTTGATGGAGTTAAATGAAGGATTGAAATAATGTGGTATTTAAGTGAAAATACGATAAATTCAAATAGCTATCATTTCATGTGATGAAACTTGATCAAATTGTTTGATTAGTGTTTAATAATCAACATGAGGAAGTTTAAGTATAATTGTATTAGTGTGAAGTGGAATTTTATAGAAAACCGAATCGGAAATCGGATTTGTTCCGATTCCATCGGGTTTTTGTAATTTCGTATTTTGAGAATGGAAAAGAGAGATAGAAAAGAGAATTACAGGTTTTAGATTACACTAGAGGGTAAGAGGGAACTAGAGGGATCGCCGATATATTGCGTCGTCGCCGGTAGTTCCTAAAACGATCGCCGGAAGTTCCGCCGGGAAATTCGTCGGAGCTTCGCCTCGAGCTCGTTTTCAAGGTATACAAGATCTCTTGAGAATTTTAGAGAGTTGGCTCAGAAATGTGGGTGAGAGAGTAGAGGGTATGGGGTGTATTTATAGGGTTAGGCTAGGATAAGGGTAGGTGAAGAGTTTAAATAAAAAAAATGTAAAAATTTATTAAAATATGGAGTAAATGGGGATTTCAAAGGTTTCTGGAAACGATCTAAATAAATAGAGTATACAGGAGGGTAGGGGAGGCCAAGAGTCAACTTTTTTGTGTTGACGACTCGGTCGTCCGGCCGAGTCCGGCCGGCGGCGCCGTGCCGAGTTGGCCGGTCCGCCGTCCGAGTCGGCCGAGTCGGGCCGAGTCGGAGGTCAGGGAGGTGGGGGGTTGTTTGGTGTAGCCTCTGGTATATTTAGTTTTTCAGGTTTAGTTCAAAGTTTGGGAGTTATTGTGTGTGGACTGTTGGGCTTCCAAAGAATTTAAAACAAAATAAATAAAAAATAATGTGGGGCATGGGATTTGAACTCTGGTGGCTTGGTTCAGCAATTTAAGGTATTACCAATGAGTTACAAGCTCTTTCTTGTAATTAAATTGCTAATTAATTACTTAAGTCTTGTGCTTAGGCAATAAATACCCCTTTATGGATTTTTGAAATTTTTTTTTTTGTAAAAACTTGTATAGGAAATTTAGGGTTGTTACAAATCAGGTATTGATTTAATAATTTACGTATATGTATTTCGATATATATATTCTAGTATTATGTTCTTTGTGTTATTCTATCTCTTTGGGTATTCGTATTTCGGTACGAATGCAGGTATGTATATACAGTAGAATGTAATTCGTATTTTTTCCGGAAAACATTCTAGAAGGTGGACACCTCATATTGGTTTGACTATTTTTTATTAAATGGATTATGAGGTGGCAATGATGTGAGGGGAGTATGGTGAGGACCATGCTTGCATAGTGTGCACAAATGAATTATTAATTCATTTGTGCATACTATTCAAGTATGGGTGGCTTTTAAAAATGAAAGAAATGTTTTACAAAACCTTGCCACTTGATTTTCTCTCTCCATGGATGGTTCATTATTTTCTCACATGAGATTTTTGGACCCTCACCTTTTTTAGCTTCACTCTCCTCTCTTGAGTTTCCTTAGTTCCTCCACCTTCATCTTCCACCTCCTCTCAACCATCTCATGTGTTGAGAATAATGAGAGGAGGTAAGATGGGATAGATAAACACTTAGTTCACTCACTACATCCTAAGCATTCTAGACTATCATCCTAGAATCCCTAGTTGCTTCACTTGGTTTTTATGTGGAGTTAGAGCCATAACTAGATCTCTCGGGTGGATCATCTTCGACGAAGGAAGACCGACGGCCAAGTTCGTTCGAGCACGCCTCATGGAGCTTAGGAAGGTGATGGACTTGGTTCTTTTGGTATAATCACTCTAATCCTTTAGTTTAGCTCTTTTAGTTTTGCTGGTATAGGTTTATGGTTTCGATCTTGGAGTGGTTTTCATTTGCGCCAAATTTTTTAAACGCCAGTTTTTGTTCCGCATTAACCACGATAGATGGCCAGGGCGTCGGCGAAACCCAACATGGTATTAGAGCCACCCATAAACCAATACTAGCTAGTTTGTACAAAGTTAAAATCTCAATCGACAAATTTTTCCGAATCGTATTTCCATATTAAAGTGCTTGCTGTCGAATTTCAAAGTTGTTCAAAATTTTTTTTTGGGTATCTTAAAAATATGTGCAGGCAAAACGAGAGCTAAGAAAAAAATTTGGGCACGTAACTCCAAAATTCCACCGTGTAACCCAAGCCAAATGGCACGTTTTGCTGAGGAACCGCGGCGCTTTTTTTGCTACAGTGCCCCAATTTTTTTTGGAGCTCTATTTCATGGAAATATGATTTTTGGGATTTTTTGTTTTTGGCACAGATTTCTTTGAGTGCTGGTTTGCATTTGGGACCAATGTGAAAATGTTTAGTCGATCGAAATTTTAATTGTGTGTTTATCAGTGCATATGATGATATCTGTGACCGTGAATATTATTGAGCGGTACAACCCGACTAGTTGTTATATGTTCAAATAGACGGGTTTGCGAACATAATATTCACGTTGATGTTCTGTGTTGTGCTGATATTGTGGTTGGATTGTCATAGTGGATAGCCTATAGTGCAATAGTAATAGTACAGTTCAGATTCATTTGTATATTCAGTATTGCAAGGCGAGCGTCCGACATGTGAACTGCCGTCTTTACCAGTTTGTATATTCTTTTATTGGGGCACGACCGGATTGAGGTCGATGTCACCGTTGTATACATTTTTCTTTTCTATACTAGGATTACCCTATGGTGGAGTGCACGAATAGCCGGGTTCTAAAGGGAAACAAGCCCGCATATCATGGCGTTGAGATGGAGTGGGCTTCACTCTAGAATTGGCGGGCCATTCGCCGCACTCGCAGGGGGTATAAGTGACCCATGGAGGGGCGCTCAAGTTACCAGATTCCGTGAAGTGTTGCGTGGCCCATTCACCTTGTTGATTGGGGCTGCCTCACTTCTGGGATTGGCGGGTAACTTGCCGCGCTCGTAGGGGTCCAGGTTTTCATTGCACGGGCTATCCGCACGACCGGGAACGTCGGGTCTCATTTGCGGCTCAAATGAAACCCGAGGCTCCAAGATTATCCACCATTCTGTGTTTCTTGCTGAGTTTCTGTGATGTTGTTTATATCATACCTGGGACGAATGTTATATATATATTTATATATATACTAGTAGATGTTGTATATGTTTTGCACCCGCGCTAGTCCAGCCCCCGCTCTGCCGTTAGTTAAGTAACATAACGGTGCATGACGGGTGTCGGGACCCGGTTCTTGCTCACGGAACAAAGTGCCACACGGAACAAAGTGCCACTCCAATTGTCATGCCAAGGGGGCGGGGGCCACCTCTTGAATCCGTGGGGGCCACCTCTTGAGTCCCTGGGACCCATTGTAGAACAATGGGGAATCTTCGGAACACATTCTGAAAGAGGACCGAACTGCATTATAAATGTAATGATACCACCCTCAATTACAGGGGCACCTTTTAAGTGAACCGGAACTACAGGAGCTTGAGAACTCTGTAGTTAAGCGTGCTCGGGCCAGGGAAGTCTTGGGATGGGTGACCTCCTGGGAAGTGTCCCCTTATCGGGTCCGGTTCGCTCTAAAGGGAAAAACCGTGCGGTTTCGGCCAAAGCGGACAATACCATCTGTACTGGGGCCTGGGGCGTTACATTTATGGTGGCCCATGCAGGTCCCTCAGTAGTAGGTCTGTGGCTCGAGGACGAACCAATGTTCAAAGGTGGGGAGAATGTCGGGACCTGGTTCTTGCTCACGGAACAAAGTGCCACACGGAACAAAGTACCACGCCAATTGTCATGACAAGGGGGCGGGGGCCACCTCTTGAATCCGTGGGGGCAACCTCTTGAGTCCCTGAGACCCACTGTAGAACAATGGGGAATTTTCGGAACACATTTCGAAAGAGGACCGAACTGCATTATAAATGTAATGATACCACCCTCAATTACAGAGGCGCCTTTTAAGTGAACCGGAACTACAGGAGCTTGAGAACTCCGTAGTTAAGCATGCTCGGGCCAGGGAAGTCTTGGGATGGGTGACCTCCTGGGAAGTGGCCCCTGGCCGGGTCTGGTTCGCTCTAAAGGGAAAAACCGTGCGGTTTCGGCCAAAGCGGACAATACCATCTGTATTGGGGCGTTACATGATTTAATAATCCGGCTCAAACCCGAGCCGGCTGGTATTTTCAACTGTCCAATCCGAAAGTCCGGGTACATAGTACAATTAATCGATCGGAATCCTGTACGTATCTAATACGGCTACTACATCATTTCGCCAGAACCAGGGAAACCTCTGTATGGGACTCTAAAGACTCGTCAATACGCTGGCAGTGGGTTTAACCAAAAGCACGTCGGCGGCACTAGCTGTACGTAACGGCTACCCAGGTATTGAGCGAAAGGAAGGCCGACGAGCAAACTCATCCGAACCCCTACAGAGTCTTTCCGTGACAATCTCCATACAGTCTGGTCTGTTTGTCTAAGAGTATCACATATCGAGTCTACGGGGTGGATAAAGTTAGACCCCTAATAACGCGACATTTCGTGTCGGTATGAAGCCCATCACCCACTGAGAAACTACTAATCCAAATCAGTAATTCTCGTCCACCTCGGCTAAGAATTTCTGGTGATGGCCACCCGTGCACAGCGCGACATCAACTCCAATACCGGGAGAGACGAATCCCCGACGATCCGCTCACTGTCTCCATGTGGCTCGGGTCTGTACTCAACTAAAACCTGTTTGCACGACTTCTTTGAGCCATGGTAGGGTAGTAATCAAAGTACAGTGGGAACTCATGCGAGACAAATGACGATCTCAGGTCGACAGACTAACCTGTACTCATGTCACCTGGGAACTGCTATCTGATAATAGGTATAATACCAACTAGCATGTTCCTGGCGAGTCTGTTCAGTGTACTCATAACCCAATGAGCACATGTATACTATCTTAGGTGACCAACTGACACCAATGGCTTGTGAGACCGGCCACCGCCTCTCGTCGGGGTCTCGATAAGTACACACTAGTCTACTCTGGAGTATCGATGCCCAATGTCGATACTCCCACGACTAGGGACATTTAAGGATGTGCTTATAGACCTCCCAGCTCCCACTTATATGATCTCCATCATAATGCTGGTAGTCAAGCAAGAATTCTATGGGCTCTATCAACATGTAATAGTGATCTGTAATGCCACCTAATGCATATACATGATGATAAAGACAAACCGGATAGCCTACTATTATCTCGAGTAAGACTGTTCTCCCCGTATAGGTCCTCCCTCAATCATCACAATCACATGCCTGCGATTCAATAATTGACTTGATGGCACTATAGCCAACAGCTGACAGCTGACACCTTAGTTAGATTTACTGAGATTCCTTCGCCTGAAACAATATGTCCGAGAAATCTGACTTGATCTAGCCAAAATTCACACTTGCTGTACTTAGCATAGAGTTGATGTTGTCACAATGTCTCCAGGATAATTCGTAAATGCTCGGCGTGCTCTTTCCTATTCTTTGAATACACCGGGATGTCGTCGATAAAAATAACAACGAACCTGTCTAAGTACTCTCGGAAAACTTGGTTCATCAGATTCATGAATATAACATATGCATTGGTCACTCCAAATGGCATCACAAGATATTCGTAATGACCATAGCGAGTCTTGAATGCCGTTTTCGGAATATCAGACTCTTTGACCTTCACCTGATGTAACCTAAACGAAGATCTAGCTTTGAGAATACACAAGACCCACTTAGCTGATCGAATAGATCATCGATGCACGGTAGTGGATACTTGTTTTTTCTCGTCACTTCATTCAGAGCTCGGTAATTTACACACATTTTGTATGAATCTTCTTTCTTCTTCACAAGTAAAACTGGAGATTTCCGACTTGAAGTACTGGGACGAATCCAACCTTTCTTCAAAAGTTTGTCCAACCGAGTACGGATCTCCTTCAATCCTTCTAGACTTAACCGATATGGAGCTTTGATCACCGGTTGTGCACCAGGTAGTAAATCAATGCTGAATTCAAGAGCTCGATCGGGAGGCAAACCTGTTATATCTTCAGGAAACACATCCTCAAACTCTCCAACTACCTCTGGCTTTTCTTCTTCCATCGGAAGAGTAAACACTTCTGCATTCTTCGGCTTGGCACGGAAGATTCCTGGCTCCAAAGTTCTGTCTCCACTCTTGAAGTAAAAGACTAGATGATCTGGTATCTCAAATACTATCCTCCTTTGATGGCAGTCAATCATAGCATAGAAAACTCCCAGCCAGTCCATCCCCAACACAACGTCGAAATTTGGGATGTCCAGTACTTTGAAATTCACGTAGAATTCTCATCCGCAAACTACAACTGGACACTGATCAAATCCTATAGTTTCCTTCAAAATTCCATTCCCGGAACTGACATTCCAGCTTGAAATGAGTGGCTTCACAGGAATCGCATGTGTTCTCACAAATCGTTGGGACATGAAGCAGTGTGACGCTCCAATGTTGAACAGTGCTAGTGCAGAAAGGGTGGCTACTAGTATAGTACCTAAGTTGTGTGAGTTTGGTTTTAGATATAGAGAATACACACACACACACACACACACACACATACACAAGGATTGAAAAGATGAAAGGATTGGGAATTACCAGTAATAACTTGGCCAGTGACCTCGGCTTCCTCAACTGCCATGGTGAAAACCTGATGCCGAGGTATGTTTCTCTTTGCTGGAGGCACATTCCTCTGTCCCTGGGGCATGTTCCTCTGCCCTTGAGGCATGTTCCTTTGTGCCTGATGGAATTGACGAGGAGGCTGTGTAGGAGGTCCACGTGAAGGTGGAGCAGGTAGAGCAATACGAGGTGCAGGAGCTTGAATAGCTGGCCGCTGCGGAACTGTGATTGCAGGTCTAGGTGCTGGAGATGGGTTGAGTCGATATGGACAAGCTCCAATAGCGTGAGTGGACGCGCTACAAACCAAACACATGCCATTTGCACGCCTGTAGTATTTCGCCAGGTGTCCATTTCTCTTGCAATAGAAGCAAAAGTCTGGACTGGGCTGGTTAAATGTTACTCCCGTTCTCCTGGGTGCAAAAGTTGGCCTGGAAGAGGCTCCTCCTGCCATCTGAGTGGTAGGGCGTTTCACACCAGCAGTTTGAGGTCTGCCCTTCTTCTTCACCACCGCCTCATAGCGTCGGGCAGCCTTCAGAGCAAGATCATAGGTTGGGATATCTCATGTAGCTAGTGCAGCTTGGATTTCCGGGTCCAACCCTTGCTGAAATCTTCGTACCCGGATCTCAGCAGTCAGGATGAGGTGTGCCGCGAACTTGTTACGACCTTGTGTTAGAAGTATAGTATATGAAATCAGGAAATTGAATATTGAGACAATATCTTACCTGCTAAGCATGGTAAACTCAACATCGTATTCATCCACGGATTTGCTCCACATCGAGCCTTGTTGTAAGTGGATGAATTGTTGTTCCATGTCGAAACGAGCAGTCTCAGGAAAGTATTTCGCGTTAAACATATTGCGAAACATCTTCCATTCAATCGGTTGGGCGAGTTGGCTTTCTTCAGCCTTCCACCAGACTCTAGCGTTATTCGTTAGTTGCAGCTTCGCAACTCTCACCCAAGCAATCTCTGGCACTTGCGCTGCTGCCAGATCATCCTTGATAGACTGAGCCCATTCCTTCACCTCTAGTGGGCTCTCTTTCCCAGAGAAATGTTTCGGGTGCAGTGTCTGGAATTGCTTGACTCTGGGTGTCTCGATTTTGGGGCGGTGCATGAGGATAGCAGTCTACTGCTGCTGACCCTCAAAGAGACTCTTGATCGCCTCGAGCAGTGCCGTTTGCTTGTTGATGGGAGCTGCAATGGTAGTTGGTGGTGTTAGAGTAGGTGGTGGAGTGTTTCCATTGACGTTGGTACTCATGTTGTTCGGTGAAACCATGACCTTGATAGAAAAGGAAAGGTTAGGATATATTCAAGAAATTTGAAATGTAAAGAATGTACAGTTGCTGATTCTTATAATTCTTGTGATATATTGCTTAAGATTCCATGCAGAACTGACCTGCATGGGCCGCCAACAAAACCTGTCACGCCCCGCTTCCCAGTGTACGGAAGCGGAGACGTGGCGGGCACGCGACGTATTTACTCAGAAATAAATACGTTAAGCGTAAATAAGCAATATATAAAATGCATAAGAAATGGCAAGAGATATAATATAAACATAAACTTTTATTAACATTCATCTTTACAATACACTGCTTGAAAAGGAAAGTACAAAGATATAAAGCAATACCTAAACAGTGGCATATGAAATGAAAAGTAAGTATAAAGAAAGCTAGAAATCCTGTTGCTCGGTGAACCGGTCCACGTCCTCCTGGCTAGGCTCGATCTCAAGAGAGTCCGGTCCTCTTGACGAACATTCCAAAGAAAGAAAAGACAGGAATGTCGTCGGCGAACTAGCACTCGGTAAGTCCCAAAAGAAAGACAGGAATATAGCAAGTATTGAGAATTGAACTGTTAAAGTGTACAGGTATAAGATTGCTATTCTAACGTAGTTGTTTGTAACTTAGTACAAAATGTATTGGTGTATACGAGAAAAGTCCATCTTACCCCGTAGACTATGGTAACTTGTAGTACAAGGCCCCGTCAAAACCCAAGGGACAACGGCACGAGAGTTCATATAGGTGTCTTTTAGTGATCATCTCATACCACTTTTAATACATTCCGTAACAATCTACCCCGTTAACCCCGTAATATATTGTATTGATTATATGGCTTGCCTAGACCATGGATACAAGTTGTTCGAGTAGTCGGGTTCAGGATATAAGCTTGTAGTCATGTCAAGTTATAGCCATGGTTCGGTCAAGTCAAGTCTTGTATTCAGGTTTGATATTCAGGTTCGGGTTCAAATATACATGTTAGAGTTGGGATTCATGTTTGAATTGGATTCTGATTTGAGTTGAATTCAAGTTTGATTTAGACTCAGACTTGAGTCAGACACTTATAATTGATTTGGATCCTGAATTAGATTCGGGAGTTATCGGTAACTGCTGTACATGAAAGGCAGGATTTGTGTTTTTTTCTAAGACAATTACCATTGATAACACCGTTAAGTTTTCTACCTTAATTAGGCAAGCACTCACTTTCTCCGGCTCCCTGGGGCTCAAGAGAATTGATCCCGCTTAAACCTATATGTACCAAGTTCTTAAATGTAATTTTATATACCTCGAGGGGCTTTTATGAAAAATATCTTTAATATAGTTTCAAAATAAGCTCGAGAAATTAATTATATTATTTAGGATTTTCATGAATGTGAATTTTAGGGATTTGAGGTATTTTAGTGATAATTACCTTAACTTGAATAGTTCATGGTATTTTACTGTAAACCTTGACTTTTCTTGGTATCTTGATATTATTTTGATGAAACTTGTAATTCTTTCCTTTGAAAAAATATAATGCTATTATATTTTGAAAGTATATGGATTTTATAATATTTATATAATTATTAAAAAATTATTTATTTATTAAATAGAAAATTTCGTTTTTCTTAAAAATCGTATTAAAAACCTTTCAAGACCGAATGCTCTGTGAGGAGGTCTGCATCTCGCTCTACTAGCCCAAGAATGTACGATAATCCGCACCATCCAATAGCGGGTCCCCTAAAGAGAGTTGTAAAGGCTTATTTGCAAAGGAATTTTAAAATACAATTCCAAAGAAAACCGTTTTTATAGTAGATGGTATTTTAATAAAATATATTGTATTCGCCGCAAAGATACGTTCAAAGAGTATCGTGCGATAGAACCATGTGTGTTTGTGAGAGGTAGGTCATTACTCCGTGAAGTTTTCTAAAGGTATGTTTAAACAAAGGAATATAAGACAACATATCTAAAGTTCATGGTATTTTAATGTAAAAGTTGATTTAAAATTATGTTTTATGATATTTTTGAGTGAAAGTTGGTTCTAAATATTAGTTTTATGTTAACAAGTAAGGTGTAGAAATATGAATGAGCAATACTTAAGAAAAAATGTAATTTCTACGGTTTAGAATAAAATGTCGGTATTAACTCCACTTACCGACATGTTTTGAAAATGAGATTTTTAAAGAGGAAGAAGAGAGATTGGGAGGGACTTACTAACTAGATAGATGAAAAGAAGGTAGGAGTAGGAAGGGTTTTCGTCGGGGTATCATAAGGTCGCCGGAACTTGCTTTGATCCTCGCCGGAACTTGATTCCTTGCTAACTCCACTTGTACTCTTCTTGTACTTAGAAAACTTTGAGAATTTTAGCTGTAATTTTCAGAATAAAGAAGGGCTAGGGCATGGGGTAGTATTTATAGTGTGGAATTAGGGTTTTAGAATTAAAAAGATGAATTAAAATGCATTAAAAAGATGATAAATGGGGAATTGAGGGTTTCTGTTTGATTGCAGAGTAATCAAACAGTGCAGGAGCGTTAGGGGTAGGCCAAGAGACTTGTGTGCAAAGCTCGGGCATCATTGCTTATGGTTGGACCGTCGGCGCCGGTCCAAATGGAGATCTCGCCGGTCTAGTTGTGGAGGGGAGCTGTCGGATTAGTGCTACGTGTTCCTCTCTGTATTAATACCCTTTTGCACATGTTTATTTCTTCAGACTTTTCATTTATATGTGCATTGCACGTGTAAACTTTTGGGCTTCCAAAAAGTTTAAAAGAAAAATCAGAAAAATATAATGTGTCTGATGGGGTTCGAACACAGGGGCTACGTCACAGCAGTGCAAAGACTTTACCAGTGAGTTACAAGTTGCTTCTTGCCGTTCTTAAACAAAATTAACTTATAAATTGTACTCAGACTTGTAACCTCCTTTCTGTATATTAAATTTAAAAAAATTCGTACAGTAAATCCAGAGTCATTACATTGGTGGAGGTCGTCGTCGACGATGGCAGAAGGAGCAATGAGGAGGTCGGCGGCGGAGCAGTGAAAGGGGAGAAGGGTATAACGAGTAGGTTAAAGAGTGAGGGAGAAAAGAAGTCGGTAGCTCGGAGAAGAGGGTGAAGATGGTGGAGGTGGCGCTGGGAGCTCGTCGGCGTGACGGGAAGTGGTCGCCGCTGATGAAGGGGGTGTCGGGGTCAATGGTGGTTGTAAGAGGTGAGAGAGAAAGAGAGAGAGATAGAGATAGTGATTTAGAGAGGGAACGAGATTAGAGGAGGTGGGCGCAGATTTCATGGGAGAACGTTGGAGGCGAGGTCGTGGGGCAAGTATGGGGCTTAGGGGGCGAGGAAGAAGGAGCCGTTGGGATTGGAAGGAAGAGGAGGAGAGAGAAAAAGAAAAGGAAAGAGAGAGGAGGGGCTCGGGCTGGGTTAGGGTGAGGGTTTTTGTTGGGTCGTGCCTGGGTTGGGCTTGGGAATTAGTTAGGGTTTTGATAGAAAATAAATTGAGTTAGGGTTAGGGTTATTAAAGGTAGGGTTTGTAGAATTAGGAATAATAATAATTAGAGAAATATCCATAAGAGATATTCGAGAAAATTAAATAGGAAATTGGGAAAATATTTAGGAAACTTATCAAAAGAAATTTTATTAAAACGTGATATAGATCGTACGGCAAATGCCGGTTATTACAAATAATCTTTTTAAATATATTTTTTGTTTAGAACTATTTTTATGTTTTTGCTTATTGATTCCAAATGATTTTTACTCAATAAAACAATTGATAATGCGGAACATCTTAGAATTAAGAGTCTTTTTAAAACATTTAGTTCATATTAAATGTGAGAACTCTATCATCAATCGCCATCCACTTTTGAGATACCTTCAGCTCTCCCCTTTATGATGTGCTTCTAAGAAAGATGGCATCGCCCATCATCTTCTCTACTATTATAATCCAAAAAGGAGGATGACATGGCGCTTTTATATTTAATTCAAATTAAATAATCAGAAAATGAGAAAAATTCTTGACTCTAAGACAATCCAAGTCATTAACTTTTTTGGTTAAGAAAATTCTGTAAAATCAATAACCATAATACCGTTAAAATAGGTTTTAAACAAAAAAATTATTTGAAAAGATTATTATATTTAACAAAAATATTAACAATCACAACAAATTTAAACATTAATAATAAATTAAACCAATTAATCATTATTATAGTTAAATTTCAAAGATTAACAAATCCACTAATTTTCTCTATATTTTTTAATATAAACACCTGCATGTCACACTGAACACTAATCTAATTTAGTTATGGAACTTGTTTGTGAACTTTAGATTAGACATTTTGAAAGTTTTTGGTCCATGTAAAAGTCTTATGGAAAAGAAATTATAAGAAAATCTTATTACCAATAGAGTTTGTAACGTTTTAGAAATCGTTATGCGAATTGGTCCGTTTTAGGGTTAAATTGTCGGTAGTTTCCGTTTTGACCCGACGGTATTCAAACGACCATATCGACTTGCCAGCACCTAGTTTAGCTAAAATAAAGCTAGTGCGCAAGCTTTTGGGGTATATGGGACGTTTTTGTTCAATTTGAATTTTTCCCAATTTTAATATATTTTAATGCGGTATTCACTTTTTGGGAAATTTCTCTAAAGCGATCTTTTCTTTAAATTATTCTTGAGTAACCTAACCCACATGTATCTAGATATTTGTGTGGAGGTTAGGTTTATTGGATTAAAGAAAAGAAAAGAAAAGAGAAGATGCATGCATGTGTGCATGTGTAGTGTGAATGCATTTAATTGCATTTAATGTTGGAAATTTCTAGGAAATCCCTCACAAATCACCCACCTCCTCTCTTGGCCGAGATTATCTCATTCCCTACTGCCCTTGCTCATTTCCCTTTCATATTTTATCAATCCTAACTCAAAAATCTCCAAATATTCCAATTATATCACAAATTTTGCACAAAATCCTTGTTCTTGCTTCTTGGATCACTTGGAGCTAGGGAAGGCTTGAATCTTGTGAACAAGATTGTTAGGTATAACCCTTACTCTGATAAATTATGGTTTTATGCTGTATTGTTCGTTGTTTATGGTTTATAACGCTTTTTATATCGATTAGTGCGATATCGGGTTTTTAGTGTCTTTTTAGAGACTTTATACCTGCTGTGACCTGGTGATTTTAGTGGTTGACCAAACAAAATTTTAGAGTTGTACTAGTAGACCTGAGACACCACCTGAGAGACAGGAACCACCTCACCGGCCTGGGCCGGCGACCCCTAAATCTTGATCCGGTGACGCCGGCTAGATAGGAGAGGGATGGGGTGGGTCTTTTGTGGGCAGTTGTCTGCTGTTGGTTAGGTGTGTTTGGTACTGTTTACTTTTTTAGTAAATCCAGTATACAAAATCTGGGATCGATTACTTATAATTTAGTGTTTTGAGTCCGCGTGATACGTGTTGCGACACGAGTCGTGAGTTTGCGCTGCTGGTGTACTCAGTTAGGTTTTGAGGTATCGCAACGCGCGTTAGCCACTGGACGTGCACTCGCGAGTTAGTTTAGTGTGTTGGTACATTTTTAAATACGTAGTTTTGCATTATATTGATCGATTCTGAGATGTTCGCATTATTTCTTGTGTTTGTGAAATTATAGCGTCGCAAGCGGGGACTTCGGACGCTGCGAACAAGGGGAAGCAGGTGGTTGGATTTTCATAGCTGGAGACCATTGGTGAGTAGATTTAATATCTACGGGGAAATCGCCCGTATGGCGCTAAGCGTCGGGGCTAGATATGATGTGATATTAGCCGTATGTTTATGTGCTTATATAGAGATATTGCATGATTGTCATTGCATATAGCTACTTGTTGTGCCGATACTGTATCTTTTGTACACTGCACTATTATTGACAGTCCATGTTACAATAGCACCAATGATATGCTACACACACACTGTCGGTAATTGCCATGATACGCACAACACAAATGCTCATTTATATACCTTTCTATTGGTTAGCGACTTTGAAACAGTTATACTTGTGTGACAACGCATATGACATAGAGCATACCTGTATGCCTACATGCTTATATATATATGCCATACTATACCTACATGCTCGCACATATACTTTGCTATTGTTACATGATCAGTTTTATAACATATATATCGGTGGAATGAGACGCTGTATATATATGTGTTTTGGATTTGGATTTTGGGAACCGCGAGATATATTTAATGATTTGATGCTTTTAAATAGCGGACTTTTCTCGTGATATGCTCATATTGGTGTTTTATGTTGCATATGTTGTTTTACGTGGATTTACGCATTTGAGATATGTTTTCATGCGATATGGGAATTTCAAGTGTCGATATTAGGCACTTATATTCCGAGAGATATATGGATTTTGACAGACCGATATGTGGAAAACAAGTGTCGAGATGGGATACTTGGGTTTCGAGGAACGTATGGAATCAGAAAGACCGATACGTGGAACACAAGTGTCGAAGCGGGATACTTGGGTTTCGAGGAACGTATGGATACGAGTATTTACGTGTCGATGTTAGACACTGGTTTTCATGATGTTTTAGAGTGTCGATGTTTGACACTCAGGTTCCAGGAGACTTACAGGATATGAGGGCCGATCTGAGGGCCGATCTGAGTATTTTGGGATTTGAGGTGTTGTTGAGTTACACCGTGTTTTTCCATGCGTATGATTTGTGCATGAGATTATTTACTATCCCGCACTCAGTTTTCAGTTGATATGCATTGATTCATGTAGATATAGTACCCTAGTGGTGTACCCTGATCATGATAGTTGCATATTCATATTGTCATACTCATGCTACCAGCTTACATGTTATTGATCATTACTGTTAGTGCATACTTGCGATTTCAGTATGATGTTATTTACTATTCATGAGTTGGCAACTCACCCCCGTTGTGCTACAGGGTTTTGCTGGACTTTCCCTCAGAGTTGTCGCGGCAGGGCGTCTTATCATCTATACTTTTGCGGATACCGCTACGTTTGGCTGTGAGGCCGTTGCTTTTAGGTGGGTTTGCGGTTATCTATCTGTATATTGTATATCTTTTGTTTGGATCTAGTATTCTCCATCTTCCACTGTTGTATATGTCTTATAGACGACTTGTGAGGACTCTGTGTGTATATTGGTGACTTTGGGGTGCCGTGCTCGTGGGAGCCGGTTATGTTGGAAAGTTTTACGTCTTTATGCAGTTTCCTTTGATATTTCTTCGCTTTAGCGTCGTATACTTGTTGTGGTGTTTGTCTCCGTCGTTGGGTGCGATTTTCCTCCCATTTGGGATGATTTTATATTATCTGTGTTGTACCCGTTTTCGGGGCTAGTTTTACAAAGGAAGTGCTGCCGAAATTTTCAAGAAAGAAAACTAGAGTTGGAGATTTTACTTGTGATTTTCTAAATGTTTTAAACTATGTTTTCTCCGTTGATCCAGTTTTTGGGTGGTTTAGATTTCTAGGTTTTCGGCTTACTTGAGTTGCGTACGCCTGTAGACGTTACGTAGTTCAAGTGCCAGTTACGGGCCAAACTTGGGTCGTGACAAAGTTGGTATCAGAGCGTTAGGTTTTACCTTTCGGAGTGTAGGATGACCTTGGTATGATGGAGTAGGTAGCTTAAGCCGAGTGACGTAGCGTGTGTATGTTCCGCGGCATACTTACGACACGGTACTCCGCCTAAGTGACCTTAGGACTTATTGATTGATATTCCTTCCGTGATTGATATACATCTTTATGATTCGATTTCCGTTTCCTTATCGAATCTTGTTTCAATTTCCAGCCCATATGCCACCGAAGACTACGAGGGCACAGAGAGCGGCCGCGAGGGCCGAGGTCAGAGTTGACTCGCCTGAGGCGAGAACTGACCAGGGCAGTACGCCTGTTGTACCGGAGCACATTGCTATGATTGGAGCTGGTATGCAGATCTGCGCCAGATAGTGGGGACTTTGGTAGAGACCATCCGAGCACAGGGGCAGGCAGTTGTTCCACCCGCTGCAGGGACCACGATGGTACCTACAGTTCCGGTAGTCGCAGTTACAGCTCCGGAGGTTATTGCGATGTCACTGACAGATTTTATGAGGCTGAGGCCTCCGGTGTTCACTGGCACAGATGTTACTGATGATCCACAGTCGTTCATCGACCGGATGGCCAGGATTTGTCGCTCACTCCGATGTTCCGATGAGAGATGGGTGGAGTTTGCGAGTTTCCGGCTGGAGGGTTTGGCCCAGAAGTGGTGTAAGTCGTTGGAGAGGGGCAGAGCCGCGGGTTTTGCTCCTATGACCTGGGCCGAGTTTATGACGGTATTTCTCGCCCGTTTTCTTCCACCGAGCGTCAGGGATGCGCGAGCGCGTAGATTTGAGTCATTACGCCAGACGCCGGGGATGACGGTGTCGGAGTATGATATACTGTTTACCAAGCTGTCAGTGTATGCTCCGTACTTGGTGGCGACGGAGGAGATGAGGGTGAAGAGGTTTGTTCGAGGTCTGCTTACCCAGTTGTTCCTAACCATCAGCATTCAGCATTGCGACACATATGCGGCAGCGGTGGATGCGGCCCTATTGGTTGAGGAGCGTCTTTCTGAGTCGTCAGTTGCTCCGGAACCGAAGAGGGTTCGTATGGGTGATCCGGCAGCGAGGCGGGCATTCAGACGTCGTGACAGTTCCCATTCAGATAGTGGAGGTTCGGGACGAGGTCGGCTTTTTAGCTCTTACCCTCAGGAGGGTCGGCAGTTTATATCTGGATGTTACCGGTGCGGGAGTATGGGTCATCGGGTTTGAGATTGTGCTGAGCCACGTGTGAGCGAGGCAGCTGTACCGCAGGTTACCTTACCACCTTCTCCACCTCAGAGGGCGTTGCCCCTTATGCCGGTTGTTGTTCCGCGTCAGACTCTTGTGCAGAGAAGTCGGGGTCACGGTGGTTTTGTACCGAGAGGGCGGGGTGGTAGAGGCAGAGGTCAGCCAGTTGCCAGTAGAGGGCAGGCTCGGGTGTTTGCCTTGACTCGCCAGGACGCTCAGGCGTCCAATGCTGTGGTTTCAAGTACCCTTTCTGTATATTCTTTTGATGCACATGTTCTTTTTGATCCGGGATCTACGCATTCGTATGTTTCTACGCACTTCGTGCCGAGGTTAGGCCAGGAGTCTTGTTGGCTAGATCAGCCGCTGGTTGTGGCTACTTCGGTGGGAGAGTCGTTTGTTGCACGACACGTGTATAGGTCGTGTGCTGTCCGTTTAGGAGACAGAGTTTTGCCCGTCGACTTGATCCTTCTGGAGATGTTGGACTTCGACGTTCTATTGGGCATGAACTGGCTAGCTACTTGCTATGCGTCCGTGGACTGCCGTGAGAAGACAGTTAGATTTTGTTTTCCCGGAGAGTCAGTGTTTGTTGTGCAGGGGGACCGTGGTGCCGCCCCTCACAGTTTGATTTCTGTTCTGTGCGCTAGTCGGTTGTTGAGGAGGGGATGTCGGGTATTCTTGCCTTCCATTCATGATACTGGAGCCGCAGTGGAGTCGTTGGACCGGGTTTCTACCATGCGAGAGTTTCCCGATGAATTACCTGAGTTGCCGCAAGAGCGCAATATTGAGTTTTGCATTGATCTGATTCCTGGCACGGAGCCTATTTCTATACCGCCTTATCGGATGGCTCCGGCAGAGCTTAGAGAGCTTAAAGATCAATTGCAAGAGTTGCTTGATTTGGGACTTGTGCGTCCGAGTGTTTCGCCCTAGGGAGCTCCTGTTCTGTTCGTCAAGAAGAAGGACGGCAGTTTGAGGCTATGTGTGGATTATCGTCAGTTGAACCGAGTTACGGTGCGGAACAGGTATCCTTTACCTCCCATTGACGATTTATTTGATCAGCTCCAGGGTGCGAGACATTTTTCTAAGATTTATTTACGTTCGGGGTATCATCAGTTGCGGGTTCGTAATGATGACATTCCGAAGACTGCTTTTCGTACGCACTATGGGCACTATGAGTTTTTGGTGATGTCATTCGGACTCACCAATGCGCCAGCAACGTTCATGGATCTGATGAACCGGATTTTCAGGCCCTTCCTCGACCAGTTCATTATAGTGTTTATTGATGACATACTGGTCTACTCTAGGAGTCGTGAGGAGCATGAGCAGCACTTGAGGATTACTTTGCAGATTTTGAGGGAGCACCAGCTGTATGCTAAATTCTCAAAGTGCGCGTTTTGGCTTGATAGAGTTGACTTCCTGGGTTATGTGGTGACTTGTGATGGTATTCTTGTGGACCCGAGGAAGATCGAGGCTGTACAGTTTTGGCCCAGGTCTGTATCGGTGACTGAGGTCCGCAGCTTTTTAGGCTTAGCTGGTTATTATCGCCGTTTTGTGCAGGATTTCTCGAGTATTACTGCACCGCTGACGGGACTGACCCGGAAGGGAGTTCCTTTTCTTTGGACTGATGCGTGCGAGCAGAGTTTTCAGCAGTTGAAGACTCGGTTGACGACGACACCAGTTCTTTCTTTACCTTCTGGATCGGGCGGCTATGTTCTGTATTGTGATGCTTCTCGAGTGGAGCTCGGCTGTGTTTTGATGCAGCATGATAGGGTGATTGCGTATGCTTCTAGGCAGTTGAAGAACCACGAGCAGAATTACCCTACTCACGATCTTGAGATGGCCACGGTAGTCTTTGCGTTGAAGATTTAGAGACACTACTTGTATGGAGAGTCGTGTCAGATCTTCACGGATCATAAGAGCTTGAAGTATATCTTCCAGCAGCGGGATCTGAATCTAAGACCGCGCCGATGGATTGAGCTAGTGAAAGATTATGATTGTGAGATCCTTTATCACCCGGGCAAGGCGAATGTGGTAGCTGATGCTTTGAGTCGTAGGCCCGGGGGTAGCTTGTCCCAGTTGAGCGCAGTTCAGCGTCAGTCTTTTGCAGATTGGCAGCTCTTGTGTGATAGTAGAGTGCAGTTCGAGTTTACTTCCGCTGGGGGACATCTTGCTCATGTCCGCGCCCGTCCACTACTATATGATCATATCCGTGAGGTGCAACCCGGTGATACCCGTTTGTCCGCTTGTTCGACAGGGTACAGTTTTGGAGTTCATGATTGATGACCAGGATGTGCTACGATGCGGGACTCGCTTGTGTGTACCAGATACTGATGGGTTGAGACGCGAGATCCTAGAGCAGGCACATCAGTCGGCCTTTAGTGTTCATCCATGTTCCACCAAGATGTACCGTGATTTGAGAGACTTTTACTGGTGGGAAGGGATGAAACGCGATATTTCGGACTTCGTTTCGAGGTGCCTGACTTGTCAGCAAGTCAAGGCTGAGCATCAGAGACCGGCTGAAGAGTTGCAGCCTTTACCCATTCTGGAGTGGAAATGGGAGCAGATTTCTATAGACTTCATTGTGGGTCTACTCAGGACCAACAGGGGGTATGACTCCATTTGGGTGATTGTTGACCGGTTGACGAAAGCGGCTCATTTCTTTCCAGTGAAGACCACTTTCGGGTATGCTCAGTATGCGCAGCTGTATATAGATGAGATTGTGCGTTTGCACGGTGTTCCCACATGCATTGTATCCGACAGAGGCACCCAGTTTACTATCTGTCTTTGGCAGAAGCTTCAGGAAGCCTTGGGTACCCGGTTGAGTTTTAGCACCGCTTTTCACCCACAGACCGATGGTTAGTCGGAGTGGACTATTCAGACTCTGGAGGATATGCTCCGTGCATGTGTGCTTGATTTTGGTGGCAGTTGGGATTATCACTTGCCGTTGATTGAGTTCTCCTACAACAACAGGTTTCAGGAGACTATTCAGATGGCACCTTTTGAGGCTTTATATGGTAGGAAGTGTCGATCGCCAGTCTGTTGGACCGAGCTTAGTGAGAGTCTGGTTTTAGGACCCCAGCTAGTTCAGGAGACCACGGAGAAGATCCAGCTGATTCAGGACATGATGAGAGCAGCCCAGTGCAGGCAGAAGTCTTATACCGACCGTCGTCGTCGCAGACTTGAATTTGCAGTTGGGGATCATGTATTGCTGAGGATTTCTCCGATGAAGGGCGTTATGCGATTTGGGAAGAGAGGGAAGCTCAGTCCTAGATTTATAGGTCCTTTCGAGATCCTGGAGTGAGTGGGTTCCGTTGCTTATCGTTTAGCGCTCCCGCCTAGTTTTCCGGATGTTCACCCCGTTTTCCATGTGTCGATGCTTCGTAGATACCTTCATGATCCTTCTCACATCATTCAGCACGAGACCGTTCAGCTTGAGCGAGATCTTTCATTCACCGAGCAGCCGGTAGTTATTTTGGATCGGCAGGTGAAGAAACTTCGGTCAAGGGTCTTGCCGTCCGTGAAGGTTCTATGGCGTAGCCCTACTAGTGAGGAGATCACTTGGGAGGCCGAGAGCGAGATGCGGAAGAAATTCCCTCAACTCTTTGAAGGTACGCTTAGTATGAAATTTTAATTCGGGGACCGAATTTCTATAGGGGGGAGATTGTAACGTTTTAGAAATCGTTATGCGAATTGGTCCGTTTTAGGGTTAAATTGTCGGTAGTTTCCATTTTGACCCGACGGTATTCAAACGACCATATCGACTTGCAAGCATCTAGTTTAGCTAAAATAAAACTAGTGCGCAAGCTTTGGGGGTATATGGGACGTTTTGGTTCAATTTGAATTTTTCCCAATTTTAATATATTTTAATGCGGTATTCACTTTTTGGGAAATTTCACTAAAGCGATCTTTTCTTCAAATTATTCTTGAGTAACCTAACCCATATGTATCTAGATATTTGTGTGGAGGTTAGGTTTATTGGATTAAAGAAAAGAAAAGAAAAGAGAAGATGCATGCATGTGTGCATGTGTAGTGTGAATGCAATTAATTGCATTTAATGTTGGAAATTTCTAGGAAATCCCTCACAAATCACCCACCTCCTCTCTTGGCCGAGATTATCTCATTCCCTACTGTCCTTGCTCATTTCACTTTCATATTTTATCAATCCTAACTCAAAAATCTCCAAATATTCCAATTATATCACAAATTTTGCACAAAATTCTTGTTCTTGCTTCTTGGATCACTTGGAGCTAGGGAAGGCTTGAATCTTGTGAACAAGATTATTAGGTATAACCCCTACTCTGATAAATTATGGTTTTTATGCTGTGTTGTTCGTTGTTTATGGTTTAGAACGCTTTTTATATCGATTAGTGCGATATCGGGTTTTTAGTGTCTTTTTAGAGACTTTATACCTGCTGTGACCTGGTGATTTTAGTGGTTGACCAAACAAAATTTTAGAGTTGTACTAGTAGACCTGAGACACCACCTGAGAGATGGGAACCACCTCACCGGCCTGGGCCGGCGACGCCGGCTAGGTAGGAGAGGGATGGGGTGGGTCTTCTGTGGGTAGTTATCTGCTGTTGGTTAGGTGTGTTTGGTACTGTTTACTTTTTTAGTAAATCCAGTATACAAAATCTGGGATCGATTACCTATAATCTAGTGTTTTGAGTCCGCGTGATATGTGTTGCGACACGAGTTGTTAGTTTGCGCTGCTGGTGTACTCAGTTAGGTTTTGAGGTATCGCAACGCGCGTTAGCCACTGGACGTGCACTCGCGAGTTAGTTTAGTGTGTCAGTACGTTTTTAAATACATAGTTTTGCGTTATATTGATCGATTCTGAGATGTTCGCATTATTTCTTGTGTTTGTGAAATTATAGCGTCGCAAGCGGAGACTTCGGACGCTGTGAATAAGGGGAAGCAGGTGGTCGGATTTTCATAGCTGGAGACCATTAGTGAGTAGATTTAACATCTACGGGCAAATCGCCCGTATGACGCTAAGCGTCGGGGCTAGATATGATGTGATATTAGCCGTATGTTTATGTGCTTATATAGAGATATTGCATGATTGTCATTGCATATAGCTACTTGTTGTGCCGATACTGTATCTTTTGTACACTGCACTATTATTGACAGTCCATATTGCACGAGCACCAATGATATGCTACACACACACTGTCGGTAATTGCCATGATACGCACAACACAAATGCTCATTTATATACCTTGCTATTGGTTAGCGACTTTGAAACAGCTATACTTGTGCGGCAGCGCATATGACATATAGCATACCTGTATGCCTACATGCTTATATATATATACCATACTATACCTACATGCTCGCACATATACTTTGCTATTGTTACATGATCAGTTTTATAACATATATATCAGTGGAATGGGACGCTGTATATATATGTGTTTTGGATTTGGATTTTGGGAACCGTGAGATATATTTAATGATTTGATGCTTTTAAATAGCGGACTTTTCCCGTGATATGCTCATATTGGTGTTTTATGTTGCATATATTGTTTTACGTGGATTTACGCATTTGAGATATGTTTTCATGCGATATGGGAATTTCAAGTGTCGATGTTAGGCACTTATATTCCGAGAGATATATGGATTTTGACAGACCGATACGTGGAAAACAAGTGTCGAGATGGGATACTTGGGTTTCGAGGAACGTATGGAATCAGAAAGACCGATACGTGGAACACAAGTGTCGAAGTGGGATACTTAGGTTTCGAGGAACGTATGGATACGAGTATTTACGTGTCGATGTTAGACACTGGTTTTCATGATGTTTTAGAGTGTCGATATTTGACACTCAGGTTCCAGGAGACTTACAGGATATGAGGGCCGATCTGAGGGCCGATATGAGTATTTTGGGATTTGAGGTGTTGTTGAGTTACACCGTGTTTTTCCATGCGTATGATTTGTGCATGAGATTATTTACTATCCCGCACTCAGTATTCAGTTGATATGCATTGATTCATGTAGATATAGTACCCTAGTGGTGTATCCTGATCATGATAGTTGCATATTCATATTGTCATACTCATGCTACCAGCTTACATGTTATTGATCATTACTGTTAGTGCATACTTGCGATTTCAGTATGATGTTATTTACTATTCACGAGTTGGCAACTCACCCCCGTTGTGCCACAAGGTTTTGCTGAACTTTCCCTTAGAGTTGTCACGGCAGGGCGTCTTATCATCTATACTTTTGCGGATACCGCTACGTTTGGCTGTGAGGCCGTTGCTTTTAGGTGGGTTTGCGGTTATCTGTCTGTATATTGTATATCTTTTGTTTGGATCTAGTATTCTCCATCTACCACTGTTGTATATGTCTTAGAGACGACTTGTGAGGACTCTGTGTGTATATTGGTGACTTTAGGGTGCCGTGCTCGTGGGAGCCGGTTATGTTGGAAAGTTTTACCTCTTTATGCAGTTTCCTTTGATATTTCTTCGCTTCGGCGTCGTATACTTGTTGTGGCGTTTGTCTCCGTCGTTGGGCATGATTTTGCTCCCATTTGGGATGCTTTTATATTATCTGTGTTGTACCCGTTTTCGGGACTAGTTTTACAAAGGAGGTGCTGCCGAAATTTTCAAGAAAGAAAACTAAAATTAGAGATTTTACTTGTGATTTTCTAAATGTTTTAAAATATGTTTTCTCCGTTGATCCAGTTTTTGGGTGGTTTAGATTTCTGGGTTTTCGGCTTACTTGAGTTGCGTACGCCTGTAGACGTTACGTAGTTCAAGTGCCGGTTACGGGCCAAACTTGGGTCGTGACAGAGTTGCACAGCATTTAATGTTAATAATGCCGCTGAAAAGAAAAGTGGAGTTTCTCGTCTTGTTATTAATTATAAGGCCCTTAATAAGGTGTTTAAATGGATAAGATATACTCTCCATAATAAAAGAGATTTGCTAAATAGGATTAGCAATGCTAAGATCTTTTCAAAATTTGATCTTAAATCTGAGTATTGACAAATACAGATTAATAAATTTAATAAATATAAAACTGCCTTTACTGTTCCTTTTGAATTGATCGTAATTTTATATAAAGATTTTCTCAATTATTCATCTTCTATTTCATTGATTATCTTCTTTGTATAACATTTGTAGACAAAATGACCAATTTTATCACACTTATAATAAGTGGTAGAAGTATTTAATTTAGACTTATCAAATCGCCTTTATAATTATGCTTCTATTTGCTGCGTTCTTAAGGCTTCTTGAAAGAACGCCTTTTTCCAAGCTTTCTTTTATGAAAAGGAGGATAATGTTCTTTCTTTTTCTTTTTCTTTTTTTCTCCTCTTTAGGAGGATCCATAGCCAATTGGCTGCAGAATTCTGCTTATTTCTTTCTACCAGTTATTGTCTTCTGGTGTAGCAACCAATAAGGTCATTAAATGGGAAGAAATAAACATTCCTGAAACTTGGCTCTGATACCATTTACAGAGTGAATATATTAAATGATTATGTTCCTAGCTCCAATCTGCTACAACCGCAGCCTATGCGAAATGAAAAACAAAATTTTTTGTAGAGGCGCTAGAAACATGAACCCTAGAATCTAAACCGAATACTAAACTAGCAAACTACCAAGAGTTTTATCTACTCGGTAAAGAGATTATACCTAAGGATTCATGTCCTTCGTCTTTAAAACCTCTTCTTTAGCTCATCGAGACTCTGGGATCAAGCTTATAAGCCGGTCTTCCTTTGTCGAAGATGATCCACCCGAGAGATGTGGTTAAAAACTCTGGCTTCACAAAAAAAAAAGTGAAGCAACTAAAGACCCTAGGTTGCTTTTAAGGTGCTTAGAGATGTAGTGATGTATTATAGTATTTTTCTATCTCTTTTTATATTTGATTCTCAACTCATGAGAGTGTAGGGAAGAAGGAGGGGGAGGAGCTCAAGAGAAGGAGAGAAAAAGGAAATGATAAAATGAAAGAACCTTGGTGAGAGAAAATGAGTTAGCATGGTTTTGATAAAATCATTTTCCTAATAAAAAATATCCACCATACTCGAATAGTAGAAACAAAACAAATAAACAAATACAAAGTCGTTTCTCTCACCATTCTTTTTTTCCACCTCACCCCTCCACCTCATTTCTAATTGTCAAAAATAAAAAATACTGTTGGGTTACGGTAGTGCCCCGGCCGTCAATCCGAGACCAAATGCGGAACAAAAACTTTTCAAACTTGGCGCTACCACAACCAAAACTGTAAAGGGGTTTCAAAGATTATACCGATCGATCCATGTCCTTCGGTCTTCAATCTCCATCCCATGCTTGTCGTGGCTACCCCAACGAACTTTGCTCTCCGGTCCCGCTTGTCGAAATGGAACCACGTCAAGGAATCTTTATACGGGCTCCCGCTTCAAACCGAAGCAACTCGGACATGAAGTTTTCTAGCCGACATGTCCAAGGTGAAGTAGAGAATGTGTATGATAACTTTGTCTCTAGACATCCATTGATTCTCAATACATGAGATGGTATGGATGGAGGTTGAAGAAGAAGCCATTAGAGGAGAATGTGAGCTCAACAAAGAGAAGAAAGAAAAAGACTTGTGTGTTGTGTGAGATCTTTTGAGAGAGAGTGATATATCAATAACAAAACCCCACTCCAAGCCATCACATGGCAGCCCCCTCTCTCCAAAATATCCCCACTAATCATAATTAGCCCCAAAATCAATCCATGTCACATTTAATGGTCACCCAAACCAAGACCATGAGTCACCATGTGCATGTGAAATGAAAAGATGCTTATGGACAAAACTTGCACTCGCATTTTCCTCCATTAAACATTTAAACCAAAATGTTTATAACAATAAAAAGATATGGCATCAACTAAAGTAAACTCGTGACGGATCATAAGGATACCCCTCACCTGTATATACATACCTGCATCCGTATTCCGACTGAATACGAATGCAATGAGACGAAAGTATTCCAACACAATATAATACTAAGATCCGGCTTAAACCAAAGCCCACTAGTATTATCCGTCAGAATCATGACACGTGCACAAGTGCACGTGTATTTTCGAACCCTGCCATAAAACCATACGGCCTCTACAACGTTTCGCCCGAAATTGGGAAACTTTCTATGGGGGGACTTTAATGACTCATCAATACGCTGGCTGTGGATTTAACCACAAGCACGCCAGTGGCACTAGCTGTGCGTAACGGCTGCCAAGGTATTGAGCGAAAGGGAAGCCGATGAGCGAACTCATCCAAAAACCCTACTAAGCCTAACAGTGACAATATCCGTACAGTCCGGTCTGTTCGTCTAAGAATATCGCATATCGAGTCTAGGGAGGTGGATAAAGTCAGACCCCTAATAACGCGATAATTCGTGTCGGTATGAAGCCCATCACCTTTTGAGAAACTATTGATCCGAATCAGTAATTCTCGACTACCTTGGCCAAGGTTTTCTGGTGATGGCCACCCGTGCACTTTGCGACATCAACCCCCAATACCGGGAGAGACGAATCCCCGACGATCTGCTCACTGCCTCCATGTGGCTTGGGACTGTACCCAACTAAAACTTGTTTGCACGATTCCTTTGAGCCGTGGTAGGGTAGTAATCAAAGCACAGTGGGAACTCACACGAGACAAATGACGATCTCAGGTCGACAGACTAACCTGTACATATGCCACATGGGAACTGCTATCTGACAATAGGTATAATACCAACTAGCAGGTTCCCGACGAGTCCGTCTAGTGTACTCATTACCCAATGAGCACCTGTATACTATCTTAGGTGAACAAACTAACACAATGGCTTGTAAGACCTGGCCACTGCCCCTCGTCGGGGTCTCGATCAGTATACACTAGTCTACTCTGGAGTATCGATGCCCGGTCTCGAAACTCCCACGACTGGGGACATTTAAGGATGCGCTTATAGAACACCAGCTCCTACGTATATGATCGCCATCATACTGCTGGTAGTCAAGCAAGAATCTTATGGGCTCTATCAACGTGTAATAGTGATATGTAGTGTCACCTGAAGTATGTACACGATGATAAAGACAAACCAGATAGCATAATATCATCATGAGTAAGACTGTTCTACCGGTATAGGTCCTCCCTCAATCATTGCAATCATGTGCCTATGATCCAATAATTGACTTGAGGGCACTATAGCCAACAATCTCCCACTTGCACTTAAGGCTAATTATCGCGATGTCGCATACTCACAGCCCGTGTGATACCGAACATCCAACTCCTCTACTAATCAGTTTCACAAAACTCATTTGTAAAACTATTGCGTTCGAGAAATAGCCTCAGTGAGTGGATCCGCCCTGATGTTTCTTTCTATATCTCTCTTTATCTCAAGTTCTCGGAGAAAGCCATCTCCCGAATTGAGCAATACTTGTCTTAGAATATGTCTAGATATCTGATGGGACCTAGTTCAAAAATGAACTCCAAATCCAGCAAACTTCTTAGACTGTATCGTCAACTGAATTTGATCAGTATCCTGCGCCATGCCTCCCTCAGTATCCGCTTGGACCACTTGTCCAAACTACTGCCCCTAGTCAGAGGGAAAACTATAACTCTGACAGTCACTCTGTCAGCCAGGTCACCTTGGAAGCCTGGAATGATAACCGTCTCCTAAATGAGGCTGCCGTTATCAAATCCCTAGAACATCCACTTATGTTCTAAAACTGCTTCCGAACGTTTCTCTAGGATTGGATTAATATCTCAACTTATTGCATCTAGTGCAAAAACAACATCTGGTGTGGTACTTGACATCTCATGATTGACTCAATTGCCTAAGCAAGTGATATGCCAATCATGGACATCCCTTTCCTCTTTAGTCTGTAAGACACCTTCAGAGAGGGTGACTCCATCACCTGCAGGTATGCTACCGTGCCAGGAGTCATCCATTCGAAAATACCTTTAGAATACTGTCTAAGTACCCAGATTGGGATACTACCTAAATCTAGATCTAAAACCATAGATCTAATAACCAGAATGCCTGATATAATATCCATATCGTATGTGGAGAAACCACTGTGTGACAACCACAGCATAACCGATTGTAGTATAGGAATTTCGCTTCCTACTATGTGTATGTCATCCAAATACCGGGACATCACACTCTACTACCTTCTTAACAGATCCATCCCCTATTCTTATGAAGTCAAAACCCATGACTTTCACATCAAAAATAGATGATCTATCTCCGCTATATCTGCTTTAGTCTATCAATAGACACAAGCTACTTGTCCACTACGCTTCCGCTGCTCCCACTGACCACAACAACCCTCTGACAGAGTCATATACACGTGCACTTCTAAAGCGAGTTTAGAACGACGCTATACTCATCCTCCTGCCGGGTCTCACAGTCTAGAACAGCAGTAATGGCAAGTCTGGGTAAACAAGAACCTCCATGTCACCGTCCTTGAGGATACCGGAGTACCTTTCGGGTGCCTGAGGTTACCCACCATATCTGCGGAGCGGTTAATGGAATGTCAAAACTGATTGAATCTTTAGGTTCTTATCAAATTTTTAGTAATCGTTTGCGGTTCTGGAATCACTTCCAGTTCTACCATACTCCCACTACTGTTTTCTGAAAAAAATCCATTTTACTAAAACTGTGGTGAGTCAAGAACGATATCACCATTGATCTTTCAGATGGTAGAAAGTCCACCCTCGTCATAGCCTGGGATAACCCACAAACTGCCATTACTGAAACGTGCTGTTCCCCTCCGAAAGACGGCGCACAAGACTGCGGTGTCTTGGCACTGAGATTCGGGGCAGATGCTAATTGGTGCTATCCGTTCACCTCTCCGAAGATGCCAAGTTGATTTATGGCACCATGTATCGAAGGTTTAAACGGATGCGTCCGATGTAGCAGACTTCGTCAGATTCCCCCTCGCTTGAGGGGTTTTTGATTGTGGGGACGCTCTTCCCTGCAGGCGCAAGCCCCTGCAGTTAATTACGCTACCGCATTGCGGTAACAACTTTCTCCTTCTCCAGCTGGTCACTTCGTGTCGTGGGTGTTTGTTTTGTGTTTTGTTGCCCGTGGATTGTTTACGGAGACTGAGTTATGTCGTCGCCCGTAGGGCGTGGACTAGTCCAAATCCGTATTATCTTAGATTTGGGTTTGGGGGTTTGGTTTGAGGATACGTCAGCCATACTTGAGGCTAAGATCAACTCAAACGTTTGTTAAGGATACGTTAGTCTAACTTTGTGACTAAGATCAACTTAACGGGATCGCTTAGATCCGATAAAGGAGTGTTTGGACTCCATTGTTCCAGTTTAGGGACCTAGAGGTCCAACGTATGTATCGCCGTCAGGACCCGTCACCTCTCTGACGACGTTGAAGAATTACAACGACGGATGTCAGAGGAGTTCAGAGATGTACCCTTGAGCCAGAGTTAATTGGGGGGATTTATAGTCCACTCTGTTTGAAGGCTTAAGGATACGTTAGCCATCTTTGAGGCTAAGATCAACTTAAACGGGACCGTTTAGATCCGACAAAAGAGCATGCGGGGCTCTATTGTTCTAGTTTAAGGACATTGCGGTCCATGGATAGTTTAAGGACATTGCGGTCCACTGTTAGTTTTAAGACATCTTGGTCAAGGTTAAGGACGTCGTAGTCCATGGGTTTAAGGACCCCACAGTCCGTTGTTAGTTTTAAGACATCTCGGTCAAGGTTAAGGACGTCGTAGTCCATGGGTTTAAGGACCCTACAGTCCATTATGTGCTCTGGATGCTTCACACGGGTTCGCTGCCGTGCTCTGCGAGGACCAGGCTCCGCTCTGGACGTTTCCCACAGGGTCAAAGAGTGACATTATCCGCGTTCCACATAACCAGGAATTTTGCATTAAACACGGGTTTAAGGACCCCGCAGTCCGTATCAATGTGTGGTCGTCGGGACCCGTCACCTCTTTGAAGACATTGAGGGATTACAATGCCAAGTATCAAAGGAGTGAAGAGATGTACCCTAGAACAGGAGTGGATTAAATAGTCCTTGGCCCAATTTGGGATCAAGACGAATTAATTATGTTATGAGTCCATTGGCCCAGTTAATCACAAATTGAGGACTTATGGCCATCTTGGGCTAAGTCCAATCAGGAGAGGCTTTGCCTCCATCCATTTAGTCAATTGGGCCAAAGCCTAGTGTTAAACACTACAGAGCAATCAGTGTTGAACACTGGGAATGAGGTTGACAAGTTAGTGTTTAACACTAAGAGATAATTGGTGTTAAACACCAGCAACAAGGCTTTTCAAATTAGTGTTAAACACTAAACAACTCAGTGTTGAACACTGCAAATAAAGCTTTTTAATTAGTGTTGAACACTAAGGCCCAACAGTGTTTTAACACTGGGTTCGAGAGTTTTAATTTAGTGTTAAACACTAAGGCAAGAGGGGTCACGTGGCAGCACGTGAGAGCGCCCTCCCTTCATTTATTCTGCTGAGATTATCGCGTCTTTCAGAGCATCACGTGCCATCACGTGATGGGCATTCAAATGCCTATGTATTAGAGCTTCTGCCAAGGGTCACGTGGATCACGTGGGGTGCTGCCTCAAAGGGGCTTTCTGTAGATCTCTTGGGGGGTCACGTGATGACACGTGACCCTGCCTCTATGTATTTTGTTTAGAGGCTTTGTTAATCTTTTTTCAGGAATTAAATTCCTCGAGCTGTAAATTTCAGAGGAATTAAATTCCTACTTCCTTTTGAAGGTTTATATTCTGAATAGAGTTGAACTCTAAATCTTCCGTAGGAATTAAATTCCTCGTATATGTGAAGAACTGAATAGGGTTAAACCCTAATAAAAGCTTTTAAGGAATTGAATTCCCATTCCCTGTTAAATGATGATTAAGGGAATTAAATTCCCGTTGTTTCGACAGAACTAAGTTCTTAATTAGGGTTAAACCCTGTTTCTTTTGTTCTGAAGGAATTAAATTCCCATGATACAGGGTCAAGCCCTAATTTTATTTTAAAGGAATTAAATTCCTATAGTTCTGTGAGAATTAAATTCTCATGCTTGCATTCCCTCTCTATGTTTTGGATCTGCATGGCAGGATCTCGACCCATTGAGAATTAAATTCTCAACCTTAAGGGGAGATGTGCACTTTGCAGATCCTCTATCAAAGAGAGAAGAAATATATTCTTCTGTTTTTATGTATCAGAGTTAAACTCTGTTGAGAATTAAATTCTCTTCTTCTTTCAAGGAGCTTTTCCCTTTCTTACCTAGGGTTTTTGCAGAAGATCCAAGTTTCTCCAAGTATCGAAGCTCTCTTCTTTTTCTTTTTCTCTCCCTGCGTATGTGTATATCTATCTCTTTTTTGTATCTCTTGGCTCCTATTTATAGGAGAAGCAGCCGAGTCAATCAGTTTTTGACGAATCTTCGTGAAAGATTTGATTTGCATCCATCATTCATTTTGGACCTTTAGATTGTTGGGTGAATTTTATTCACCATTGGATTTCAAATCCAGGGGTTTTTCCTTTGTTGTTTCGGTTAGATTTAAAGGGGAAATCTTTCCAAACCCGAGATTTTCCCATAGACAGATCACCTCTGAATCTTTAATTCGATTGGTTCCAGATAGTTGCTTTCCTTTGGAAAGATTTGAATTTCTTTCAGAATTTAATTCTGTTAACACAATGGGCTTTGAAAGCCGGTCACGTGTGACCACGTGACTCATGGTCACGTGTGGGCACGTGACCCCCTTTGGAATGAGCCTTTTCCTTTCTTTTGCGCTCTGTCTTCTTATTGCTGCTTAAACGTCACGTGCTGCCACGTGACCCCTGGTCACGTGTGAGCACGTGACCCTTGTTTGAACTCTCTCTTTCCTTGGTTCAACTGGAGAACGAGTCTGCTGTCTTGAACGTCACGTGGCAACACGTGACCCTGGTCACGTGGAAGCACGTGACCTCTTCTGAAGCCTTTTCCTTGACTTGATCAGGGAACTGGTGTGCCTTTTGACGCTTGCATTTAAATGTCACATGTCGCCACGTGACCCGGGTCACGTGGGAGCACGTGACTCTTTTTGAAGCCCCCTTTTCTTCAACGTAGTCAGGAAACTGAACTTGCCTTGATGATGTTTTTAGGTGTCACGTGCCAACACGTGACCGCTAGTCACGTGTAAGCACGTGACCCTCTTCTGAAGCTTTTCCCAGAAGCTTTCCTGATTTTAAATCAGGAAACAAATGCCCCCACAGCGTTGTTCTCACGTGTCTGCACGTGAGTGCAACGCTGTCACCTCTTGTGACCGTTGGATTCCTCTAGGGATCTGGGGAGACGAAACGTTTTCATTGTCTTCTATAAATACCTCTGTCTCTTCATAGGAGCCTTCACTTTGTTCATCTTCTTCTTCTGAGAACTTCTTCTTTGAGAATTTAATTCTCGCTTTCAGAGCTTAGTTCTCTGTCTTGAAACAATCTTCAGAGTTTAACTCTGTTCGAAAGGGATCCTTTTTCCTCAGGTAATGTTCTTGGACAACGATGGACCTTCACATTTCTCTGGATTTTAAATCCAAAACAAGGGTTCTTTACCCTTTTCTCTTCATACTTTTCCATAAGAACATGAAACTTCTTAATCTTCAAACTGTAGATCTTTTAGGGTTTAGATGATCCTTGGGGAGATGATGATGGCGTCTCAACTCCATGGAATTTAATTCCATCAAAAAACATGTTTCTGGGAATTTAATTCCCTTTTCTCAATAAGGAATTTAATTCCAACGAAGAACTCGATTTCTTCACACAGAGGCTTCCTGGGGTCTCTTGGCCCGAGGTTGTTCTTCTGCAATTGATGCGATGGGGGTTTTGCAATGATGTCTTCTGTGGGAATTTAATTCCTTTGATTTTGTTGGGTTCGTTGTAGAGCCCTAGACGGATCTTGTTGAGGGGAATGTGCATGGTCATCATTTTTTATTAAATGAGGATATTCCCTTTGTTTTATTGTAACTGTTTGGTCTCATTATTAATGAGCCGTCATCCGGATTCTGTGGGGCCCATATGTTTTGTGGCCAATGGTCCCAGGAAACTTTGCTGTTGTTTTCTTCGACTAGTCTTCATGTTCGTGCATGAATATATATTGCTAACTTTCTTTTTAACGGTCTTCCTTTACCGGATTTCAGGTGCAATGGCTTCTGTTCCACGCTTTCCCTTTTCTCGCTCGGAGGCCGCTTTTCCTCAGTCACCATCTGATGAGGAAGCGATGGCGATGATTCGGGCTCATGATCCGAACTGCACCAACCTTCTTCAGTGGGGATCTTGGTATAGTCAGATTATTCAGGGCCGCCGGAGTTTTCTTTGCGCGGTGCCGACGGAACCCACTTTCCCATTTTTACCGATGGATCCTTCAAGGACGGTTTTTGCTGTGGAAATGCCCAACTGGACTCCAACGGAGAGGTTGGAGCCTTCGACGACCGGCATACCGAATCACCCGATCCCGGCCATAGACATCTTGGGACGGCGTATCTGCCAGGGTGAGGCCCACCCGTGGGGGCAAATTTATAAGATAGGGCTCACTCCTAGGCATCCTACGGGCTACCTTCTCTGGGCTCGTTACATCCTTTCTGCTCATCGGGCGCGGTTGCAGAAAGTCGGGCTTTATCAGGCCATATACGCGTCACTCTTTCATTATAAGTCCCCGCATGCCTGGTGGGTCAAGGCGTTTTTAAACCAATGGAATATTCCTACCAACACTTTCATCTTAGGAGATCGTGAGGTCTCGATCTCTCTTGCAGAGTTTTATGAAATCTCGGGATTGCCAATCAGGGGTGCACTGTATGAGGAGTTGTTGCCTCCTGACGAGTATGTCTTCGAGCCTGAGTCTGCAACGGTTGACGGCCTGTCCGCTGAGAATGCTGTTCGCCATAAGCGCCCCAGTTTAATTAAGGCCCTAGGCATCTTCGACCGATTATTCACCGAGTCCGAGGAGCAGGGTGTCACTTTCAAGAGCTTCATTGCTTGTTTCCTTCGTAAGGACGCCTTATCGAAGACAGCCCCGAAGTTTGCCAACATTGGGGACCCCTTTGGGTTTGGTCCGAAGAGGTTGCCGACCAACGAGTCAGATTTACCTCAATATTACATCCCTATTATATCGCCGATATCTTTTGAATCCATTGCTGTCCCGGGCATGGACGAGGAGACGTTCTTTGTGGGGTTTGTTAGCGTCTGGCTTAGTTAGTTCGTTATCCCCATGCATCGCCGCTTCATGAGAGCCTCGGTCATCTACCCGGCTCATCGTATTGCTGAGGGGATGCGGTTGGCCATCGGCATCCCGGCCTTGGCGCACCTCTATAATGGATTGGGCACCGCGGCTAATACCTCTACTCCTGGCGTGGACGTAGTGAACTTTTCGCTTCATTATTTCACGTCGTGGATCGAAATGCATGTGCTGGGGTCTTTTGCTATGCATCAGAGGCTCGCCTTTTACGACGCCTATCCCTTCCCGCGACTTATGCGGCTGGTGGGTGCTTCTGCTGCCGACCCGACTCAATTTGGGGCCATTCGGGTGCTGATTTCTCCTCATGCCACCGCTGGCGGGTTGGTTTTTAATGATCGGGTTTTGTCTACTCCTTCGGATCCCGTTCAACAACTCTGGGACCAGTCGAAAGACAACGCATCTTCTCTGAAGCCCCGGGAGGCCACGCATTTGTATGCAATTAGACCGGGCTACTTGGTGTTTCGCCAAGACAGTGCGGCTCTTTTTATGCGGTACAATCCGTATCGATTTGCCCGGCAGCTTGGATACGACCAGGGTGTTCCTTTCGAGGCTTTTATAGTTGCCCCGATCCCTTCGCTCGATGCTGTTCGCGATGCCGCTCATCATTTCATGAGGCTGAATACCGGCTCTTATTTCATGGTTCCTGAAGCCGAGTACATGCCCCGATGCGTGGGCGCGTTTACGGGTTGGTATCTTCATCGGGTCAGCCCAATCATTCTCGAGGAAAGGAGGGTGCTTCTCGGCCACGATGCCCCTCCTCTGGTTCCTGGGGCTAAGCTACGACCGAGGGTTCCAGTCCGCTTTCCTTTGAGGGAGATTGGCACCGCGCTCATTCCAGGGGAGTCCGGGGTAGACCTTACTCCAATAGCTGGTATGCCCTTGGGTTCTCGATCACGGGGTAAACGGGCTCCGGCGGTAGCACCCCTGCCGGTGGCGGCACCGCCCCTTGTGGTGTCGACAATGGCGATATCGTCCTCGGTTGTGGCACCGAGCGATAGTAACAGGGATGAGGGCGCTGAGGGCGATGTGGGCCAGCGCCGCCATAAGGCTTCGCGAGGGAGGAAGCGGTCATCCTCAGCGACCGGCTCCGGGTCTAAACGGCGGAGGAAAGCGGCTACTGCCCCGCTTGATTCTGTGGTGGAGTCTGAGCCTATCCTTGAAGACGAACCATTGGCCCTACAAGGGTCAGACGCGGGACTTCTCTTCCCGAGTTCAGTTGATGAGGAGGCTGCGCAGTTGGCCGAGGCCATACGGCGCTCAAAAGACGCATCTCATAACGCCAAGGTTCCGAAGAAGTCTTACCCCGCTGTAATCTTCTACGAAGACCCTTCGTGGATTAGGCGGCGATTTATCGGCCCTTTGGAGGAATGGGGGGAAAGGGCTTTGAAGCAGGCCGCTTCAGAAGACGCAGCCGATGCACTCTCTTTGTGGACCGGCGGTCATGAGTCTACTCTTGAACCCCGGCGAGCCTACCTCCTTGAGAAGGAGCAGCGGCTTGAAGAAGCCATATTGAGGGCTTCTTTGCGTATAGGTACGTTGTGCTTCCTTTGTAGTCTCTCCGATTATTTATGCCTGTGCATATATATCATTACTCTTATTTGAATCGTGCAGAGTCTTCGATGCTGGGGGAGCTCCCTACGGGCCCATTAAAGCTAAAGCCCGCCAAAATTCTCAATGAGGCCTTGCTGGATATGGAGGGGGCTGACGAGGCTGCTCCTCTCATGGTGGAACTTCCAGCGGCGGTTCTTGGCCAGGGAATGCCTGCCCCTCTGGGGGAGGCTCCTTTGGAGACCGCCGCCCCAATGACTCTTAGTGAGAGCGGCCCAAAGGCTGGGAGCGAGGTAGTCGGGACTATCCTCTCTTTGTTAGAGCCTGAGGTCATGGCGGAGAACGTTGAAGCTGCTATCCCCCCGGCTCAGAATGGGAGGACTGTTGAAGGTATTCCTCTGTGTTTTAATTTAGCAACCCCTTCATAGTCTGAATTCTTTTATCTTTCCCAGAATTGCGCGGTTTGGCGGCTACGATCGCGGATCTATCGCCCCGACAGTCATTTCAGCGTTTATTGGAGATGGCAGCTCCGCAGGCGATCTCCCCTCAACACATTGTCCTCTCGTCTGGGCAAGGTTGGTGTCGTCCATCCCTTCTCATAGCATCGTCGTTATTTTGCGTACTGACATTGATGTTTTCTACAGTTCTGGAAGCCGATGATGAGGTCGAGGTTCTTGAAGGGCCAGGGGAGCCTTCAGCTCTTACTTGCCCGACTGTCGGTGAGTAACATCTCATTGCACTCTCACTCGTTCTTTGATTAATAATTTTGCTGACGTCTTCCAAATTTGAACAGCTCTGCCAGTCTCCACGGCGTTGGAGTCGCGCATCGTGACGCCACCCGGCCCTTATGCCTTGCGGGCTTCAGAACGCTTGGCCCAATTAAGCCTTGTCTCCTTGTCGTCTCTGATCGAGGAGCTTCGTGCTGGCAGCACAACCACGGCTGAAGCATTCGCTGCCGAGGCTAACGGTTCTCTTCCTTTTCTTGCCACCTACCACAGCGAAGAGGTGGTGCGAGTCTGGGTGGAGTTCTGCCGGCGAGTGGAGGCTTGCCTGCACACTCTCGAGTGTTCTCGCCTTTCCTCGGAGGCCGTGGCTGCAAAGGCGGAGTTACGAGGGCTGATAGCACGGTGCGCGGCCACCATGACGTCATGTGAGAAGAGGCTCGGTCGCAAGTTCTCGGAAAGGGAGTTAGCCTCCAAGGCGCTGAGCGAGCTTCAAGCCAATCTCACAGCCAGGGCCAACAAAGCGTATGAACTCTGGCGGGTGCTTCAGGAGTCCATCAAAGAGGTGGTGGCTCTCGACAAAGCTGCCACGTTTACTCGTGAGAGGGTTGAGGCTCATAAGGCCACTGAGAAAGAGCTTGAAGCCCGGCTCGCTTCGTATCAGGCTCAGCAAGCTCAAGCGGAGGCTCGTCTTCTGGAGATCTTGCGTCATGAAGCCGTGGTCCAGCAAAAGCAGGATGAGCTGACCAAGCTGCTGAATCGCCCGCCGGCTTGAAACATTTGTATCTTTTTCTTCCTTTTTGTACATACTCATGGATGAGAGTATTTTCTTTTTGTTTCTTTCATGAATTGTACTTTGCACCCATTTTGGTTTATGAATAAAAGATACATTTTTCTTCTCAATGATGTGTCTCCTTTTCATTGAATGTATTCTGCGGATATTCTATCTTGATTTCCTTGCAGGACAGCAATGGCTCAGGACTCAGGGTTAAGATCTGCTTCCTAAGACTTTTGCATTTCACGAGCCACGAGGGTCTTATAAAGAGTTTTTCTCCCTACAGGTCGAGAGGATCCCATAGGTGTAAGTTCTTCTTAAAGATCGTGAGGATCCTTAAGCGGGTCTTCCCTTGAGAGTCGTAAGGATCTCGCAAGAGAGTTTTTCATCCTTACAGGTCGTGAGGGCCTGCAAGTGTCGGATGTGATCACCCTTGTCCGTGTTTTACGGAGTCAGGGGTTTCTCAAGGTATCGTAGTTTAAAGACGTCACGGTCAAGGTTAAGGACCTCATAGTCCGTGGATTTAAGGACTCCACAGTCCGCTGTTAGTTTTAAGACATCACGGTCAAGGTTAAGGACCTCATAGTCCGTGGATTTAGGGACTCCACGGTCCGGTGTTTGGTTGCAGGGACCCGTCACCTCTTTGAAGACGTTGAGGAATTACAACGCCGGGCATCAAAGGAGTGAAGAGATGTACCCTTAGACCAAGGCAGAATCCGTAGGGAATCGAGGTGGTTGATCGTTAGTTTTAAGACATCACGGTCGAGGTTAAGGACGTCATAGTCCGTGGATTTTAAGGACTCCACAGTCCGGTATTTGCTCTGGATGCTTCACACGGGTTCATTGCCGTGCTTGGCGAGGACCAGCTCCGCTCTGGACGTTTTTCACGGGGTCAAAGAGTGACATTATCCGCGTTCCACGTAACCAGGAATTTTGTACTAGATGCTTCACACGGGTTCACTGCCGTGCTCGGCGAGGACTAGGCTCCGCTCTGGACGTTTTTCACGGGGTCAAAGAGTGACATTATCCGCGTTCCACGTGACCAGGAATTTTGCACTAGATGCTTCACACGGGTTCACTGCCGCGTTAGGCGAGGACTAGGCTCCGCTCTGGATGCTTTGCACGGGTTCACTGCCATGCTCTGCGAGGACCAGGATCCGCTCTGGACGTTTTCCACGGGGTCAAAGAGTGACATTATCCGCGTTCCACGTAACCAGGAATTTTGCACTAGATGCTGCACACGGGTTCACTGCCGTGTTAGGCGAGGACTAGGCTCCGCTCTGGATGCTTCGTACGGGTTCACTGCCATGCTCTGCGAGGACCAGGATCCGCTCTGGACGTTTTCCACGGGGTCAAAGAGTGACATTATCCGCGTTCCACGTGACCAGGAATTTTGCACTAGATGCTTCACACGGGTTCACTGCCGCGTTAGGCGAGGACTAGGCTCCGCTCTGGATGCTTCGCACGGGTTCACTGCCATGCTCTGCGAGGACCAGGATCCGCTCTGGACGTTTTCCACGGGGTCAAAGAGTGACGTTATCCGCGTTCCACGTGACCAGGAATTTTGCACTAGATGCTTCACACGGGTTCACTGCCGCGTTAGGCGAGGACTAGGCTCCGCTCTGGATGCTTCGCATGGGTTCACTGCCATGCTCTGCGAGGACCAGGATCCGCTCTGGACGTTTTCCACGGGGTCAAAGAGTGACATTATCCGCGTTCCACGTGACCAGGAATTTTGCACTAGATGCTTCACACGGGTTCACTGCCGCGTTAGGCGAGGACTAGGCTCCGCTCTGGATGCTTCGCACGGGTTCACTGCCATGCTCCGCGAGGACCAGGATCCGCTCTGGACGTTTTCCACGGGGTCAAAGAGTGACATTATCCGCGTTCCACGTGACCAGGAATTTTATCGATTGTATCCGCATTTCGCGGAATGGAGGTTTGACTCTTGGTGATACGTATATCACCGAGCCATGGAACTGGGGGTTGCCGCTGTTCCATTTCGCTTGATGTTGTGTCTGCTGCGTCGAGATGATCTCCAGGTTATTTATGAACCATCGAGATTTGGCTTCCTCTCATGATGAAACCTGGGGGAGGAGTACGACTCCTTCTTTGTTTGCGCCCCTGGATTGTATACAGGGATTGATGTAGCATCACCTGTAGGGCAAAAAGGTTTCATTTTTCCATCATTTCTTTTATTCTTTCCGCGATGCTCTATCATTTCAGCTTTTTATATCGCGAAGGTCGCGATTGCCCAATCATTTCGGCTATTTTTCGCGGTGCCCAATCATTTCGGCTATTTGTTTTATTTTTACTCGCTGCTTTTTATTGCGAGTTGCCCCATCATTTCGGCTATTTTTCATGCATACATTTTTACTTGCTGCTTTTTATTGCAAGTTGCCCCATCATTTCGGCTATTTCGTAGGCATGTGTGGCCTGCTAGCTTTTTCGCCGCAAGCTCGGATTTTGGATACCGATTTCGGCGTCAGCACCGCTGCAACTGGTATGTTGCCAGGAGCGAATCATCATTTGCCTCTGTCGATGTTGAACAAAGGTGGCTTAGCGAACAGGGTTAGGATCCTGTCGGCTAAGGCTTTTGACTTCATGAGCCGTAAGGGTCTCACAAAGGTATTTCTCCCTACAAGTCGTGAGGATCTTGCAGGTGTATTTTCTCCTTAGGGATCGTGAGGATTCCTAAGTGTATGTCCCTCTGTAAGTCGTAAGGATCCTACAAGAGGGTTTTCTCCTTATGGGTCGAGAGGACCTACAAGGGTTGGACTTTGCTGGGGAAATGTTTATTCGCGCCCGTGGATTGTATACAAGGGTCAGTATTGAGCTTCTTGTAGGGCAACATCGGAGGTTGTGGAGGATTTGCTTAAGAACAGGTTTGGGTTTCTGTAACTTAAGACTTTCAAATCTCATGGGCCGTGAGGGTCCCACAAGAGAATTCTCCTTACGAGTCGTAAGGATCTCGCAAGTGCATTTTCTCCTTAGGAATCGTGAGGATCCCCAAGTGCGTTGCTCCTTTGTGAGTCGTAAGGATCTCACGCAGGTGGTTTCTCCTTACAAGGTCGAGAGGACCCTACAAGTGCCTTTTAACGAGGTTGCGCCCTTTCGGGTTTTCACAAACACTCGCCGGTAGTCCTGCTGTTTTTACTCACGGAGCCCTTTCGGGTTTTCATCCGTGCCCATTTTGCTTATAGGCATACCGTTTTTTTTTATTCTTTTTCACTTTTTTTTTTTTTATTTTATTTTTTTTTCTCTCCTCTTTTTTTATCTCGTCAGCCTAAAGATGCTGCGGTAGTAGTTTAAGGACGTTTCGGTCCGTTGATAGTTTAAGGACGTTTCGGTCCGTCGTTAGTTTAAGGACGTTTCGGTCCGTCGTTAGTTTAAGGACGTTTCGGTCCGTCGTTAGTTTAAGAACGTTTCGGTCCGTCGCTATGGGAAGGCCGGCTGCTGCTTGTAAAGTCTGAGCCTAGGAAGATAGCGAGCGGACATAGTCGTCGTCATCTATCATTGACCCAGGCTGTGGCTTATCAAGCGTAGTATTTCTTTAAGAAGCGGCCGTTTATTGGCCTGAAAGGCCTTTCACCGTGCATGTCCATGAGTAGGTAGGCTCCACCCTGGTAGACCTTGTCTATGACGTACGGGCCTTCGTAGTTTGGCTCAAATTTTCCTCGCTTGGCACGATTGGGGATCATAGGTCTTTTGACCACTAGTACAAGTTCGCCTTGGCGGAATGTCCTCGGCCTGGTCAATCTTTCGTATGAGCGCGTCATCTTTGCTTTGTAGGCCTCTAGATGTTGTTGCGTTATGAGCCGGGTTTCGTCGAGGGCATCAAGCTCCTCAAGCCGAAGGTGAGCATTTTCTTCGTTCGTCAGCTCGTGGTGGACTGCTACTCGTAGAGAGGGTAACTCTATCTCGAGGGGGAGCACTGCCTCCGTCCCAAATACCAACGCGTACGGCGTTGTGTTCGTGGCCGTCTTGAATGTAGTTCGATAAGCCCAAAGGGCTTCTTGCAGCCTTTCGTGCCAGTCTCTCTTATTCCTGGAAACGGTCTTTTTTATGATCTTCGTCAAGGTCTTATTGAAGGCCTCGGCCAGACCGTTAGCTCGTGGATTGTAAACCGAAGAATATCTCCAGTCTATATTGTGCTGCTGTGCGAAGCGGCTAATCTTATGGCTTCGGTAGGCCGACCCGTTATCGGAGATAATCCGCCGTGGAGTTCCGAACCGATAGATGACGTGCGTCTTGAAGAAATGGAGGATATTCTCCGTCTTCACTTCCCTCAATGGTACTGCTTCTGCCCATTTGGAGAAGTAATCAGTTGTCGCCAGAATAAAACGGTGTCCCCGGGATGATGCTGGCTCAATGGGGCCGACTATGTCAGTCCCCCACATTTCGAATGGCCAACTAGCCAGCGTCGGGTGCAGTGGATTCGGATGTTAGTGGATGAAGTCTCCATGAATCTGGCATGAGTGGCATTGCTTCGCATACTCGAGGCAGTCCTGGATCATCGTGGGCCAGTAGTAACCCATCCGTTTAATTTTTAACTTCATCTTTGGGCCTGCTTGGTGAGAACCGCAAAGTCCATCATGAACTTCCTGAATGACTCTTTCTGCTTCGTCAGGTCCTAAGCATCTCAGCCATAGAGAATCAAACGATCTCTTGTATAGAATATCGTTGACAAAAGCGAAAGATAAAGCTCGTTTCATGAGCTGATGTCTTGAGGACGCTTCTTCGGGCATTCGGTGGGAATTAAAGTAGTCTATGAAGACTTCCCTCCAGTCTTCGGCCTTCTCATGGTCTTTTATTTGTAGGGTCGTCTGCTCAGTCGTTCCCTTTTCTTCGCATGATTCCGGAGATATTTCTGCCGGGGCGAGCACTCGACGGCTTTGTACCACGATTCTGATGTCATCGAGGTTCTCGTCAGCCAGTTCTTTAACAAGTTTAGCCAACGCGTCTGCTTTTCTGTTTTCCGCGCGCGGTATGTTCTCCAAAGTATAGGAGGGAATTTGTGTCAATAGTTGTTGCACCCTTTCGCCGTACTTCACCAACTCCGGCTTGCACGTTTGGTAGTCACCATTTACTTGACTAACGACCAGCTGAGAATCCCCGTATATGAGGAAGTCTTTAATTCCCATGTCGATTGCGATCTCGAGGCCTGCTATCAGAGCTTCGTATTCGGCTTCATTGTTTGTCCTCGGTTCTGTTAAGGAGAAGGCGAAGCGCATTATCCCTCCTTATGGAGTTGCAAAGATGAGGCCTATCCCTGATTTGATCATTGGGACACCTTGTTTCTGTTTCTTTATGGAGGATGCTCCATCGAAATAGAGTTCCCATCGGGCGCTTCCGCCGCTAATCGCATCAAATGCATGCTCGTCCGGCAAATCACAGTTCAGAGGAGAATCGGCCGGTATCGGGTGCTCGGCGAGGAAGTCGGCAATGGCCTGGCCTTTCACTGCCTTGAGAGGTTGATATGTTATCGAGAACTCCATCAAGAGCAGGGCCCACTTAGCGAGTCGTCCCGTCAATATGTCTTTCGACATCAGATATTTGAGAGGGTCCACCTTCGAAATAAGACGGACTTCATGTGCTAATGCGTAATGTCTAAGCTTTGTTATTGCGAAGACCAACGCCAGGCAGTGCTTTTCAATGGGGGAATAGTTGCTTTCTGCCCCCAGCAGCACTCGACTTAAGTAGTAAAGTGCTTTTTCTTTCCCCTGATCGTTCTCTTGTGCCCATAGTGCGCCCAAGAAACCTTCGAGGGCGGTTGTATAAAGAATGAGGGGTTTTCCCTTGACCGGCGCGGCCAACACCGGAGGGTTCTGTAGGTACTACTTGATCTCATCTAGTGCACCTTGGCATTTGTGATCCCAAACGAATGGAGTTCCCTTCTTCATCAGGTGGCTGTAAGGACGGCATTTGCCTGAAAGATTGGCGATAAACCGCCGGATGTATGCGAGCTTCCCTTGGAGAGACCGCAACTGTTTGAGGGTTCTTGGCGGAGGCATTTCCATGATCGCCTTAATCTTTGACGGATCTATTTCAATACCTCGGTGTCGAACGATGAATCCCAGAAATTTGCCCGAGGAGACTCCAAACGCGCATTTGAGGGGATTCATTTTCAAATTATATTGCCGAAGGCGTCGAAATACAGTCTCCAGATGTTTTAAATGATCTTCGTATGACATGCTCTTTACTATGAGGTCGTCGATATAGCACTCGACGACGTCGTGTATGAGGTCATCAAAGATCTTTGTCATGGCCCTTTGATAGGTAGCGCCAGCGTTCTTAAGACCAAAGGGCATAACCCTGTAGCAAAATATACCCAAAGGGGTCCGGAAAGCGGTGTGCTTCTGGTCTTCGGGATGCATTTTTATCTGATTGTATCCTGACGAACCATCCATAAAGGAGAAAACCTCGTGAGTGGACGTGTTATCTATCATTAGCTCGGTTACCGGCACCGGAAAATCGTCCTTTGGACAGGCTTTATTGAGATCCCTGAAATCCACGCATATGCGTACCGTCCCATTCTTCTTCATTACCGGGACGATATTGGCGATCCAGTCGGGGTATTGGACTTCTTGGATAAATCCAGAATCGATCAACTTCTTGACTTCGGCGTTGATGCTCATTTCAAGCTTGAGTCGCATCCTCCTTGGCGCCTGCTTGACTGGCTTGATATCTGGGGATATTGCTAATCTATGCACGGCAATCTCCGGATCCAATCCTGGCATCTCGGAGTAGTTCCACGCGAAGCAGTCTTTATGCCGTAGAAGCACGTTCTTTAACGCCGCCACCCTCTCTTCGGATAACAGCTCGCTGACAAATGTCGGTCGCGGGTCGTCTGCCGATCCCAACTCAATCTTCTTGAGGTTATCTGCAGTAGTATGTATACCATCTTCCAGTTCTTTCGGAGCGGGCGGAAATTCCGAGATCACCTCATCATCGCTGTTCTCAAAGCACCGGTAAAGGTCATCTACGTTCTCGGGCTCTTCTCCTAATATCGTAATCGTATAACAAGTGCGAACCCTCTCCCTGGACTGAGGTGGACCCGGTTTTGCTCTTGCGGCCTTGGGCTCATGCTTTTGCGGTGGCGTCACATTCCAGCCGTCGGATAAAGCGAATCTGCCCCGTCAGTACTGGTCCTCGACGCAGTTCTTGAAGGTGAAGCAGTCTTCGGTAAGATGTCCTATGGCTCGGTGATAAGAGCAATAACTCGGATGAGAAGCCTTGCTAGCTTGCTCAGGATGTCTAGACTCTGGAAGCGTGATCATTTGATGTTTTATGGCCAGGTTAAGTAACCTCCCCGTTTTGTCTCGGGGGAAGGAGTACGCTCGACTCATCTTCTTCATGAGGGACAAACCCGAGCCGCTTCTTGATTTATTTCCGTCTCTGCGTCGGGCCTTTCGTACAACGGATTGACGAGGATAAGCGTCTTTGTCTTTTGCAGCACGTTGAGATAGACGTTGCGTCCTGGCCTTCTCGTAGATGGCCATTTCGCGGTTGTGGTCTTCCCGAGCTTCCTGACCCATTTTCCTGATAGGCTTGCCCACTCGCTCTTCAAACGACGGACTCGGCGCTTTAATTGCGGGGTCTAGTTTTGATGGGTGGTTGGCATCTCCTGAAAGGGCGTCCTCCTCTTCATCAAAGGTATATATAGCGTAGCTATTGTGAGCCCGTTCCCGTTTTCCGGCTCTTGCGTATCCAAGCCCGAGTGTTTCCATCTTCCCGTTGGGCAATTTGCGTTGAGTCCCGGGGACATCCCAAATTTTGTTGTAGAACCGCGCCTGCCGAACGGTCTGTTCTAAAGATACTCCTTGGCGCTTCAATAGCTTCTTTAATCTATTTGTATAGTATCTGGGCAGACGGATGGGTTGGAGCCTGTCAAGCGTAGCATCCGTGCCATGCCAGATCTCTTTCTCTATTTTCGACTCTGAGGATCGGTAGAATAGGATCACCTTCTCGCCCCTTCGCCTGGGAGGGACGTAAAATGTTTGCAGGTCCTGTACATTGTGAGCCTGAAGCGCGTCGAGATCCTTGTAGTGTTCTCGCGGTACCATGGTGATTTGCAAACTATGGTCATCGCCAGGGGGTGCTTGTATTGACAACCGATTGGAGAACACAGCATTAACTTCATCTTCTGAATCGCTTCCGAAGACCAACACGGGGGCGGGCATCCCCAGGTTGTTGCGTTGAGATGGCCCTGCATAAACTATCTCTTCCTCTTCTTCGGTATCGCTCCCGAAAATCGGGATGGTGGCGGCGGTTTTGTTCCCCAGATTGCGACTCCTTTCTGTATCCTCGAAATCTGGCAAAAAGTACTTCGCATCTTCGTATTTGCGGACTTCGTTCACGGAAAATGGGTTTAACTCACCTGTTACGGTATACTCGAAACCATTCTTAAAGTACTTCATACACTGATGTTGTGTAGAAGGGATGATATTGTACTCGTGTAGCCAAGGATGGCCGAGTAAGGCGTTGTAGCAGGTCTTGGCGTCAATGACATGGAATTTGATGTCTGTGACGAGAAGTCCAAAGCGTAATGTTAATATCACAGATCCGAGAGTCCGTGACGATTGTGATCGAAACCGGAGATAGTGATTTTGTCACGAGCGAGGTGTTGCACGCTCATGCAGATTTCCTTCAACACCCGAACATTAAGGAGGTTGACGGAGGATCCATTATCCACCAGGATCTTGCCTATCTTGATATCATGGCAGTATCCGGAGACATATAGGGGACGGTTATGGTCGCATGTCCCGAGAAGGAGGTCTTCATCACCGAAAGTGATGTCGGCTGTATGCACTTCCTCCAGTTCATCCTTCATCTTTTCAGTGGCGAGGAAGGCTTGGAATTGCTCAGGTTCTTGTAACGCCTTAATCAGTGAGTCTCGCGCTTCTTTTGATAATAGGAGGGCATCGAGAATGCTAAGCTGAGAAGGTAGCTTCCTTAGGTGCGCGAGGATGTTATAGTCCACTTTACTCTTCCTAGGAGGGTCTTTGGCAGCCAGCTCTCTCATGACTTGGTCATCTAAAGTGATATCTTCAGTGACCTTTTCCTTTCCCTTATCCCTTCTATTCCCGGGTCCGAGATTCTTCTCTGGGAGTGTGCGATTGCGCAGCTGAATGTTCTCGCAGGCCTCCGATTCCTCCTCTTTCCCCAAAACGGATTCTTTAAAGAGAGGGCCCAAAGCCATTTCTTCATCAGAGTCGCTCCCAAAGGTGAGAACTTGTGACCCCCTGGCGTTAACCATGTAACAGTTATCAGTAGTTCTGTTGTGCCCATCGACAGTACTTCTTCGCTCCCGACGGCTCTTGCGTTTCATGCGCTTAAAATGTTGCCGACGAGTAACATATCCTTGCCACCATATCTTAAAGGCGTCGCACTCCTCCATGGGATGTGATATTTTCCGATGATATGCGCAATAGTCAGGGTGCGTCTCTACCCCATCGTGTGTATTTCCTTCCGAGGGTGGTAGCTTCATTCCCATTGACATGGCTTTGGCAAACCTTTTTCTCGTCTTGAATATCTTCCTGTTTACTCCGGATGCCTTTCGCTCTGGTAGTTCAACTCTTTCGTTCAGCTGCCCGCATTTGGCTCCTTCAGATGTGGCCATTTCACGCTCCTGGTCCGCTTTACATTTTAGACGAATCTCGTCTAGAAAAGCGTCGATCATTTCATCTGTTGGCCATGCACGCTCTGGTACAGGCTCTGTCTCCAGCTTTTCAATGCCAGGAGTTTTCCCATCATCGGTAAACGAGTGGGAGATTACGTTACAACTCGCCACATATCCTTCGGATTCATCCGACGAGCTTTCTCCATCATCTTCTTCTTGAAAGATGTGGTTGAGGAACTCTTGCAGTATGACAGGGGTTCGCGCCTTTTGATTGTACTCTTCCAACGCGTTGATTTTCTTCTGCAAGTTCGTGTGTTCGTTTTCAAGCTTCACGGGCTTCTTGGATTTCCTCTTCTTTTTCTTCGAGGATTTCGACGGTTGGGCGTGAGTATTTGGGCCATTATCTCGAGTCTTCGTAGTTGGGCGGGGCTTCAACATCCCTTTGATAATTTGAGGTTCAAGAGGGTCCTTCCATTCGATCGCAGGGCACGCATGAAGGTCTCTCAGCATTCTTCTGGTTTTAGTTGATAGCACGACCTCCCATGGAGCTTCTTCAATAAAAGAACATGTTGCCCCCGGTGTATCCGCTTTCCTAGGAGCATGCGGCTGTGGGGGGTTCACCTTCCACTTTTCGGACAGTACAAACTTCCCCTGGAGGTACTGGTCTTCAATCCATCCTTTGAAGACGAAGCAATCTTCGATCGGATGGCCTACTGTTTGATGGTAAGGGCAATAGTTAGGGTTATTCACTTCGGTGGGTTGCGGCGGTCGCCTTGGATTTGGCAGGTTTATAAGTCTGTTGCGTATTGCCAGCTCGAATAGCCGTTTCGTCTTGTCCCGTGGGAACGAGTAGGGACGCTTCATCTTCTCATTATAATACCGACGCCTTTCCTCGAGTTGATCTGCCGGTTTCGGGGCGTTAGGTTACTGCTGGGCATTCGCAACAAAGGTTGCCCTCCCTTTACCCTTGTCATTCCGAGGTTCCGACTTCGGGGGAGGCGGTCTATGACCCATCTGGTCAATCTGAGCCAACTTGTCGATTAAAGCCTGGAATGTGGTTGGCTTAAAGAACATCATAAACTGGGAGATAGTTGCGTGAGGGTCTAGAGTTCCCACGAACATGCCCACCGCAGGTGCTTCCTCAATGCGTTGCTCACATCTCGACCACAAGTTCCGCCAGCGTATAGCGTACTGGACCCAGGTTTCGCCCGGTTTTACCCTGGCGTTAATCAGTGCAGTTATTGGAGTGCGTTCGCTGGCACTTGCGAATCGCTGAGTGAACAACAGCTCCATTTCAGCGAACGTTTTGATAGAATCGTTCGGGAGTTCCGAATACCATTCGAACGCAGTTTCTGATAAGCTGCCCACGAACTGGCGGAGCAACAGTTTATCATCACCGCCGGTGTTACCGCAGAGGGCCCGGAACTGGGCGACATGATGGGGATTGCCGGTCCCCTTATACACGTGGAATTTTGGTATCGTATAGCCTTGCGGGTATTTGATTTGGTCGTACCAGCTCGGATACGGCCGCCCCGTTTTCACGACTTGACCAGCTGCCTCAGTCGTGTGATGAACCCGGATTTGCTGGGCTATGTAGTCAGCCAAGTCAGCCTTAGAGATTGCCTCCTCCTTGGCCGTTGAGAGGGCTGGTGGTGGATTTGACGTTTCTCCTCGGTCGTCTTCAAGAACGATTGGGGGATCCTCGGCGGGTAAGTCCTGCTGGATCATCATCCCTATCATATCTTGGAAGAGAAGGCCCATCCGTTGTATGTTGGCCGCTTGTTCAGCAGCCTCTTTGTCCCTTTTCTCCAGTGTCCGGCGAAGGAATTCAGCATCGGTTTCTTCCTCCCGGCGTGCGTCTGAGGACGTTTCTGGGTTTTCTTTTGGCCCGGTGAGCGCGGCCATAGCATTCATCATTTCTTGAAGCTTTTGTTGCTGCTCTTGAGCCTTCGTCACAGATCGGGTTAGCGGTCGGTGGCCCGTAGAAGTGCGGCTTTCCTCTTTTCCAGAGGCCATGTAAACAGTGTGCACCACCATGCCCCCAGACTTAGGGCGTCTGGGCTCAGTGCTTTTAGCCGTCGTTGCATGCTGTGGGGTTTTCTCTGGCCTCCTCCTTTTATGAGCCATGGAGGTTGAGGGGGCCGTTGAGGTGAGCGTCCAGACAGCCTTTTAGGGTTTAGCCTGGTGACCAGCTTCCGGTTGGATTTTCAGCTTCTTGTGTTGGCGGGAGAAGTTTGGATCGATGATCGAGTCCCGTGCCTGCCGCCAAACCTTATAGATTTTGGAAGACAGCCGTTGAGGAGATCGGGGTTGTTCGGGTTTTATTTCGACAACCTTTTTTAATGAGGGAGGAGACCTCTTCAGCACTGCCGTAGGAGAATTCCTTCGCACCTTATTTAGCATTTCAAAGCTGTTCCCAGTTGGAACAGCAGCATTAACCTCTGCCACCGGGGCCGATGGAGTCAACCCGGAGGGGGAGTTGCCCCCAGCCTTCCTTACTCGGCGCCAATGGCGACGTCGAGCGTGTCGAGCGGACGGTGTAGGGTCAGCGGTAAGAATGGTTTCGTCTTGCCTCCTGTCTGGGTGGGGGGTCGCAGTTGGTATTAGCCTGTCAAAGACCGACGTCCTTTGGGCAGCAGGAGCGGGAGCGGGAGCCGTCAATCTTGTAAAGACCGACCTTTTGGCCGGAGAAGCCGCCTTGACGATTTCGGGAGCAGGAGCAGCCACTTTCTTAGAAGCAGCATTCTCTGAGATTGTAGGCCCCATGATGGGTTTGCAGGATTTCTGGCCCAATCTAGAGAAGACCGAGGCGTTGACGTTGGGTGACTCATTGAGAGGAGCCGCGACAGGGGTAAGACGATCAAAGACCGACTTCTTAAGAGCTTCCGTTGTCAGTACTGGCGCGGTGAAGTTTGTCGGCGGGAGCATAGTCCCAAAGAACAATCCTGTGGTGGCGCGAGTGACCTGTTCCACGGGCATTGTGAATAGCGAAGCAGCTTGGGGTCCGTAGGCTATACCTCCTGGCGAGGCAGAGCGTTGGTTGCAATTGCAGTCTGAGCAGTTGGAGAATTTCATGGAAGTAGAAGCCATCGATCCTTTGCTTTCTGCAATAAGCAAGACGCCAATTCTTAGTATCTTGAAACCCAAGGGCAACCATTGGCGAACCGCGATTGGTTCGCGAGTCACGACACACGAAGTGTGGAGTGGAAAGAGGAAAAGGTCCCACCGAGCGTGCCAGAATCTGTTCCCCTCCGAAAGACGGCGCACAAGACTGCGGTGTCTTGGCACTGAGATTCGGGGCAGATGCTAATTGGTGCTATCCGTTCACCTCTCCGAAAATGCCAAGTTGATTTATGGCACCATGTATCGAAGGTTTAAACGGATGCGTCCGATGTAGCAGACTTCGTCAGATTCCCCCTCGCTTGAGGGGTTTTTGATTGTGGGGACGCTCTTCCCTGCAGGCGCAAGCCCCTGCAGTTAATTACGCTACCGCATTTCGGTAACAACTTTCTCCTTCTCCAGCTGGTCACTTCGTGTCGTGGGTGTTTGTTTTGTGTTTTGTTGCCCGTGGATTGTTTACGGAGACTGAGTTATGTCGTCGCCCGTAGGGCGTGGACTAGTCCAAATCCGTATTATCTTAGATTTGGGTTTGGGGGTTTGGTTTGAGGATACGTCAGCCATACTTGAGGCTAAGATCAACTCAAACGTTTGTTAAGGATACGTTAGTCTAACTTTGTGACTAAGATCAACTTAACGGGATCGCTTAGATCCGATAAAGGAGTGTTTGGACTCCATTGTTCCAGTTTAGGGACCTAGAGGTCCAACGTATGTATGGCCGTCAGGACCCGTCACCTCTCTGACGACGTTGAAGAATTACAACGACGGATGTCAGAGGAGTTCAGAGATGTACCCTTGAGCCAGAGTTAATTGGGGGGATTTATAGTCCACTCTGTTTGAAGGCTTAAGGATACGTTAGCCATCTTTGAGGCTAAGATCAACTTAAACGGGACCGTTTAGATCCGACAAAAGAGCATGCGGGGCTCTATTGTTCTAGTTTAAGGACATTGCGGTCCATGGGTAGTTTAAGGACATTGCGGTCCACTGTTAGTTTTAAGACATCTCGGTCAAGGTTAAGGACGTCGTAGTCCATGGGTTTAAGGACCCCACAGTCCGTTGTTAGTTTTAAGACATCTCGGTCAAGGTTAAGGACGTCGTAGTCCATGGGTTTAAGGACCCCACAGTCCATTATGTGCTCTGGATGCTTCACACGGGTTCGCTGCCGTGCTCTGCGAGGACCAGGCTCCGCTCTGGACGTTTCCCACGGGGTCAAAGAGTGACATTATCTGCGTTCCACGTAACCAGGAATTTTGCATTAAACACGGGTTTAAGGACCCCGCAGTCCGTATCAATGTGTGGTCGTCGGGACCCGTCACCTCTTTGAAGACATTGAGGGATTACAATGCCAAGTATCAAAGGAGTGAAGAGATGTACCCTAGAACCGGAGTGGATTAAATAGTCCTTGGCCCAATTTGGGATCAAGACGAATTAATTATGTTATGAGTCCATTGGCCCAGTTAATCACAAATTGAGGACTTATGGCCATCTTGGGCTAAGTCCAATCAGGAGAGGCTTTGCCTCCATCCATTTAGTCAATTGGGCCAAAGCCTAGTGTTAAACACTACAGAGCAATCAGTGTTGAACACTGGGAATGAGGTTGACAAGTTAGTGTTTAACACTAAGAGATAATTGGTGTTAAACACCAGCAACAAGGCTTTTCAAATTAGTGTTAAACACTAAACAGCTCAGTGTTGAACACTGCAAATAAAGCTTTTTAATTAGTGTTGAACACTAAGGCCCAACAGTGTTTTAACACTGGGTTCGAGAGTTTTAATTTAGTGTTAAACACTAAGGCAAGAGGGGTCACGTGGCAGCACGTGAGAGCGCCCTCCCTTCATTTATTCTGCTGAGATTATCGCGTCTTTCAGAGCATCACGTGCCATCACGTGATGGGCATTCAAATGCCTATGTATTAGAGCTTCTGCCAAGGGTCACGTGGATCACGTGGGGTGCTGCCTCAAAGGGGCTTTCTGTAGATCTCTTGGGGGGTCACGTGATGACACGTGACCCTGCCTCTATGTATTTTGTTTAGAGGCTTTGTTAATCTTTTTTCAGGAATTAAATTCCTCGAGCTGTAAATTTCAGAGGAATTAAATTCCTACTTCCTTTTGAAGGTTTATATTCTGAATAGAGTTGAACTCTAAATCTTCCGTAGGAATTAAATTCCTCGTATATGTGAAGAACTGAATAGGGTTAAACCCTAATAAAAGCTTTTAAGGAATTGAATTCCCATTCCCTGTTAAATGATGATTAAGGGAATTAAATTCCCGTTGTTTCGACAGAACTAAGTTCTTAATTAGGGTTAAACCCTGTTTCTTTTGTTCTGAAGGAATTAAATTCCCATGATACAGGGTCAAGCCCTAATTTTATTTTAAAGGAATTAAATTCCTATAGTTCTGTGAGAATTAAATTCTCATGCTTGCATTCCCTCTCTATGTTTTGGATCTGCATGGCAGGATCTCGACCCATTGAGAATTAAATTCTCAACCTTAAGGGGAGATGTGCACTTTGCAGATCATCTATCAAAGAGAGAAGAAATATATTCTTCTGTTTTTATGTATCAGAGTTAAACTCTGTTGAGAATTAAATTCTCTTCTTCTTTCAAGGAGCTTTTCCCTTTCTTACCTAGGGTTTTTGCAGAAGATCCAAGTTTCTCCAAGTATCGAAGCTCTCTTCTTTTTCTTTTTCTCTTCCTGCGTATGTGTATATCTATCTCTTTTTTGTATCTCTTGGCTCCTATTTATAGGAGAAGCAGCCGAGTCAATCAGTTTTTGACGAATCTTCGTGAAAGATTTGATTTGCATCCATCATTCATTTTGGACCTTTAGATTGTTGGATGAATTTTATTCACCATTGGATTTCAAATCCAGGGGTTTTTCCTTTGTTGTTTCGGTTAGATTTAAAGGGGAAATCTTTCCAAACCCGAGATTTTCCCATAGACAGATCACCTCTGAATCTTTAATTCGATTGGTTCCAGATAGTTGCTTTCCTTTGGAAAGATTTGAATTTCTTTCAGAATTTAATTCTGTTAACACAATGGGCTTTGAAAGCCGGTCACGTGTGACCACGTGACTCATGGTCACGTGTGGGCACGTGACCCCCTTTGGAATGAGCCTTTTCCTTTCTTTTGCGCTCTGTCTTCTTATTGCTGCTTAAACGTCACGTGCTGCCACATGACCCCTGGTCACGTGTGAGCACGTGACCCTTGTTTGAACTCTATCTTTCCTTGGTTCAACTGGAGAACGAGTCTGCTGTCTTGAACGTCACGTGGCAACACGTGACCCTGGTCATGTGGAAGCACGTGACCTCTTCTGAAGCATTTTCCTTGACTTGATCAGGGAACTGGTGTGCCTTTTGACGCTTGCATTTAAATGTCACGTGTCGCCACGTGACCCGGGTCACGTGGGAGCACGTGACTCTTTCTGAAGCCCCCTTTTCTTCAACGTAGTCAGGAAACTGAACTTGCCTTGATGATGTTTTAGGTGTCACGTGCCAACACGTGACCGCTAGTCACGTGTAAGCACGTGACCCTCTTCTGAAGCTTTTCCCAGAAGCTTTCCTGATTTTAAATCAGGAAACACGTGCCTTGAGTTATCCAGAGTCTGGTTTTAAGCATAAGCCGGACAACTCCATATAGCTTAACATCGTTAAAATATGATCCATTCTATATACAATATAGAAACAGAGGCACTGATTTAATTTGAACCAGATTCAAATCATGCAGCTGTCTTCAGTGCATGTCAACTAAATGGAGAGAGGCCGATCAGCATTACTCAACTTAGGAATGCATCCAGATATGAGTAACCTGAAAGAGAAACAAGTTTCTTAAAACCATTACTATCGACTGAATACCAAACACAAGTATCTACATCTTCGATTACCTTGAAGAATCCCGATACTTGCATCACGTGGTTCTTTACTTTATTCTTGTACCTATAATTTCTCAAAACTTAGACCTTGTATTTCTACGAAACACATGTCTAAAAACTAGAGAAGTCACAAGTAAACAGAATATAGTACGAGGACCTACCTCTCTGTCCTAATGGACACTGGACAATATACAATACTTTGTATAAGTCCTTTGAGTTGAATAACTCAAACCCTGTGCGTCATAGGTTGAAAATTGTACTATGGTTATGAAGAATTACACCGCTGTTGAATGCTCCTTACCTAACCATCAACTGATATAGATAAATGTCATGGACATAGTTTCAAAAAGTTATATCTCACTTTATAAAATAAACGTACAGATATATCAGTTTGAAATTGGTGCATAACAACGGATATTCAAAACCAAATATTTGCTGTCTGGCAAAAACCCAGGCGACTTCCTCAAATATCACCAATTACAACGAATTCCGATATAATGAGGATGATCACCTAATTCCCAATAACTTACTCACACTCATCATCTGTAAAACCATATAGATGTGAGAATCAAACCTGGTAAATACATACCCAGGAGCAAGGGTCTAATTGGGAAATCGGTTTTCAATTAACAATGCACAGTGAAACTGAAACATGAAAATGTTTCGAAGGGGTATCCGGGTATTCCTAGTAATGACTCTTCCATTATCAGATTCATGACTGTAATCATATATTTCCTTGCCATCTCTCCAAATCCCTTTATTTATCTTTACTCATTACCTTCTGTACACCATCGTTAGGCTAAATGGTTTTCTTCCTTCCTTATCGTTTGGCACCTGCCTATGGTTTGGAAGAAGACTATCCAATAAGCGTAATAGGTGTATTGTCCTAATCCTAGGAGCACTCGCAACCTGAGATAAGGTAAAGATAAAAGACAACTGAATAAACCTTATACCTATTTCTCCTGAACCAGAATCCATACTCGAACTGGAACAAGTTCCTTCGAGTTCGTATATAACCATACGATGCATTTATCCAATGGAAGTGAATTTTCATAGTAATACGGGATGTTCTGGAGAAATACAAAGGTGAGGTAGGAGTGGCGATGAAATATGTGGTTTGGTCGTGAATGATAGCAGTTGCAATTTACTTTTTCCTCTTTCTAATCCCTTTATTTGTCTTTATTTATTACCTTCTGTACACCACACTTAGGCTAATTGGTTTTCTTCATTCCCTACCTTTCGGCACCTGCCTATGGTTTGGAAGAAGACTATCCAATAAGCGCAATAGGTGTACCCTCTCCTAATCCTAGGAGCCCTCACAATCTGAGAGAAGGTAAAAGGAAAAGACAACTGAATAACCAATTTCTCCAGAACCAAAATCCATCCTCGAATCTGGAACAAGTTCCTCCGAGTTCGTATATAACCATACGATGGATTTATCCAATGGAAGTGGATGTTCGTAGTGATACGAGGTGTTCTGGAGAAAAGCAAAGGGTAAAAGAAGAAGTGGCAATGTTGTATGCAACTCAGACAATCTAAAAGCCAGTGTTTTAAGAAAGTTCGGTTAATTTTGTCACTGAGTTATAGTCCAGGTTCGGGCCATAGTCGCTGTCAAAGAGAGAGAGAAAAGAAACACTCAGCGCGCACTCTAACCTAGATCAGAATGGTTAATCACTTTATCTAATCCGGATGTCTCCCACTGTATCCTCAAATTCTCCTCTAAACTCAAAAGAAGAATTAGTCGGGATCACCCGAGGAGTAAACCAACTCATCAGTGGGAATCGGGATCCAACTATCATCGCATGATAACTTGATGGAATCCATTCAAGTCACCACACTCCAGAAGGTATGCGCAAGCCTGGTAAGTTTCCTGTATGTTTGAAAACCCCGATATGATTTTTACCCCTAACGGCTTCATGGCCTTGATAGAGACCAACGTGCCATAAGTCGCTAGTCAAGTTCAACCCGTCATTATCTAAGATTTATCTAAACCCACCCGCACAAGCCCTTGATAGAGACCAACGTGACTATGCGACTATCCTAGATAATCGCATATCCATGCTACAGACAAGTATCACGCAGCTACCGTACACTATGCCTTGATAAAGACCAACGTACATAGCACGAATACTATGAGGTACCTATCTGAAATGACGAAGGGCTACGACTGGTTTTTGGCGAAAAACCTTTAACGTAATGAACTTGATATCGTTGAAGGAATCCAAGTGGTTTTACAAATTTATAGTGGCAAAAATTTTTGCTAAAGAGGTCACTCCCGGTGAAGAGATCTCGGCTCTTTCCCCGTTGAACGAGGTGCAGGATATTCCAAACTGAATACCACGATGCAAAGCAAAAGAATCGACTATAATGAAGTTATTACGCTGACGCAAACTTCTGCCCAAGGGGTCACTCCCGATGAAGGGATCTCGGCCCTTGCCTCGTAGGATGAGGTGCTGGATATTCATAACTGAATACTACTGTGCAAAGCAAAAGAAAACGTCTGTAATGTCTGTTTTTAAAAAAAAAACTTGGTTCCAACAACATCATATATAGGTTTGTTTTATCCTTGCATTGATCAGAATCAATGCGGTCCCATCAATTAATCACACCAAAAAGAACGAAAATAAAATGTACGTATATGCCATCCGCATTCGCCACTGGGTCCCGTCATCACCCGTTAGGTTACTTAACTAACGACAGAGCGGGGACTGGACTAGCGCGGATGCAAAATATATACAACATATACTAGTATATATAAATATATATAACATTCGTCCCAGGCATGATATAAAGCAACATCACAGAAACATCACAGAAGCAACACAGAATGGTGGATAATCTTGGAGCCCCGGGTTTCACTTGAGCCGCAAATGAGACCCGACGTTCCCTGTCGTGTGGATAGCCTGTGCAATGAAACCTAGACCCCTACGAGCGCGGCAAGTTACCTACCAAAACCAGAAGCGAGGCAACCCCTTCAACAATGTGAATAGGCCACCCAGCACTTCACGGAATCCGGTAACTTGAGCACCCCTCCGTGGGTCAACCTATACCCCCTACGAGTGCGGTGAATAGCCCGCCAAATCTAGAGTAAGGTCCCCTCCGTCTCAATGCCATGAGATGCGGACCCGTTGCTCTCTAGAACCCGGCTATTCGTGCACTCCACCGCGGGGTAATCTTGGTACAGAAAAGAAAACATGTACAACGGGTACATCGACCTCAACCCGGTCGTGTCCCAAAAGAATAATATACAAACAGGCAGTGATGGTAGTCCACATGTCGGACGCTTGCCCTACGATATCAAATGTACAAATACAACTAAACTGTACCACCATTGCACGCAAGCTATCCACCACGACAATCCACAACATCACAGCACAACACAGAACATCAACATGAATGTCACGTTCGCAAACCCGTCTAAAAGGACTATAGCAATTAGACAAGATTTACCGCTCGAATGACATTCACGGTCGCAGATAGAAATGTATGTACTGCAAACTTTAAACAATGTTAGAAAATATCGACTTCGAAATAACCCCCGAATAGCCCCAAACAACCTGATAAAACCATATCCAAACTGGGCTAAACAAACAATTCCACTGAACCAAGATTCCAGAGACAAGACCAGAGACCAAAAACGAAACCCAAACACACCAAGATGGCCGAGCAGGCCGGCCAAAACATGAAAGTGCTCGGTTTTTTTCAGAGGGAATTGGGTCGTATTTGGTCTGTGGTCTTGTGGTGATGTCAGTAGTCTTCTGCAGTTGTATAAATAATTTTTGAAGACACTTTTGAAAATGACAGAAACTGGAATTCTTTGTGCAGTGAATCGGGTTTGTTCCGGTTTCGATACTTTAACATTGTCTAAACAAGCTATCTAAGAGCTAATGGGTTGGCTCTGATACCATGTTGGGTTACGGCAGCGCCCCGGCCGTCAATCCGAGGCCAAATACGGAACAAAAACTTTTCAATCTTGGCGCTACCACAACCAAATACCCGGATCGTTCCATTAACCGTTAACTAGAAAAACTGTAATGGCGTTTCAAAGATTATACCGATCGATCCATATCCTTCGGTCTTCAATCTCCGTTCCATGCTTGTCGCGGCTGCCCCGACGAACTTCGCTCTCCGGTCTCTCTTGTCGAAATGGCACCACATCGAGAAATCTTTATACGGGCTCCCGCTTCAAACCGAAGCAACTCAGACATGAAGTTTGCTAGCCGACATGTCCAAGGTGAAGTAGAGAATGTGTGTGATAACTTTGTCTCTAAACATCCATTGTTTCTCAACACATAAGATGGTATGGATGGAGGTTGAAGAAAAAGCCATTATAGGAGAATTTGAGCTCAAGAAAGAGAAGCAAGAAAAAGACTTGTGTGTTGTGTGAGATCTTTTGAGAGAGAGATATATCAATAACAAAACCCCACTCCAAGCCATCACATGGCAGCCTTCTCTCCCCAAAATATCCCCACTAATCATAATTATCCCCAAAATTAATCCATGTCACATTTAATGGTCACCCAAACCAAGACCATGAGTCACCATGTGCATGTGATATGAAAAGATGCTTATGGACAAAACTTGCACTCCCATTTTCCTCCATTAAACATTTAAACCAAAATGTTTATAACAAAAAAAAGATATGGCATCAACTAAAGTAAATTCGTGACGGATCACAAGGATACCCCTCACCTATATATACATACCTGCATCCGCATTCCGATTGAATACGAATGCAATTAGACGAAAGTATTCCAACACAATATAATACTAGGATCCGGCTTAAACCAAAGCTCACTAGTATTTGTAGGGTTACTAGGCACTGTTACAAGGTTCTACAAGGTATCAAACATGCCAAAATCAATTTTTTCAAGTGCCGAACAACCCTAACCAAGATCTTAGACTAGAGATTAGGCGAAACAAAGCAAGTAAACAACTTTACTTCTAAGAGTTAGGGATTATAACCTTTGTAGTCCGTTCTTTCACTTTTAAAGCTCCATGTTGAGGTCCCTTCACCGCGATCATCATGTACCCAGATTCTAGAGAGGCTCCATGAAGAGAAAGATGCAAGCTTGCTTTCGATCTTCAATAACAAAGATGATCTACCTTGAAGAAACTCAAACCCAAGATCTTGCTTTGCTAATCAAGTATTAGCAAAGCAAACACCCTAATCTAAGTGGCAAGAATAGATGAGGATGATGAAGTAGGAATTTAGCTCTCATTTGTTTTCAATTTCTCACTCATTATCATCACTTTACAAAAGGCTAGAAAGCTTTTCATTAAAAGAAGAAGGAAGAAGAAGGAGAATCTCTTTTGTGATGAATAATGAAACTTGTGTGAGGTTAGAAATGCAACCATGGGTTAAGAATGAAAACTTAACCCATGTAGAGAATTAACTATGGTAAAGGGTTGGGTTAAAGAAATATCAACCAAAATATCTTTACAAAATATCTTTGCTTAAAAACAAAAGCAAAGCTTCTAAAAGCTTCAAGAAAGCTTAACCCTAATCCAAACCCTAACCATATTTAAACTCCATAAAACATGTTGCACTTATAACCCTAACTTGTTACAATATTATATATCACATATACAATATTTATTGTAACAAAATAAAATAATACAATTAACATATATCACATATATACCAATATATTACCCGAGTGAGAAAAAGAATCTTTAAGTGAGCTTATATTAGTTAATGTAATTTAATATATCAAATATATTATTATACATTAAATTATCGAATCAACACTTGATCCGATAATCCGGCTATATCGCATATAACCGACTAATATAATCTGTATCAGTTCATCGAATTAACACTTGATCCGATGACCCGGCTATATCACATATACCCGGCTGATATCTCATATCGCGAGAATCTAATACGGTATCACATACACGTATTTTTCTCGGTCCCGCACATATCATATATGTGCTCCTACTCCGTTTTGCCTGAGCCAGGAAACCTCTGTGTAGGACTCTAAAGAATCGTCAATACGCCGGCAGTAGGTGATGATCATATCAAACACCTACAAGCTGCAAGCGGTCAGCTAAACGTAACAGCCACCCAGGTATTGAGCAATCAGAAGATCAACAAGCAAGCCTGTACATTCTCCTGTGATTCCATCCAGTAACACTCCCGTACAGTCCGGTCTCTTCTTCTCATATGTCGCATATCTCGCTTGGGGGTGGTAAACGTCAGACCCCAGTAGCTTGATAAGTCGTGTCGATATGAGGTCCATAACAGTTCGAGAAACTACTGATAACATTTAACAGTAAATCTCAGCAACCCTGGCCACAGATTTCCAGTTATAGCCAATCGAACACAGCGCAACATCAACTCCCTATACCGGGAGAGACGAATCCCCTCCTATCGCTCATTGCTTCCATATGATTCGGGACTATACCCAAAAGCCACCTTTTTGCACGCCCTCTTGGACATGGTATGATGGAAATCAAAGCACAGTGGGAATCACACAAGACTCTATGACGATCTCGGGTCTACAGACTAACCTGTACCAGTGTCACCAGAGAACTGCCATCTGACGCGAGTTATAATACCATCTGGGAGTTCTCGGCGAGTCCGTCCAGTGTACCCAGTCTCCACTGAGCACCCGTATACCTTCTCTGATGTCAAACACCAATGGATATGGGATTATCCATCGCCCATCATATGGGTCAAGAAGCGCATATGCTAGTCTACTCTGGAGTATCGATGCCCTGTCTCGGTACTCCCACGACTAGGAACATTTGAAGGATGTACTTGGCGACTACACTGTCCCCACTAGTATGATCTGCATCATAGTCCTGGCAGTCAAGTACTCATCCTAAGGGCTTTATCAACATATAATATAGAGACAATCAGAGTACATGTTAAGATAAAGAGTAACCAGATAGCATACTGTCATGTCGAGCAAGAAAGTCCTCCCTATATATATCCAAGCATCCACTACAATATACATTGTATGTACAGTAATGGCCTCTAGGGCATACATATAACCAACAATTTCCTACTTGCACTAGGGCCATCTGTTGTGGTATCACATACCCAACAATCAGCTGTGGTTGAAGTATCTCATACTCAACCATCCTATAAAAATCTCTACTGGGAAATAGGCTTTTGTGAGTGGATCCGCGATGTTGTCCTCTGTGTCTACTCTCCTAACCTCGATCTCCCTGGAGATCAACCATCTCCATGATCAGGCGATACTGCCAAAGAATATGTCTGGATCTCTTATGGGATGGGGGTTCCTAGGCATAAGCCACAACTCCATTGTCACACAATGGTAGGAACAAAGTTCATCTCATGAACTATTATATATATATATATATATATATATATATATATATATATATATATATCCAGACTGCCTCTTTGGTAGCATCCTTAGTAGTGATTTATCCTGCCTTTATCGTCTAGTATGTCATGGTATCTAGCTTGGAACTCTTCCAACATACCGTCCCTCCACTGAGGGTAAATACAATGCCTGTGACTGACATTCAGTCGACCTTACCACCCTGGAACCATTCCAGTGGTTCTCCCCAGGATCGATTGATACCATCTCACTACAACTGGTGAGAAACCTAACATCCAATTAGATCTATCTCATAGATATAAAACCTAGGATTTAGGAGGTATCACTTTGATCCTTATATGGAGAATCCTTGTGATAAGAGGAGATTGACCGAGCGTAGCATAGGAAACTCCTTCCCTATCAAGAGTATGTTATCCACGTACAATACGAGGATCATCACCATACTCCCTACTACCCTTTTGTATATACAAGGTTCATCTTCCATTTTGATGAAGTCAAACTCTTTGACTACTACATCAAAATAGACGTTCCAACTCCGCGATGCCTGATTTATCACATAAAACATCTTGCACACGTTTCCGCTGCTCCCACTATCTACGAAGCCCTCTGGCTGTGTACTTATAGACGCTCTCTTCCAAATCATCATTCAGAAAAGCAGTCATGACACCCAACCGCCAGAAATCGTAGTCATGGTATGTAGCAATGGCAAGTAGGATCTGGATGGACTTAAGCATAGCTTTGAAAGTCTCAACTTTTCCATGTACACCAAGTAACCTTTTCAAGATATACTTGCTCCTGATGGGGATTTAACCCTTCAGATAAAGCAACCAAAGTCCATACTTTGTTGGTGTATAAGGATTCCATCTCAGATCACTAAGCATCCAGCCATTCTTACAGAGTCCCGCTCCTGATGGCCTGCTCGAAACAAGTTGGGTCATCATCTTATGATGCGATCCTCGCTCCACTGTCATAGAGAAAACCAAAGTATCTCCAGGTGGGTGAGGAACCCTACTAGATCGGCGGAGAGGCTGAGGTTTATTGGAAACTGTTGAATCCTTTGGTTCTACCAAATCATCAGCTGCAGTTTGTATAGCTGGAACTCTTTCCAGTTCTACCTCATGACCACTAATTTCTTCACAAGAAATTCCCTTTCACAAAGGTGGCATGCTGAGAAACAAAACATCATTTGTTCCTCGATGTGGTAGAAGATATTCCCTTACTAATGCTTGGGATATCCAACAAATTTCCACAGAACTGACCTTGCCTCGAGCTTGTCTGGATTATGCTTTTAGACATAGGCCGGATAACCCCAAATCTTAACTTACTTAAGATATGGGCTCTTCCCATACCATATCACATATGGAGTGGTAGACATCTGATTTGATTGGAACCCTATTCAATAGGTAAGCATCTTCTCAAGTGCATAACTCCCAAAAGGAAATAGGAAACTCAGTAGTACTCATCATAGAGCGCACCATATCTAATAGGGTGCGATTGCTCCGCCCCGATATACCAACGTACTATGGTGTATACGGAGGAGTAATACTGAGAGAGAATCTCATTCTCCTTTAGAATAGTCCAGGAATCCCGTGCTCAAGTATTCTCATCCCTGATCACATCAAAGGACATAATACTTATACCCATTTTGGTTCTCTACTTCTAACTCATATTCATTGAATTTCTCAAAAGGTTTAGACTTGTGTTTCAACAGGAACACATATGCGAATCTTGAGAGACCATCAGTGAATATAATGAAGTATAAAGAACCAGTCCTGGCATGTGTAGACAGGGGACTTTCATACATCATCATGTATCAATCCCAAGAGTTTACTAACTCTTTCTCTGTTTCCAATAAACAGAGCTGTGGTCATCTTATCTTTGTGACATGACCGGCAAGTTTCACAAGATGTAAATTCAAACAAATTTAAATATGCATCTCTATGTAACTTAGCTAGTCGGGTCGAATCGAAATGACCTAGTCTACAATACCTTAAGAAGGATTCGTTCATTTCTGAACTTTTCCTCTTGTGTGTGTTCTGTACGTTAAGAACTGTGGTTTGATTTAGAACGTCTATGCTTTTAGATAACGTGCCTGAACCGATCAACTCTTGAACCAGGAAATGTTCAAAACATTATCCAACAATACAAAATTATATCCTTCTTTACTAATAAAGAGATTGATATGATGTTGTATATCAGGTTCGGTATCTAATAACATTCGTTCAGAATCAATGTATTCTGGTAATACAGGGTGATAACTGCCAACAGACTTGGCTGCAACACTTGCATCATTCCCAACTCTTAAAACTTATCACCCGTTCTCAGTTCTTTACCTATCTGTAGCCCATGTAACAGATTACATATATGGGATCCTGATCCAGTATCTTATACCCAGGACGTAAAGGATACTGAGAAACAGTTCTCGGTAATGAACACACCCGAAGATGATGCATCAGCATGCACTTTCTTTGTTTGGACGGTACGGGAATTCTGGTAATCCCCTATTTCCTGCTCGATCTTATAACAATTATAAGTTGGAGCGGGACCAACGTTCCCTAGCACAGTATAACAAGCGGGTTCGGTCAATACATCCGTATTATTATCTTGATTAAGGCGTGATATGGTCGCTACTTGGGGAGAGAGAGAAGAAAACACTCAGCGTGTGCTTTTACAAGATTAAATTGGTTATCAATTTATCTAATTAGGATGGCTCCTACTGTTTTAGTCAAATCTTCCTTCAAACCCTAAAAGGTAAGACTAGACGGGATTAATTACACCCTACAAGTTCGCCAATCTTTCGGCCAGGCCAGTGTCGGTACTTTGAGGGAGGTTCCCCATGCTTTCACACGGACCTAATTAAAATAAACCTCGTTTTCCCAGAGGCATAACCCCGTTGACACCTTTCTAGACACCTACTTGATCATCTAATTGTAATGTGTAAAACTCTCAGTGGGTATCAGGATCCAACTATCTCATAGGAGGTATGCAATCTCATTGCAAATTTCAACACTTGAAATTCCCAATAATATTTTACCCCTAGCGTCCTATGACCTTGACGGAGGTCAACAAACCATAGGCTGCTAGTCAAGTTCTACCCGTCATTTCCTGATTGAATTTAAATCCACCCGCACGACCCTTGACGGAAGTCAATAAGGCCGTACGACTACCCTAAAACAATCGCATCATATGCAGCAGATAAATACTAGTCAGCTACCACACACTATACCTTGACGGAGGTCAACAAACGTAGCACGAATACTAAGTAGGACTTATCTGAAATGACGGAGGGCTACGATAGGTTTTTAAGAAAACCCTTTGCGTAATGAACTTGATATCGTTGTAGAATCGAGTGATTTTAAATGGAATATTTTTGAGGCCTTTTCTAGTTTTGCTAAAGAAGTCACTCCCGGTGAAGGGATCTCGGCTCTTTCCTCATCGAATAAGGTGCAAGATATTTCACAAATATCACTATGCAAAGCAAAAACTATAGAAACAATCAAAAGACAAACCGAGTTTGTAGCATCAGCTAGTTTCGCTAAAGAGGTCACTCCCGGTGAAGGAATCTCGGCTCTTTCCTTATCGAATAAGGTGCTGGATATTCTACAAGGAGCACCGCTATGCAAAGCAAGACTAGAGCTACCTGTTTTTGAGACAAGTTTCTACAACATCTTTAGGTTTCTTTTAGTTTCATTAATCTCATTAATGAAGTCCCATTTTATTATGCTTCACAAGCATCACATTTGAAACGAAATCAGCAATATAACATATATCTCATATATATAATATAAACATTCGTCTCAGACAGTAATATGATCTCACCACAGAACATTGCAGTAGAAGAACATATATGAAATATTGGATATACTACGAGGTCCGTGTTTTAATACGAGCCTGTATAAAACACGGATTCCACGGTCGTGATGAATAGCCAAACCCACATCTCTAGACCCCTACGAGAGTGGCAAGCAACCCTACCAATTCTAGAGTTAGGAGACCCAGTCTCGACTCCTCGAGATAGTCTCCCACTGGACCCTAGAACCCGGTTACTTGTGCTCCCTGCCTTGGCTCTATCCTAATGCGGAAAAGTAAATAATATACAATGGTGACATCATCCTCAACCTGGAAGTTCCCCAATAAAAGAATATTACATACAATTGAATTTTACATGAATGAAAAAGAAAAACTCTCATCTCACATAAAACCCCCGGCTATTCAAAATACGACGATCCAATATAACATATCACAGCAACACATAACATCACATGTCATCAACGTAAGTAAATATGCGTATCCCAATTGTCGTTAATGTATAGCAACGAAACCGGTGATACACCACATATTACACTTACGGTCGCAGAAAAGAAAGGGTAAAACTACAACAGTTGGAATCCGCAACCTCCTTAGACATCGCATGCCTAACTAAATGAATTCCTTAGACATCGCATGCCTAACAATTATAAACCCCGAATTTTAGTCTCGATATCGAAAACACTTTTCAATATCTAGTCGGGCAATTCAACAAGATTCCCGACATACTGATCGAATGCTCGTCGAAAACTTTAGTAGACGGCCGCACCCCCGATGCCGTCGACGAAGTGCAATAAGGCGGAACATCGCTGCCGCGAGCACCCGAACGGATGCTTTTGGCGACGGGGTTCTCCTACAGTCACTTGGTCGGGGCTATGGGGCGTGGCTATCTATTAAGTTTACCCGGCGAGTATCCGTGTACGCTACGTGATTGCAACGGACTTTTGATCACATCAAAATCCCGTGGCAACCGATCATCTGAGACTAAACTGCTAGATTTATAATATTCAAATTAGTTATCTCATAACTACTTGTGGATTCCAAAAATTATATCACATTCCAGATAAATAGACAATGTTAAACTTTCCGATCGAAAAAACAAACACCCAAGATTTCCCAAATAGCTCAACACTTGAGCGGAGTTCAAAAAACCCAGAACATGTCACAGCCCCAATGAACCAGCCGTAGAAGGGTCAAACCAACGCCTCACATGTGGCAACGCTAAACTACCACAAACCCTAGGGTTCAAGTGGCAGTTTTGACGGTCACATAGTCGAGTTAAGGTTACGTTCTTCTAGAGGCTCCACAGATACGCTTGCATGATTTCCCGAAAGTTTCAAACTCGTGAAAAAATCCAACACTTGAAAGTTTTCCGACAGGGGAAAAAGTGAGTTATTGATATCCGTTCGAACTTTTTAACACGTTCTAAAATTACCCGGAAAAACTTAAACGAAGTTAAACTTTCCGATCGAATCAACGAATACAAAAGATCTCCAGAAAACTCAACACTTGAGTAGAATTAAAAATTCCCAGAAGCATGCAAAATTAACCAAAAATAAACCCCAGAAGTGGTGGCCCCTAACTCCCAAGGGTGGCCGCAGAACCGCCGCCAAACCCATGGTTTGGCCGCGGTTCCGCGCTCCCTTGAAGGAGTTATGGGTTCGTACTTCTCTGCAATTCTTAGAATTCCTTGCTTATTTATCTGAGTATTTTTAATACAGAAAAAATCAACATTTTAAAAAATTTCCAGAGAGAGGGTAAAATGCGACGTTTCAGGGTTCGATCGGACTTTAAACTTCGTCTAGACTTCGTCTAAAGCTCTAGTTTGGCTCTGATACCACTGTGGGGTTACTAGGTACTGTCACAAGGTTCTACAAGGCATCAAACATGCCAAAATCAAAATTTTCAAGTGCCGAACAACCCTAACCAAGATCGTAGACTAGAGATTAGGCGAAACAAAGCAAGTAAACAACTTTACTTCTAAGAGTTAGGGATTACAACTTTTGTAGTCCGTTCCTTCACATCTAAAGCTCCGTGTTGAGGTCCCTTCGCCACGATCATCATGTACCCGGACTATAGAGAGGCTCCATGAAGAGAAAAATACAAGCTTGCTTCCGATCTTCAATAACAAAGATGATCTACCTTGAAGAAACTCAAACCCAAGCTCTTGCTTTGCTAATCAAGTATTAGCAAAGCAAACACCCTAATCTAAGTGGCAAGAATAGATGAGAATGATGAAGTAGGAATTTAGCTCTCATTTGTTTTCAATTTCTCACTCATTATCATCACTTTACAAAAGGCTAGAAAGCTTTTCATCAAAAGAAGAAGGAAGAAGAAGGAGAATCTCTTTTGTGATGAATAATGAAACTTGTGTGAGGTTAGAAATGCAACCATGGGTTAAGAATGAAAACTTAACCCATGTAGAGAATTAACTATGGTAAAGGGTTGGGTTGGGTTAAAGAAATATCAACCAAAATATCTTTACAAAATATCTTTGCTTAAAAACAAAAGCAAAGTTTCTAGAAGCTTCAAGAAAGCTTAACCCTAATCCAAACCCTAACCATATTTAAACTCCACAAAACATGTTGCACTTATTGTTAGTTATATGTATGCCCTAGAGGCCATTACTATACATATGATGTATATTGTAATGGATGCTTGGACATATATAGGGATGACTTTCTTGCTCGATATGATAGTATGCTATCTGGTTACTCTTTACCTTAACGTGTACACTGATTGTCTCTCTGTTACATGTTGTTAAAGCCCTTAGGATGTGTACTTGACTACCTGGACTATGATGCGGATCATACTAGTGGGGACATGGTAGTCCATAAGTACATCCTTCAAGGTCCCTAGTCGTGGGTGTATCGAGACAGGGTATCGATATACCAGAGTAGACTAGCGTGTACCTTCTCGACCCATATAGATGGGCGATGGATGATCCCATATCCATTGGTGTTTGACATCAGAGATGATATACGGGTGCTCAGTGTAGACTGGGTACACTGGACGGACTCGCCGAGAACTCCCAGATGGTATTATACCTCACGTCAGATGGCAGTTCTTTGGTGACACTGGTACATGTTAGCCTGTAGACCCGAGATCGTCATAGATTCTTGTGTGATTCCCACTGCGCTTTGATTTTCATCATACCACGTCCAAAAGGGCGTGCAAAAAGGTGGCTTTTGGGTACAGTCCCGAATCACATGGAGGCAATGAGCGATAGGAGGGGTTTTGTCTCTCCCGGTATAGGGAGTTGATGTTGCGCTGTGCTCGATTGGCTATAACAGGAAGTCCTTGGCCAAGGCTGCTTTAGGGATTTACTGGTAAGTGTTACCGGTAGTTTCTCGACCTGTTATGAGCCTCATATCGACACGACTTATCGAGTTATTGGGGTCTGACGTTTACCACCCCTAGACGAGATATGAGACATATCAGACGAAGAGACCGGACTGTACGGTAGTGTTACTAATTGGATTCACAGGAGTGTGAGCAGGCTTGCTTGTTGATCTTTTGATCGCTCAATACCCGGGTGGCCGTTACGTTTAGCAGACCGCTTGCGGCTTGTGGGTGTTTGATATGATCATCACCTAGTGCCGGCGTATTGACGAGTCTTTAGAGTCCTACACAGGGGTTTCCTGGCTCAAGCGAAATGAAATAGGAGCGCATATGAGATATGTGAGGGACCGAGAATAATACCAGTATGTGATACTGTATTCTATTCTCGCGATTTGTGACATTGATCGGTTGTATGCGATATAGCCGGGTTATCGGATCAAGTGTTGATTCGATAAGTTGTTACTATTGATATTAGTCGGTTATATGCAATATGAACGGATCGTTAAATCAAGTGTTGATTTAATGATTTAATATATAATTATATATTTGATATATTACTTTACATTAACTAGTATTGGTTCACTTAAGATTGATTTTCTCACTTGATTGTGCACATTGTTTATATGTGATGTATGCAAGTGTACATGTTTGTATCATGCTTGATGATACAAACAAGTTGTGTGTATGAGACTTATACCAAATCAAGGTTAAATTAGGGTTTACTATTTTCCTAACAAATAACAAAAGAGTGAGACTTTGGTCAAAGTTATCAAGCTTCATGAAGCTTGAAGAAACTTTGACAAAGTCAAATCTTTTGTCATTTCCTTAGGATATTAGTTAACTCAACCCTTAACCTAATGCTTTGGTTAATTCTCTACATGAGTTAAGCATGAGAGCTTAACTCAACCATGGTGCCATAATTAAAAGGACAAGTTTCATTTTTTATTCTATTATTCTTTTCTTCTTCTTCTTCATCATCAAGCTCCACAAAAGCTTGCTTGCTCCAATGGTGCCATGAGAAAAAGAGTGAGAAATCCAATTCTAAAGTGAACCCACTTCCTATTTCTTCATCCTCTACTACTTGCCATGTAGTATAGGGTGTTCTTTTCACAAAGTTTATGACCAAGTGAAGGAATAGCTTGAGTTTGAGTCTCCCCGATATAGATTATCTTCGGCCTCGAAGTCAACGACCTAGCCCGCTCATTTCTCCGATGAAACCAATGCTAGGGTCCGGGATCCCGATGATCGCAGCGAAGGGACGTCAACACGGAGCTATTGAAGTGAAGGACCGGATCTACAAAGGTTGTAATCCCTTTCACTTACTACTAAAGTAGTTTACTAGCTTTTCGTTTCGCCTAATCTCTAGTTAACGATCTTGCATAGAGTTGTTAGGCACATAAAACTTTGAATTTGGCATGGTAGATGCCTTGTGGAACCTCTTGAGTGTGCCTAGTAACCCAACACTTATAACCCTAACTTGTTACAATATTATATATCGCATATACAATATTTATTGTAACAAAATAAAATAATACAATTAACATATATCACATATATACGAATATATTACCCGAGTGAGAAAAAGAATCTTTAACTGGGCTTATATTAGTTAATGTAATTTAATATATCAAATATATAATTATACATTAAATTATCGAATCAACACTTGATCCGATAATCCGGCTATATCCAATATAACCGACTAATATAATCTGTATCAGTTCATCGAATCAACACTTGATCCGATTACCCGGCTATATCACATATACCCGGCCGATATCTCATATCGCGAGAATCTAATACAGTATCACATACACGTATTGTTCTCGGTCCCGCACATATCATATATGTTCTCCTACTCTGTTTTGCCTGAGCCAGGAAACCTCTGTGTAGGACTCTAAAGAATCGTCAATACGCCGGCAGTAGGTGATGATCATATCAAACACCCACAAGCTGCAAGCGGTCAGCTAAACGTAACAGCCACCCAGGTATTGAGCAATCAGAAGATCAACAAGCAAGTCTGTACATTCTCCCGTGAATCCAACCAGTAACACTCCCGTACAGTCCGGTCTCTTCGTCTGATATGTCGCATATCTCGCCTAGGGGTGGTAAACGTCAGACCCCAGTAGCTTGATAAGTCGTGTCGGTATGAGGTCTATAACAGTTCGAGAAACTACTGATAACACTTACCAGTAAATCTCAGCAACCCTGGTCAGGGATTTCCAATTATAGCCAATCGAACACAGCGCAACATCAACTCCCTATACCGGGAGAGACGAAACCCCTCCTATCGCTCATTACCTCCATGTGATTCGGGACTGTACCCAAAAGCCACCTTTTTGCACGCCCTCTTGGACGTGGTATGATGGAAATCAAAGCATAGTGGGAATCATACAAGACTCTATGACGATCTTGGGTCTACAGACTAACCTGTACCGGTGTCACCACAGAACTGCCATCTGACGTGAGGTATAATACCATCTGGGAGTTCTCGGCGAGTCCGTCCAGTATACCCAGTCTCTACTGAGCACCCGTATACCTTCTCTGATGTCAAACTCCAATGGATATGGGATCATCCATCGCCCATAATATGGGTCAAGAAGCGCATACGCTAGTCTACTCTGGAGTATCGATGCCCTGTCTCGGTACTCCCACGACTAGGAACATTTGAAGGATGTACTTGGCGACTACACTGTCCCCACTAATATGATCTGCATCATAGTCTTGGCAGTCAAGTATTCATCCAAAGGGCTTTATCAACATGTAATATAGAGACAATCAGAGTACACGTTAAGATAAAGAGTAACCAGATAGCATACTATCATGTCGAGCAAGAAAGTCCTCCCTATATATGTCCAAGCATCCACTACAATATACATTGTATGTACAGTAATGGCCTCTAGGGCATACATATAACTAACAGTATTATCCGTCCGAATCATGACACGTGCACAAGTGCACGTGTATGTTCGAACCCTGCCATAAAACCATACGGCCTCTACAACGTTTCGCCCGAACTTGGGAAACTTTCTGTGGGGGGACTCTGATGACTCATCAATACGCTGGCTGTGGATTTAACCACAAGCACGTCAGTGGCACTAGCTGTGCGTAACGGCTGCTGAGGTATTGAGCGAAAGGGAAGCCGATGAGCGAACTCATCCAGAAACCCTACTAAGCCTAACAGTGACAATATCCGTACAGTCCGGTCTGTTCGTCTAAGAATATCGCATATCGAGTCTAGGGAGGTGGATAAAGTCAGACCCCTAATAACGCGATAATTCGTGTCGGTATGAAGCCCATCACCTTTTGAGAAACTACTGATCCAAATCAGTAATTCTCGACTACTTTGGCCAAGGTTTTCTGGTGATGGCCACCCGTGCACTGTGCGACATCAACCCCCAATACCGGGAGAGACGAATCCCCGACGATCCGCTCACTGCCTCCATGTGGCTCGGGACTGTACCCAATTAAAACCTATTTGCACGACTCCTTTGAGCCGTGGTAGGGTAGTAATCAAAGCACAGTGGGAATTCACACGAGACAAATGGCGATCTCAGGTCGACAGACTAACCTGTACACATGTCACATGGGAACTGCTATCTGACAATAGGTATAATACCAACTAGCAGGTTTCCGGCGAGTCTGTCCAGTGTATTCATAACCCAATGAGCACCTGTATACTATCTTAGGTGAACAAACTAACACCAATGGCTTGTGAGACCTGGCCCCCGCCCCTCGTTGGGGTCTCGATCAGCATACACTGGTCTACTCTGGAGTATCGATGCCCAGTCTCGAAACTCCCACGACTAGGGATATTTAAGGATGCGCTTATAGTCCACTAGCTCCCACGTATATGATCGCCATCATACTGCTGGTAGTCAAGCAAGAATCCTATGGGCTCTATCAACGTGTAATAGTGATCTATAATGTCACCTGAAGCATGTACACGATGATAAAGACAAACCAGATAGCATATTATCATCTCGAGTAAGACTGTTCTACCGGTATAGGTCCTCTCTCAATCATTGCAATCATGTGCATGTGATCCAATAATTGACTTGAGGGCACTATAGCCAACAAATACATAATGAGCTGTCCTCTTTCTAGAATGCATACTTAAATAAATACAAGGATACATTTCCGTATATACATACCTGTATTCATATCGAAATATGAATACCCAAAGAGATATAATAATATAATGAATATAATACTAGAATATACATATCGAAATATATATATATATATATGTAAATTGTTAAATCAATACTAGATTTAATAATCTGGCTTAATCCTAAGCCGGCTAGTATTATCAACTGTCCGATCAAAAGTCTGTGTAGCTAGTACACTCATTTGATTCGAAGCCTACACGTATCAAAATACGACCACTGCATCATTTCGTCTGAACCAGGGAAACCCTTTGTGTGGGACTCTAAACACTCGACGGTATGCCGACATTAATTTACTGGATAAATCGATAACCACAAGCACATCAGCGACACTAGCTGTACTTAACGGCTACACAGGTATTTGTCGAAAGGAAGGCCGACGAGCAAACTCATCCGAACCCATACTGAGACAATCCGTGACAATCTCCGTAGAGTCTGGTCTCTTCGTCTAAGAGTATCACATACCAGGTCTATGGGGTAGTAAAAGTCAGACCCTAATAACCCGATAATTCGTATCGATGTGGCTCAGGACCGATCTGAGAAACTACCGATCTAACTATCAGTAAATCTCATCTACCTTGGCCAAGATCTTATGGTGCTGGCTAACCGAACACAGTGTAACATCGACTCCCTATACCAGGAGAGACAAATCCCTAAAAATCGCTCACCGCCTCCATGTGGCTCGGGACTGTACCCAACTAAAACTTGTTTGCAGGACTTAGTAGAGCCGTGGTAGGGTAGTAATCTAAGTACAGTAAGAACTCACACGAGACAAATGACGATCTCAGATCTAATGACTAACCTATACTCATGTCACCTGAGAACTGCTATCTGACGATAGGTATAATACCATCTAGAAGTTCTCGGCGAGTCCGTCCAGAGTACTCACCCCAGTTCCCTCATAAAAAGAGAGAAAATGGGAGAAAATTCCCCATTACTAAAGCCTCACGTGTTAAACACGTGAGTGCCTATATGCAAAGCATATAGGCGCTGCAGTTAAAACAACTCATAAACTAAATAAGCCTCACGTGTTAAACACGTGAACGCCTATATGCAAAGCATATAGGCGCTGAAGTTAAAACAACTCATAGGCTAAATAACCCTCACGTGTTAAACACGTGAGCGCTCACATGCAAACCATATGAGCGCTGAAAATAAACAAACCAAAACCCACGCTAAGGATCACGTGTTAAACACGTGAGTTCTCTTGCCACATAAATTGACAGCGCTCACATGCAAAGCATGTGAGCACCCCAATTATAAAATACCCATATCTGATTCTATGTGATAGAATTAAATTCTATTTGGGAAATATCTTCCCTGATCTTTCTAATATGGAAAGATTTTTCTCTAACAGGAAATCTTGGATTTAAAATTCAATTGTGATAAAATATCACCAATTAAACCATCTGATAGGATTAAATTCTACGTGGGAAATATCTCCTTGATCTTTCTCAAATTAGAAAGATCTTCTCTGTCAAACAGAGGACCATTGGATCAAAGATCCAACGGTGATTATAAAATCACCCACCGATCACCTGATAAAATGAAATTCTATCTTAGGAAAAATATTTCCTAATTTTATTAAACAAACAAAAAAACTTCTCTGTTAAACAGAGAGCCTTTGAATTAAAAATCCAACGGTGAATAAAATTCACCAATTGATCTAAAAGATCATTTTTGATTGATTATGAAATCAATCATGATCTCTCAATCAGAGATTTTCTTAACAAGTTGATCTTTTTTCTTCTCCTAAAATAGGAGTAAGAAGACAGAGAAAAAGAAAAACACCGAGAGAAGAGAGAACTTTCCACAAGCTTCTGCAAAAAAGAATACAGTAAGCTCTTGAGAGAAGAGAGAATTTAATTCTCATAGAAGAAGACTTTCCTCGTTGAAACCTGTAACACCCTAGTTCATTTATACCAATTCCAGTTCCCGTATTTCCTTAATTATGGTATTTTACTGATTTATCGTATTTTGGGTGCGAATGGTATTGTTTTACATTTTACATTGCATTCGACCCGACCCGCTTGCTTGAAACTTGTTTGATTCATATTTATGAATTATCCTGAAATGTTACATAGACACGTGCATTTTCATGAATACTGCATACTGGCATTTTATCTGGCATCGCATCTTTTACCATATAACATTTTAAGCCATAGAAAATAATTTAAAAATACATAACATGGCTTGCATGATACCCTAACCCTGTGGTAGCAACCGCACATCTTGTTCTCGTCCCGTTCAGTGAAACGGACGTGTTTGGATGGCTACGCGCACGTACGTGCATCCAATCTTGGGGGTATGCATTTTCGTTACCTGAGCATTCATTTTGAAATTTGGACGCCGCATATATTTTTCATATTTTAAAACTAAATTTTTAGACCCGACCCGGGTGCGTTTTGGAATATTTTTGTATCCCGCCAAAATTCAAATTATTTAATATTTAAATTTTCGTTTAACAGTTCAAATTTATTTAAAACAAACTAAATATTTTTATAAATTATATCCTAACTTCTTAAACAAACTCAGCTGTCTCTCTCTCTCTCACCCACGCAGATCTCTCTTTCTCTCTCCCCGCTACACTCCAACTTTCTTTCTCCTCTCTCTATCTCTCTCCTCTCGCGAGCCCTCTCTCTATCTCTCTCCTCTCGTGGATAACCTGGATCTCGTCACCCCCCGAGCACTACGCTCACCTCCCTCAACTAACTCCTCTATCCCCGTCTTCCTCCCCTCTTAAAAAACCCCGAGCTCCTTTCCTCTTTCATCCCAACTCTCGAAACCCTAACCCTACTACCCTCAGTACATCCTCACCTCACAGAGCCTCCCTCAGAGCCTCATCTTCCTCCTTTGCCATCTTCCTTCTCCCCTGCACCCATTGCGCCCGAGAACACCCATCACCACCACCTCACCTCGTCGCCGCCGACCACCTCATCTCGTCGCCATCCCCATCCTCTTCTTTCCCTCTCTCCTCCGTTCTCTTCTCCTTCATCAGACCCCTGCACACACCCTGCACACCCCAGCAACAGAAACCAACCCCAAACCCTAACCAAAACCCAACACAAAACCCTAGATCACCGGAGCTCCGTTCACCGCCGTTGACACCATCACCCCTCTCTGCAACCACAGTAAGCCTTCCTTCTTCTTCTTCCTCCTCCTCCTTTCTTTCTTTCTTTCTTTTCTTTCTTTCTTTAACTCGTGAGTTCTAGGTTTCCGTAGTTCGCCGGAGCCGGGATCGACGCTGACGATCCAGACGATCCAGATGACGTATCTCGACTGCGTGATCCCCCTCGTGCGTTATTTGGACCCGTTCCGTGTACCGTACGCGCGTCGCGACATTTCGCCGACGTGGGACGTACCGTACATATCCATTTCACGTTCCGTCTAGGCAAGTTAATCTTGCTATTTGTAATATAATACTTCAAAATGGTTAATTTTGCAATCCACATTATTGTTTTCAGTTTTATCGATTTATTCGATGTCCGTTTACATTCATATAATACATTTCAAGATCTAGGGCATGCAATTCGATCTTAATACATGCTACATTACTTTATATACATCTATTTTAACAAATATAATACTTGGATTTCAAATCGTGCATCCCAAGTTCTTGTTTTACAGTTTTACGATGTCCATATAGATCCATTCATATCATTTTAGATCTAGGGCATGAAAACCTGTATTGTTGCTTATTATACTATAATATATTGCATCCATATCATATAGAATGCATATAGCTGCATCTACAGATCTCATTAATAACATAATATTGTTGTTGTAACACCCTATGTTTAATAAAGTGTATCCTAATTAGTATTAGAACTATAAATGAAACCCTAATCGATAATGGTGCATCCATTGATTTTATACCTACCATGTTACATTATTTCATTGTATTGTTATATTTGATTTCGTGCATTCATACTTATTACAGTTGATTATGATTACCCATTTGTTACCTGTGTACTACTTGACCTGACCTGATACCCTATTTGACGTGACTTGATACATGTGCACTACCTGACATGACCTGATATATTACTACTTGACTTATTACTTGATCTTGTTACTAATGCCAACAATCTTGACCTGTTGTCCCTACGGACATATCCTGTGTCTATTTAGACAAACCTGTACCTACTTGATCATGTGTTGGCATTAGCTCCCGATTTATCAATACCTGACTTACATACATAACCTTGGGGTATAGGGAAATCAAGATTGTAACTGAACGTAATTCAAAGGGCTATTACATCCTGTACCGTGGTCCCGTGGGGTATGAACGGGACATAGACTCAAAGTCTATTATATATTGTACCGTGGTCCCGTGGGGAATGAACGGGGTATAGACTGATGGGTTACGATGAAGATTACATTAATTGATTTCAAATAACTTTAGAGTAGATAACCCTATAGCACATTTTAGACTATTCACTGCACCTCACCTATAATATATCCTGTTCACTGATCTATATTCATATTACTGCTTATTTCATGATAACTTGTTATTGTTCATGCCTGCATATTTCATTACATCCTGCTTGCTTAAAATTATTGATATTACGACGCACTAACATCTGGGTTTTGCATGGCACAGATCCATTATCCTTGTCGCGGGCAATCCAAGAGTATTTTGATCAACAGGCCGAACAGTGAAGACCTGTTATTAGTTTAGTTTAGTTTTCCTTTCAGTATTTTTTCATTCCTGATATGAGCCCGTATTATGGGACGTACATTATAGATTTTATTGTACTTGGATCTTTTGCTTCCGCATTATTTTAATTCATGACTCTTTATTCTAGCTTATGGACATGTATTAGATAGTATATTATGTTCTTGATATCTCTACAACCGTAATGTGACTGTGGAGGGATATTTCCTATCCACAGGTAGCATGGTTGTCTCTGTCACGCGCCGATCTTAGCACACTCTGGGAACCGGGGCGTGACAGGGTTTGTTTGGTATCAGAGCCATAGGATTTAGGATTAGTCGGGTTGATTCTTTTGTAGTTGGGTATTGAATCCAATACATGAATCAGAATACTCATAACTAGGAACTTGTCCTGCCTTACTCCCATCTTGCCATCCTTGAATCCATAGCTATCTTACTTCTTGAATCCTGTTTATTGAATCTTGTTTATCTTGCTAATCCTCTTCGGTGTTTTGGCTTCAGAATCATGGCGGACAGAAACCTGAAGACGTACCAGAGGCGTGTGGATGATGCCGCCTTACTCAGAGTGATTCATGGTATGCTGGAGGAACAGAAATGACAGACCAGGCTGAACCAGCAGCAGGCTGAAGCGTTTCAGGAAAGTTTATAGGCCGTCCAGTAGACCATAAACAATGTTGCGGCCAGACCAATTGAGCGTGTGGGTACCGTGGCGGATTTCAGGAGACTTGGTCCGTCCGTCTTTACTGGTCTGGAGGAGCTGTTGCCAGCGGAGCAGTGGCTGGTTGATACGGAGAATTTGCTCGTTGCGGCACAGATTCCAGAGGACAAGAGAGTGGATATGGTACGAATCCAATTAGTGGACTATGCCCATAAATGGTGGCTTGTGGAAGAGACCTGCTTGCCCAAGCCGATCAGTTGGGCAGATTTTTAGAAGAGTTTCTTGGAGAAGTTCTTCCCACAGACTGCACGGGAGGAAATGGAAGAAAAGTTTATCAGTTTGAAGCAGAATGGCGGATCCGTGGATGCACATGCGGCTGAGTGGACACGGCTCAGTCGATTCGCTGGACCTTTGGTGGCCAAAGAAGCTGATAGGGCAAGAAGGTGTATGCGCAGTTTGGACATGGAAATCTAGAGGCACATTATATCTCTGGGATTGACCACTTTCTCGCAAGTGCTTAAAGCAGCCAGGGAGCAGCATAGTTTATCATTGAAGACTGAGGGTGCGCAGCAGCAGGCAATTGTGGTATGGAAGCCGGCATTTACACCGAACCGAGCGTATATACGCAGAGGTATTCCGGTGAATAGGCGTGGTGTTGTACCTATGACGAGGACTGTCGCAACCGAGCAGAAAGGAAGAACATTTTGCGATTCTACCAACGATCGGGTCATTTCTGGAAAGATTGTCGAAAGAGACTGGGACTTTGCCTTGTTTGTGGATCAGCTGATCATACCGTTGATACTTGTCCGTCAAAGCTTCGTCTGAAGGATGATGTTCAGAGCCCATCGCAGAAACCATTTCAGGGACAGAAGCAGTTGACTCAGGGACCCAATCAAGCTAGATCATTTACTCTGACGGCTGAAGAGGCCAAGGCTTCAGAGGAAGTCGTTTCAGGTATCCTACCCGTTCATGGTTTTCCCACATTAGCGTTATTCGACTCAGGTGCATCCCATTGTTTTATGTCGTCCAAGTTTATTACTACACACTCGATTACTTGCACGAACCTGTCTAGTTGTTAGGATATACACACTGGGAATGGGAAGATCATAGCTAGTAGAGAATATAAGGATTGTTCAGTCGTCATTTGTGGACGGGAGCTATTCGCGGATTTCTTAGTGATTGATACCGGCAGTTATGAAGTTGTCTTGGGAATGGATTTTCTCGGCACATTTCACCCTCATATTGATTGTAGGGCAAAGAAAGTGATTTTCTAGATTCCCGGACACCCGGAGTTTGTTTTCGCTGGAGGTAGCAGTTCTGTCGGGCCAGTCGAGTTTAGGGCTAGGCCGACAAATAATGTTCTTTCATCGATGGAAGTTGATATGGAAGAAGTGCCAGCTGTAGTTCGAGATTTCATGAACGTGTTCGAGGACATCTCGGGTTTACCACCAAAACAAGATGTGGAGTTCGCGATCGATCTTGTTCCTGGTGCAGCGTCAGTCTCAAAAGCGTACTACCCAATGGCACCAGTGGAGTTGGAAGAAGTCAAGAAGCAGGTTACCGAATTACTTGAGAAGGGTTGGATTCGTAGCAACAATTCACCTTGGGGAGCTCCAGTTCTTCTAGTAAAGAAGAAAGATGGCACATGGAGGATGTGCATCGACTATCGAGAATTAAACCGGGTGACTATTAAGAACAAGTACCCGATCCCTCGCATTGGTGAATTGTTCGAGCAACTTAATGGTGTTGGGGTAAAAATTTACACCCCGGTTGACCAAGTCAAAGTCAAGGTCAACCCTCAAGCTAGGTGGGCCCAAGCCCAGGTCAAGCGGGCCCATGCCCAAGTCGAGCCCGCGGCCAGCCTCCTCCATGCCAAAATATAGATCATGTAATAAATAATTTTTATGTAATTTTTTATACATGAATGCATGCAAAATGGGCATAAAGCCAATATTTTGTAAGCCCATGGCTTATGTGCAAAAAGAAATGACACATGAGCCATGGGATGGCTAAAATGCCATTTTGTGAAGCCCAAGGGGCTATATGTAAATATGTAAGCCTATGAAAGGCAACATGATGATGAATAAAAGAACCCTTTCATTCTCTCAAAAAAAAACCTAGGGTTTGTATTTCTTTCCCTTTTCTGAAGGTCTCAAACCTTTTTCTTTCTTTTGAATTAAATCAAGAGTTTTACTCTTCTTTTTAAAAAAACAAGATAGTTTTTCACCACCAAACCCACAAAGGGGAACTTGGATCTGTCTTTAGATCCCAAAAAGGAGAGATTTTGAGATCTCACATCTCTTGATCTTCAAGATCCAACTAACAGAGGAGGAAGTAGAAGAACCCCTTCCATTAACCCCCAAAAACACACTTAGAAGTCCAACTCCACTCTGATTTCTCTTCCGAGAATCTTTTTGGGCTAAAAGCCTCTTTTCCTCGCCGGCGCTCAAGCGCAGAGCGCCCACGTGCCAACACGTGGCACGCTTGCGCTCAAGCGCAAAGCGCCCACGTGCCGACACGTGGCGCGCTTGCACAACAGCGCCCTGCGCTCGAGCGCAAAGCGCCCACGTGCCGACACGTGGCGCGCTTGCGCTCGAGTGCAAGCGCTCGAGTGCAAGTCGCCCCAGTGCCGACACGTGGCATGCTTGCGCTCAAGCGCACAGTGCTCTGGCGCAAGTCGCCCTGCGTGCCGACACATGGCGCACTTGCGCTCAAGCGCCCAGCGCTCAGGTGCAAGTCGCCCCCGTGCCGACACGTGGCGCACTTGCGCTCGAGCGTCAGGCGCTGAAGCGCAAAGCGCCCACGTGGCGCGCTTGCGCTACAGCGCCCTGCGCTCAAGCATAGAGCGTCCACGTGCCGACACGTGGAGAGCTAGCGCCTGAGCGCACAGCACCTGGGCGCACAGCGCCTAAGGCGCTGGCCCCAAGCATCCTTTGGATGCCTTTCCTCCCTTTTATATATATATATATACACACACACACATATATATATATATATATACATATGCATACACATTTACACACACACATACTCCACGACACTGTCCCTGTTAGAAAAAAAATTTCTAATGGGGCGTTGTCCCGCACCCCGCAAGGAGGCTGCTAGCCCCTTTGACCCATAGCCCGCTATCCGGGTAGCGGGACCCCCGTAAAAACTCTGCGTGGCTCCCAATATATCCAAAAAAACCCTTTCAAAACACAACACACGCACACTGCACATTGAGTTCGTATGACCAGTTTAACCCGTCAATCGGAGGTTCCCTCGCTCCAAAGGCGAGGGGTAATTAACGGCAGCTTAGTCCGCGGCTGCCGGAGATTCGGATCCCCACAATCAATAAATCCCGGCTTACCCTAGGCAGGGGGAATCTGTAGTACGCCTGACAAGCGCGCGCGTACTCCCATCTCAATGGGGTGACGAAAAACACCCTACAGATTCTGGCACGCCCGGTGGGACCAATCTCTCCTCCCATATTTCGGGTTAAACGTTCATGCGAACTCAATCAATATACATATCTATATTTATACTAAAATAATGCTTTTTCATGTAGGATTTTCAAGCAATCACCTTCCGACGATGTCTTCGATGATGAACTCAGCTCCCGTCTCCTACACGATGAAGATAGACTCCAGGACGGTCCTTCCGTCCAGTCTCGGGCGACAATGGGAGGAGCCGTGCTACCATTCGGCTCTATTATGTTCATACCTGTTGGCGCCATCCCGGCTCCTCAAACCCCGGTGGCAGACAAAGCGGTCTCGAAAGGCAGGAGACCAAATGTGGTGGTCGCGAGGGCACCTCAGCCCAAGCGCAAGTCCGTTTCCGAACGACTCTCCATGGCTCCAGCTGGGGGCAAGGCCATCAACACTAACAAAGCAACAAGGCGTCTCGAGAAAGCTCTGGCGGTGCCCCTGACAACTGCTCGATCGGGTGTCTTCCCTAAGCTCCCCGCTAATCGACTCACGGTGGCTTCCCAGGAAGCAGAAGCCTGCCAAGCGCTTAAGGCAGAGAAGCTGAGGCAGAAGCGGCTCAGATATAGAGCCAACAAAAGGGCTAGAGCTCTGGCCATGTTAAAATTTATGAATTTCCAAAGCCCGGACCGCTCCGCGAAACCAGCTGCCAATGATGAAAAAATGGTTGAATGTGTTATCCACACTGTCTACATAGCCGGACATGAAAAAACGAACCCTCCTCTTCTTCACAGCCATGGTGATGATATGGTTGACGCTACCCAGCATCGGCTCGATCTAAATGATGAAGAGCCCGCTCAGGCCGATAAGCCAGAGGTGCCCATGGTTCCTACGGAATTGAGCTCAGGCAATAAAGATTACCCGGTTGTCATAGCCGGAACTACAGAACAAGCATTATTCCAATGGCTTCAAAGGCAATTTCAGGACAGGGATGAGAAGATGGCCAAGGTCTATTCCAAAGTCGACGAGCTGCCAAACGTCATGGCAGATCTCGCGACCCAAGTCGCCCGATTGCAATTACAGCAGAATCAAATTTTGGCTCATGAGCCAGGGATTGATACCCCGGGGCAGCCAACTGATATCCATTTCAACCTAAAAGCGGAGCGCCTTCGCAAAAAACGGCCGCAATCAGCCTCCAGTCCCTCCGATACATACGCCGGGGGGGGGGGGAATTGCCTCTGAAAGAGAAGCTGGAAAAGGTCTATTCCTTCAAGAGGGAAAAGGTCCACAAGATATTCAGGGACGCCCTAAGAAATAGTCTACAACTGCCAGAATCAAAGAGACCGCAAGAAGAGAATATGACCGACGACCCAAAATATTGCCCCTATCACAGGGTGATAGGTCATGCCATTGAGGACTGCTTCGTCTTCAAAAATTGGGTCGAAAGGCAATACAAGATGGGAGAGATAGAACTGTCTAAAGGCGTGTTAGCAAACAGTCAAGCTACGATCGCCGATTTCATGCAAATGGAGACAGAAGCCTTTCGGGAACCTAATCCTCCCAGACATGTGCCTAGAGGACCAGCATCAGTAAAGGCACCTACTCCAATGGAGAGAAAGAAGAAGATATACTCCTTCAGGAGGGATGAAGTCCGCAAAATATTCATGGACGCCTTGAACAACGGTCTGCAACTGCCTGTTCCAAAGAGTCCACAGGAAATGAACATGACCGGCAATCCCATAAACTGCCCATATCATAGAGTGGTGGGTCATACCATCGAAGACTGCTATATTTTCAAAGATTGGGCAGATGACCAATATAAGCTTGGAAAAACCTCACAATCCTCGGATGTATCGGCAAGCCACGGAGCTAGGTCATCAACACAGCTCCGCCAAGATCAAAGTTCAAGGAGCTGGGATAAGCAAAGATGACCCCCACGTCATTAAATTGGGAACCGTCGACTTCTAAGTCGTTAAACTGAGAATGTAAAAAAATATATATGTATGTAAATAAACAAAAAATGTGTAAATAATGGAAAAATAAAGAAAAGCCGAAATGATGGGGCAACTCGCAAAAAAAAAATCAGCGAGTAAAGATAAACATGAAAATAAAGCCGAAATGATGGGGCAACCGCGAATAAATAGCCGAAATGATAAGGCAATCGCGACCTTCACGATAAGAAAAGCTGAAATGATAGAGCAATCGCGGTAAAACAAAAAACAACAACAACAAAAACAAAACAAAACAAAACAACTGGCGAATGATGAGTTGCTCCTGGTACCATATTCCAGTGCAGCAATACAGACGCCAACAAAAATCCATTTTTTCAAAATTCTTCCGGCCCTACGGCCAGTCCCCAAATTGACTGCAGTATACAATCCACGGGCTAAAATAATTCTCATCATACCCATGCCCCACCGTAATCACCAGTTACGCGGCTGGTCTCCGCCTTTGGAGTTATGCTCTATTGAGAAGACCCACTCATGTGTCCTCACGATACATGAGGAGAACAAACCTTTATGGGATCCTTACGACTCACAAAGGAAAAACACACTTAGGAGTCCTCACGGCTCTTAAGGAGAAAATACACCCGCGGGATCCTCATGACTCGCAGGGAGAAAATGCTTTTATGGGACCCTCACGGCCCATAAAATTGAAAAGCCTTAGGCGATAGGGACCTAAACCCATCTCCTAATCCATCGCTCCGCTAACAAGAGTAGGCAAATGATGAATTGCTCCTGGCACCTCTGTTTCAGTGTTAGCAACGATGATGCCGGCCCCTACCCCAAAATTCCAAGCTCGCCATCAATAGACCCCTAAGTTTTAAACTGGAAACAGAAGACCTCTAAGTCTCTAAACTGGAAACAGATGACCACCAAGTTGTTAAACTGGAAACAGATGACCACCAAGTCGTTAAACTGGAAACAGATGACCACCAAGTCGTTAAACTGGAAACAGATGACCTCTATGTCGTCAAACTGGAAACAGATGATCTCTATGTCGTTAAACTGGAAACAGATGACCTCTAAGTCGTTAAACTGGAAACAGTAGACCTCTAAGTCGTTAAACTGGAAACAGAAGACCTCTAAGTCTCTAAACTGGAAACAGATGACCACCAAGTCGTTAAACTGGAAACAGATGACCACCAAGTCGTTAAACTGGAAACAGATGACCACCAAGTCGTTAAACTGGAAACAGATGACCTCTATGTCGTTAAACTGGAAACAGATAATCTCTATGTCGTTAAACTGGAAACAGATGACCTCTAAGTTGTTAAACTGGAAACAGTAGACCTCTAAGTCTCTAAACTGGAAACAGATGACCTCTAAGTCGTTAAACTGGAAACAGTAGACCTCTAGTCTCTAAACTGGAGACAGATGACCACCAAGTCGTTAAACTGGAAACAGATGACCACCACGTCGTTAAACTGGAAACAGATGACCGCTAAGTCGTTAAACTGGGCACCACAGACCCCTAAGTCTTTAAACTGGAAACAGATGACCGCTAAGTCGTTAAACTGGAAACAGTCGACCTCTAAGTCATTAAACTGGGAACGAGGGAAATCCACTCATGTGTCCTCACGATACATGAGGACAACAAACCTTTGTGGGATCCTTACGACTCACAAAGGAAAAACACATTTAGGAGTCCTCACGACTCCTAAGGAGAAAATACACCTGCGGGATTCTTACGACTCGCAGGGAGAAGATGCTTTTATGGGACCCTCACGGCCCATAAAATTGAAAAGCCTTAGGCGATAAGGATCTGAACATGTCTCCTAAGCTATCGCTCCCCAATTCCCAAGTGGCGAATGATGAGTCGCTCCTGGTACCATATCCCAGTGCAGCGATGCAGACGCCAGCCAAATTCCAAATCCCAACGACGAATGATGAGTCGCTCCTGGTACCATATTCCAGTGCAGCGATGCGACGCCAACAAAGACCCAAAATGCTTTTGGCCCTACGGTCTGGATCATACATTCTACAAAACCGTATACAATCCACGGGCGTAAAACAATCCCAATCTCTCCAAAAATAATAAAATAAAAATAAAAAGAGGTATGTCCACAAGCAAAATGGGCACGGATGAAAACCCGAAAGGGCTCCGTGAGTAAAAACAGCAGGAATGCCGGCGAGTTTGTGAAAACCCGAAAAGGCGCAAACTCGTAAAAAAAAATGAAATGAAATGCACCCGCAAAGTCCTCTCGACTTTGTGAGGAGAAAATTCCTGCGTGAGATCCTTACGACTCGCAAAGGAGCAACACACTTAGGAGTCCCCATGACTCCTAAGGAGAAAATACACCTACGAGATCCTTACGACCCGTAGGGAGAAAATGCTTTGTGAGACCCTTACGGCTCACAAAATAGAAAAGCCTTAGGTGACAGGGATCTAAACCTGTCTCCTAAGCATCCAATTCCCAAATCCTCTCGGGGCAAACGATGAGTTGCTCCTGGCATTATTCCAGTGTAGCAATGCAGATGCCAAAACAAAACCAATTCCCAAATTCTCCTGGGGCACATAATGAGTTGCTCCTGGCATTATTCCAGTGCAGCAATGCAGATGCCGATAGAAAACCAATTCCCAAATCCTCTCAAGACAGATGATGATTCGCTCTTGGTACCATATTCCAGTGTAGCGATGCTGATGTCAACCCAAATCAAATCAAACCAACAACCTCTATGGCGGAATCATGCTCCGTCCCAGAATTTACCCCGTGTCGAAATCATGTTTCGCCTCGGGATATCTACCTTCCCTGCCGGAATTGTGCTCCGCCTCGGAATCAAGTCAACCAGCGACACTCCGCGCCGGGGAAAAGTCGATCAGCGACACTCCGTGCCGGGGAAAAGTCAACCTGACACTCCGCGCCGGGGAAGAGTCGATCAGCGACACTGCGTGCCGGGGAAAAGTCAATCATCGACACTCCGCGTCGGGGAAAAGTCAACCCGACACTCCGCCCCGGGGAAAAGTCGATCAGCGACACTCCGCGCCGGGGAAAAGTCAACCCGACACTCCGCGCCGGGGAAAAGTCGATCAGCGATACTCCGTGCCGGGGAAAAGTCAACCCGACACTCCGCGCCAGGGAAAGGTCGATCAGCGACACTCCGTGCCGAGGAAAAGTCAACCCGACACTCCGCGCCGGGGAAAGTCGATCAGCGACACTCCGCGCCGGGGAAAAGTCGATCAGCGACACTCCGCGCCGGGAAAAAGTCAACCCGACACTCCGCGCTGGGGAAAAGTCGATCAGCGACACTCCGCGCCGGGGAAAAGTCGATCAGCGACACTCCGCGCCGGGGAAAAGTCAACCCGACACTCCGTGCCGGGGAAAAGTCGATCAGCGACACTCCGCGCCGGGGAAAAGTCAACCCTACACTCCGCGCCGGGGAAAAGTCGATCAGCGACACTCCGTGCCGGGGAAAAGTCAACCCGACACTCCGCGCCGGGAAAAGTCGATCAGCGACACTCCGTGCCAGGGAAAAGTCAACCCGACACTCCGCGCCGGGGAAAAGTCGATCAGCGACACTCCGTGACGGGGAAAAGTCAACCAGCGACACTCCGCGCCGGGGAAAATTCGATCAGCGACACTCCGTGCCGGGGAAAAGTCAACCCGACACTCCGCGCCGGGGAAAAGTCAACCCGACACTCCGCGCCGGGGAAAAGTCGATCAGCGACACTCCGCGCCGGGGAAAAATCAACCCGACCCTCCGCGCCGGGGAAAAGTCGATCAGCGACACTCCGTGCCGGGGAAAAGTCAACCCGACACTCCGCGCCGGGGAAAAGTCGATCAGCGACACTCCGTGCCGGGAAAAAGTCAACCCGACACTCCACGCCGGGGAAAAGTCGATCAGCGACACTCCGTGCCGGGGAAAAGTCAACCCGACACTCCGCGCCGGGGAAAAGTCGATCAGCGACACTCCGTGCCGGGGAAAAGTCAACCCGACACTCCGTGCCAGGGAAAAGTCGATCAGACACTCCGCGCCGGGGAAAAGTCGATCAGCGACACTCCGTGCCGTGGAAAAGTCGCCCAGCGACACTCCGCGCCGGGGAAACGTCAAGCAGATACTCCGTGCCGGGGACACGTCAGCAAGCGACACTCTGCATCGGGGAAACGTCCAACACACACACTCCGCATCAGGGAAACGTCCAACGACGACACTCCGCCTCGGGGAAACGTCGACCAACGACACTCCGTGCCGGGGACACGTCTACCAAATCGCTCCGGATCAAAGCGTCGACCGTCCATGTCGCAAAAAGGGCAGTGCAGGCTTCCTACAAAGCAGGAACCGGATCGCTCCGGGCCAGGGAAACGTCTACCACGGACACTCCGTCTCGGAGACGTGTCAAGCGCCGACCGTCCATGTCGTAAAAAGGGCAGTGCGTCCCAAAAAGTGGGAACCAAAGCAAGTCGCCTCCACGCAAAAGAAGATCCATCAATTTCATGCACACGACCCACATGTGTGGTGTGCATTCATTGATGGGGGCAATTTGTTGGGGTAAAAATTTAAACCCCGGTTGACCGAGTCAAAGTCAAGGTTAACCCCCAAGCTAGGTGGGCCCATGCCCAAGTCGAGCCCGCGGCCAGCCTCCTCCATGCCAAAATATTGATCATGTAATAAATAATTTTTATGTAATTTTTTATACATGAATGCATGCAAAATAGGCATAAAGCCAATATTTTGTAAGCCCATGGCTTATGTGCAAAAAGAAATGACACATGAGCCATGGGATGGCTAAAATGCCATTTTGTGAAGCCCAAGGGGTTATATGTAAATATGTAAGCCTATAAAAGGCAACATGATGATGAATAAAAGAACCCTTTCATTCTCTAAAAAAAAAACCTAGGGTTTGTATTTCTTTCCCTTTTCTGAAGGTCTCAAACCTTCTTCTTTCTTTTGAATTAAATCAAGAGTTTTACTCTTCTTTTTAAAAAACAAGATAGTTTTTCACCACCAAACCCACAAAGGGGAACTTGGATCTGTCTTTAGATCCCAAAAAGGAGAGATTTTGAGATCCCACATCTCTTGATCTTCAAGATCCAGCTAACAGAGGAGGAAGTAGAAGAACCCCTTCCATTAACCCCAAAAACACACTTAGAAGTCCAACTCCACTCTGATTTCTCTTCCGAGAATCTTTTTAGGCTAAAAACCTCTTTTCCTCGCCAGCATTCAAGCGCAGAGCGCCCACGTGCCGACACGTGGCGTGCTTGCACAACAGCGCCCTGCGCTCGAGCGCAAAGCGCCCACGTGCCGACACGTGGCGCGCTTGCGCTCAAGCGTAAGCGCTCGAGCGCAAGTCTCCCCAGTGCCGACACGTAGCGCGCTTGCGCTCAAGCGCACAGCGCTCTGGCGCAAATCGCCCCCCGTGCCGACACGTGGCGCACTTGCGCTCGAGCGTCAGGCGCTGAAGCGCAAAGCGCCCACATGCCGACACGTGGCGCGCTTGTGCTACAGCGCCCTGCGCTCAAGCGCAGAGTGCCCACGTGCCGACACGTGGCGCACTAGCGCCTGAGCGCACAGCACCTGGGCGCACAGCGCCCAAAGCGCTGGCCCCACACATCCTTTGGATGCCTTTCCCCCCCTTATATATATATATATACATATGCATACACATTTACACACACACATACTCCATGACATTGTCCCTGTTAGAAAAAAAATTTCTAACGGGGCGCTGCCCCGCACCCCGCAAGGAGGCTGCTAGCCCCCTTGACCCCCAGCCTGCTATCCGGGTAGCGGGACCCCCGTAAAAACTCTGCGTGGCTCCCAATATATCCAAAACCCCCTTTCAAAACACAACACACGCACACTGCACATTGAGTTCGCATGACCAGTTTAACCTGTCAATCGGAGGTTCCCTCGCTCCAAAGGCGGGGGGTAATTAACGGCAGCTTAGTCCGCGGCTGCCGGAGATTCGGATCCCCACAATAAATAAACCCCGGTTTACCCTACGCAGGGGGAATCTATAGTACGCCTGACAAGCGCGCGCGTACTCCCATCTCAATGGGGTGACGAAAAACACCCTACAAATGGCACGAGGGTATTCTCGAAGATGGATTTGCGATCTGGATATCATCAGGTCCGAGTTAAACCAGAGGATATTTGCAAAACTGCGTTCCGAACTCGGTATGGACATTACGAATATTTAGTGATGCCATTCGGAGTCACGAATGCACCGGCGATATTTGTGGACTTGATGAATCGAATCTTTTCTCCATTCTTGGACTAGTTTATAGTGGTGTTCATCGATGATATTCTGGTCTATTCGAGAAGTATTGAAGAGCATGCAGAACACTTGAAGATCGCACTACAGACATTGAGGCAAGAAGGATTATATGCAAAGATGAGCAAGTGCGAGTTTTGGCTTGAAAAAGTGAAGTTTCTGGGGCAAGTCGTATCTGGAAGTGGAATCGCCGTTGATCCTGAGAAGATTGTAGCAGTTCGAGATTGGCCGATTCCAAAGAACGTAGCAGAGATCAGAAGTTTTCTTGGACTTGCAGGATACTACAGAAGGTTCGTGGAGAATTTTGCTCGCTTAGCTGAGCCTTTGACCAAGCTTACGCGTAAAAAAGTACCGTTCGTATGGACGGATAGATGTGCGTCAGCTTTTGAGGCGTTGAAGCAGAGATTGATAACCGCTCCTATCCTGACCGTACCAGACAGTTCCGGAGGATTGGTGATTCACAGCGATGCGTCTGGGAAAGGATTGGGATGTGTTTTGATGCAACATGGAAAGGTTATAGCCTACGCATCGAGACAATTGAAGATCTATGAGAAGAATTACCCAACTCATGATTTGGAGCTAGCAGCTGTGATTTTTGCTTTGACGATTTGGAGACACTACTTGTTGGGCGAAAGAGTCGAAGTATTCACTGATCACAAAAGCCTGAAGTACGTATTCACGCCAAAAGAGCTTAACATGAGGCATCGTAGATGGTTAGAGCTGATGGCTGACTACGATCTTGATCTTAAGTACCATCCGGGGAAAGTTAATGTAGTACCGAATGCGCTTAGTCGGTTGCCAGCAATTCAGATATTGACTGCACAGAAGGAACTTATTGAAGACTTTCGGAGATTCGAGCTGGAGATCATGCTACTGCATTCTTCGGGAAAGTTGATGCAGCTGCAAGTACAGTCGTCGGTGATCGATAATATTAAAGCAGCGCAGTCACAGGACCCTAGTTTGCAAAAGTTTCGAGAACAAGTTGAAGATGGACTTCGAACGGACCTGTTGATTCACGAAGATGGTTCGTTGCGATATGGTAGCCATTTGTGTGTGCCAAAAGGAGACATTCGTGAAGAAGTTAAGAAGGAGGCGCACAGTTCAGCATATTCCGTGCATCCAGGAGGCACGAAGATGTACCGTGATGTTCGACAGCATTTCTGGTGGGAAGGCATGAAACGAGAGATTGCCCTCTTTGTAGCGAAGTGCTTGGTGTGTCAGCAAGTTAAGGCTGAACATCAAAGGGTTGCTGGTTTATTGCAACCACTTCCGATTCCTCAATGGAAGTGGGAACATATAACCATGGATTTCGTGACAGCTTTACCGCGGAGTCCAAAGGGCAACAATGCAGTTTGGGTGATTGTTGATCGATTGACCAAGTCGGCTCATTTCATACCATTTCAAGTTGGTCAGTCAACGGAAACGTTAGTAGAACGGTATATGCAGGAGATTGTAAGATTGCCTGGAATACCTGTGAGCATCGTTTTTGATCGTGATACCCGATTTTTGTCGCACTTCTGGAGGAGCTTATAAGAAAGTTTGGGAACTCGATTGAAGTTTAGCACAACTTATCATCCTCAGACAGATGGCCAGTCGGAGAGAACGATCCAAACTCTTGAAGACATGTTAAGAGCTTGCATGTTAGACTTCAAAGGTTCATGGGAGGATCATCTACACTTGGTGGAGTTTTCTTACAACAACAGCTTTCAGGCGACTATTCAGATGGCTCTATTCAAAGCATTGTATGGTCGTAAGTGTCGTTCACCTGTTTGTTGGGATGATTTTGGAGAGCGAAGATTGTTGGGACCGGATTTGATCGTGCAAACAGTTGAAAAGGTTAATACTATCTGGAATCATATGAAGGTAGCCCAAGATCGGCAGAAGAGTTGGGACGATACATCGAGAAGACCTCTAGAGTTCACTGTTGGTGATCTTGTATTCTTGAAGATATCACCGACTAGAGGAGTGATTCATTTTGAGAGCCGAGGTAAGCTTAGTCCTCGATTTGTGGAGCCTTTCGAGATTTTGGAGCGTGTTGGAGAAGTGGCTTATCGATTGGCTTTACCACAATCTTTGGCGAATGTTCATGATGTGTTTTATGTATCTCAACTTCGTAAATATATTCGAGATGAAACACACGTGCTGGATCATTCGGAGCTGACTGTACGAGAAGATTTAACCTTTGAGGAACGACCAATGTCGATTGTGGATCGAAGAGAAAAGGTTCTTAAGAACAAGGATATTCCTCTCGTACTAGTTTCTTGGGGGAATCGCTCACATGGAGAATCGACTTGGGAACGTGAAGATGAAATCCGACAGAAGTTTCCATATCTATTCTTGTAGTTTCCTGATTGTTTATCTTTGCTTGTTTGTGGAATTTCGAGGACGAAATTCTTTTATGTAGTTAGGTATAATGTAACACCCTAGTTCATTTATACCAATTCCAGTTCCCGTATTTCCTTAATTATGGTATTTTACCGATTTATCGTATTTTGGGTGCGAATGGTATTTTTTTACATTTTACATTGCATTCGACCCGACCCGCTTGCTTGAAACTTGTTTGATTCATATTTATGAATTATCCTGACTTGTTAAATAGACACGTGCATTTTCATGAATACTGCATACTGGCATTTTATCTGGCATCGTATTTTTTACCATATAATATTTTAAGCCATAGAAAATAATTTTAAAATACATAACATGGCCTGCATGATACCCTAACCCTGTGTTAGCATCCGCACATCTTGTTCTCATCCCATTCAGTGAAATGGACGTGTTTGGATGGCTACGCGCACGTACGTGCATCCAATCTTGGGGGTATGCATTTTCGTTACCTGAGCATTCATTTTGAAATTTGGACGTCGCATATATTTTTCATATTTTAAAAATAAATTTTTAGACCCGACCCGGGCGCGTTTTGGAATATTTTTGTATCCCACCAAAATTCAAATTATTTAATATTTAAATTTTCATTTAACAGTTCAAATTTATTTAAAACTAACTAAATATTTTTATAAATTATATCCTAACTTCTTAAACAAACTCAGCTGTCTCTCTCTCACCCACGCAGATATCTTTTTCTCTCTCCCCGCTACACTCCAATTTTCTTTCTCCTCTCCCTCTATCTCTATCCTTTCGCAAGCCCTCTCTCTCTCCTCTCGCGGATAACCTGGATCCCGTCAGCCCCCGAGCACTACGCTCATCTTCCTCAACTAACCCCCCATCCTCGTCTTCCTCCCCTCTTTAAAAACCCCGAGCTCCTTTCCTCTTTCATCCTAACTCTCGAAACCCTAACCCTAATACCCTCAGTACATCCTCACTTCACAGAGCCTCCCTCAGAGCCTCCTCTTCCTCCTTCGCCATCTGCCTTCTCCCCTGCACCCATTGCACCCGAGAACACCCTTCACCACCACCTCACCTTGTCGCCGCCGACCACCTCATCTCGTCGCTGTTCCCCGCCGAAACACGGAGACGCGACCACGCAGGTCCGTCTTGCCTGAATTTCGGGGCAGATGCTATTTGGTGCTATCCGTCCACCTCTCCGAAGATACCAAGTTGATTTATGGCACCATGTATCGAAGGTTTAAACGGATGCGGCCGATATAGCAGACTTCGTCAGATTCCCCCTCGTTTGAGGGGGTTTTGATTATGGAGACGCTCATCCCTGCAGGCGCAAGCCTCTGCAGTTAATTATGCTACCGCATCGCGGTAACAACTTTCTCCTTCTCCAGATGGTCACTTCGTGTCGTGGGTGTTTGTTTTGTTTGTGGTTGCCCGTGGATTGTATACGGAGACTAATTTATGTTGTCGCTCGTAGGGCGTGGATTAGTCCCAATCCGTATCTTCGTAGATTTGGGTTTGGGGGTTTGGGTTTAAGGATACGTTAGCCTCATTTGAGACTAAGATCAACTTAAACGTATGTTAAGGATACGTTAGTCTCATTTTTAGACTAAGATCAACTCAACGTTTGTTATGGAAACGTTAGTCTAATTTTAGACTAAGATCAACTTAACAGGATCATTTAGATCCAACAAAAGAGCATTTGAACTCTATTGTTTAGTTTAGGGACATTGTGGTCGATTACCAGTTTAAGGACATGGTGGTCCATTGTTAATTTAAGGACATCTCGGTCCAGGTTAAGGACATCATAGTCCGTGAGTTTAAGGACCTCACAGTCCAGGTTAAGGACATCGTAGTCCATGAGTTTAAGGACCCCACAGTCCGGTTTAGAGACATCATAGTCTATAAGGCTTAAGGACATCGTAGTCCATGAGTTTAAGGACCCTACAGTCTAGGTTAAGGACATCGTAGTCCATAGGGTTTAAGGACATCGTAGTCCATGAGTTTAAGGACATCGTAGTCCATGAGTTTAAGGACCCCACAGTCCGTAGAAATGTGTGGTTGTCGGGACCCGTCACCTCTCTGAAGACGTTGAAGGATTACAACGACAGATATCAGAGGAGTAAAGAGATGCACCCTCGAACAAGTATGAATTGATTGGAAGATCTGTAACCCAGTTTGGGACTGAGACCTATTAAATATTCGTGAGCAGACGGGCTCAGTTCAATATAGGTTGAGGACTTATGGCCAGAGTTGGGCTAAGTCCAATAAGATTAAAATGTTTTAACATTTTATTGTTCTGGGCTGTTGAGCCTTTATTTGGGCTTGGCCCTTTTAATAATGCAGAGCATCAGATCCTGACAATTTTTGTCTTGTATTGAATGCATAGCATTCATCAGAACAATGTGTGTTCTGACAATGCGCCACGTGGCGTGCCAGGCGCTTTGCGCCAATTAAAGAGCGCATTGCGCTTCTGCCAAGTAGCGCACACGAAAATGACACGTGTCGCGCTTAGCGCTAAGCACCAGTTTATTAGCATATTGCGCTTTCAGTTTGTGAGGCTTTGCGCTAGTTTAGTGGCGCACCAGTGAGTGACACGTGGCTCGCTTGGCGCTGAGCGCCAGTCCATTAGCACAATGCTCTGTTTCAAAAGCGCAAGTTGTGTCTGTGGTTGACACGTGGCATGTTTTGGCGCTGAGCGCCGATCCAAGGAGCGTAAAAGCGCAGTTCATGAGTGTAAGATACTTTCCAATAGCGCAAAGCGCATTTGATCAAATTTGTTATCAGAGAACAAGTTTATGTTCTTTTTAAAGGAGGCTTTGCCTCAAGATTCAAGAACAAAAGTTCTTATTTATAAAAAGGCGCTGCCTTTGTAGATCAAAGATCTGTGAATGAAGTAAATACTTCTTTTGTTTTTTTATGATGAGATCTTTTGATCTCTTTTTTATCAAAGACCTTGTTCTTTTGTAGATCTATGATCTTTTTTAGAAGATAGTTCTTCTTTTCATGAAATGATTTCATCTCTGTGTTCAAGAATCATGTTCTTTACCTTGAAGAAAATGATCTTCTTTTTCTAGGAGCTTGCTTTTCTTTCTTTTAGTTTTCTCCAAGTTTGTAGGGAGGTTTTTCTATATGAGACTTGAAGTCTTGGGGCCTTTATATAGGGCAAATTGATTTGTTGGATCAGTTAAAGAGATCTTTCTCTGATTGATTTGGGGATTTTCCCCCACCGTTGGATCTTTGATCCTAGGGCTTCTGTTTTACAGAAAGCAATCTTTTTATTTTTAACGAGATTGGAAAGATCTTTCCATAACAGAATTTTAATTCTGCTTAATTAATGATTTATCATTATTATTAGATCTTTTGATCTAATGGTGGGGAATTTATAATTCCAGCGCTAGCGCACCCGTGCTTTGCACGTGGTGCGCTGCTCAGAGCGCAGTGCACTTTGCGCTAGCGCACCTACGTTTGACACGTGGCGCGTAGCGCAGAGCCTAGCACAGCCTGCGCTAGCGCACACGTGCTTTGCACGCGGTGCGCTACAACAGAGTGTTTGACACTCGGCGCTGAGACATTTACATTCTTTGCATGTGGAGCTTTTTTTATTTTATTATTATTATTATTATTATTTATTATTTTATTATTTTATTATTATTATTATTAATTTTATCTTTTTTTTTATTATTTTTTTTATAAGGGCACAGGTTGTAAGCCAAAATTTTGGCGGGAACAAATGCCCCCCACTACTTTGCCCACGTAAGTATGTACATGGGTGAAGTAGTGCAGAGTTATGTATGGCCACAGAATTGAGGGCTTAGGAGACAAGTTTATGGTCCTTGTAGCCTAAGACTTTCTTCGTCTTTATGAGCCGTGAGGGTCTCAAGAAGGTTTTTCTCCCTACGAGTCGAGAGGATCTCGTAGGTGCAAATTCTCCCTAGAAATCGTGAGGATTTCTAAGTGTTCATTACCTCCGTGAGTCGTAAGGATCTCACTCGGGTATTTTTCCTTACGAATCGTGAGGACCCGTAAGTAGCTTCTTCACTTCAGCGGCGAATGTGGCTTTGGCAAATGTGGCCCATAGATGATAGATGACATTTCATCCTGAACTTCTTTATAAGGTAGCGATGGCTTAGGAAGCAGGTTCAGATATGCTACCTAAGACTTTTCAACTTCATGAGCCGTGAGGGTCTCATAAAGACTTTTCTCCCTACGAGTCGAGAGGATCCCATAGGTGTATTTTCTCCTTAGGAATCGTGAGGATTCCTAAGTGCGTTTTCTCTTGAGAGTCGTAAGGATCTCACAAGAGAATTTTCCCTCCTACAAGTCGAGAGGACCCGTAAGCGGTTGTTTCCCTCCTTGTCGAGATTCGACTTTGGAGAGTGTGGCCCGTGAATAGTATGCAAGAGTCCATTTTGGACTGACTTGCAGGGCCCCAGTGCTTAGGAAACCGGTTCTTATCCCCATTGCCTAAGGCTTTTCCATACGAGTCGAGACGAATCGAGAAGTTCTCGCTAAGACACTAATTTCCTCACGAGTCGAAACGAATCGAGCAGTTCTCGCAAGAATATCCTAACGTCACAGTTAACCTCTGCTCTTTACGACAGAGGTCCGTTAGGGTTTGTGGTACTAGGGTTTTGTCCATCGTACCGTCGCTTTGGCTGATGTATTCCTCGATAGGCAACCTTGTTGTTCGAGTAGCCTTGCGACTGTCATGTCTCTGATCTCTTCGGGGGCTAGACAGGACGTCTTCAAGCAATCCTCCTAGGCAGTTTGACCGTCGGAAGAGCAAGCGTTAGGAATTTTGCCATGCCGCTTTTTACTTGAGGTTAGGCTCATTTTGGAGATCCCCGATGAGTCATAACCACTCCGCGCTGGTGTGGGATGATCTCCGATAATCTTTCAGATTTTATATGAGTTGCCGTCAAGACCCTGAAGCTAGGAATTTGGCCTTCGTTTCGTTTGCTGGCATTGTGTCTGCTGTATCGAGACGAGTGTCGCGGTTGTCTCTAGGTTGCTGGTGAACCGTCGAGGTTTGGAACTAGGTATTTTGTCGTGGCTCCGTTGTTTGATTGTCGCGTTTGAATCCTGCTGGAGGAAAACTGCTGTGGTGACATCTCGTCTGCTGTATCGAGATGAACGTCGAGGTGGTGACCACTCCGCGCTGGTGTGGGATGATCTCCGATAGTCTTTCAGGCTTTATATGAGTTGTCGTCAAGACATTGAAGCTAGGAGTTTAGCCTTCGCTTCGTTTGCTTTGGCGTGTCTGAATCCTGTTGGAGGAAGGACGCTGTAGTGACATTTTGTCTGCTGTATCGAGACGAACGTCGAGGTGGTGACCACTCCATGTGGTATGATCTCTGATAGTCTTTCAGGTTTTATATGAGTTGCCGTCAAGACCCTGAAGCTAGGAATTTGGCCTTCGCTTCGCTTGCTTTGGCGTGTCCGAATCCTGTTGGAGGAAGGACGCTGTAGTGACATTTTGTCTACTGTATCGAGACGAACATCGAGGTGGTGACCACTCCATGTGGGATGATCTCTGATAGTCTTTCAGGTTTTATATGAGTTACCGTCAAGACCCTGAAGCTAGGAATTTGGCCTTCGCTTCATTTGCTTTGGCGTGTCCGAGTCCTGTTGGAGGAAGGACGCTGTAGTGACATATCGTCTGCTGTATCGAGGCGAACGTCGAGGCGGTGACCACTCCGCGCTGGTGTGAGATGATCTTCGATGGTCTTTCAGGTTTTATATGAGTTACCGTCAAGACCCTGAAGCTAAGAATTTGGCTTTTGCTTCATTTGCTTTGGCGTGTTCGAATCCTGTTGGAGGAAGGACGCTGTAGTAACATATCGTCTGCTGTATCGAAGAGAACGTCGAGGTGGTGACCACTCCGCCCTGGTGTGAGATGATCTTCGTTGGTCTTTCAGGTTTTATATGAGTTACCGTCAAGACCCTGAAGCTAGGAATTTAGCCTTTGCTTCATTTGCTTTGGCGTGTCCGAATCCTGTTGGAGGAAGGACGCTGTAGTGACATATCGTCTGCTGTATCGAGGCGAACGTCGAGGTGGTGACCACTCCGCGCTGGTGTGAGATGATCTTCGATGGTCTTTCAGGTTTTATATGAGTTACCGTCAAGACCCTGAAGCTAGGAATTTGGCCTTTGCTTCATTTGTTTTGGCGTGTCCGAATCCTATTGGAGGAAGAACGCTGTGATGACATCTCGTCTGCTGTATCGAGACGAACGTCGAGGTGGTGACCACTCCGCGATGGTGTGGGATGATCTTTCAGGTTTTATATGAGTTGCCGTCAAGACCCTGAAGCTAGGAATTTGGTCTTCGCTTCGTTTGCTTTGGCCACGAGGTCTTTTGTTGACGTTGCATCTGCGTCCTGCTGGACTGTGAAGGAACGCCGTTGTTGACATTGCGTTTGCTGTAACGAGACTAATGTCGAGATAATCTCTAGATTGTCTATGAACCATCGAGATTCGGCTTTGCTTCGACGAAGCCTGGGGGGAAGGTATGATTCCTTCTTTGTTTGCGCCCCTGGATTGTATACAGGGATTGATGTGATATCACCTGTAGGGCATAAATTTTATTACATTTTTTTTCTATTTCCTTCCACGATACTCTATCATTTCAGCTTTTATATCGCAAAGGTCGCGATTGCCTAATCATTTCGGCTATTTTTCGCGGTGTCCAATCATTTCGGCTATTTATTTTATTTTTACTCGCTGCTTTTTATTGCGAGTTGCCCAATCATTTCGGCTATTTTGCATGCATACATTTTACTTGCTGATTTTGTTGCAAGTTACCCTATCATTTCGGCTATTTTACATGCATGTGTGGCTCGTTAGCTTTTCGCTGCAAGCCTGGAATTAGACACCGATTTCGGCATCAGCACCGCTACAACTGGGATATTGCCAGGAGCGAATCATCATTTGCCTATGTCAATATAGAACAAAGGTGGCTTAGCGAACAGGGTTAGGATCCTGTCGACTAAGGCTTTTGACTTCATGAGCCGTAAGGGTCTCATAAAGGTATTTCTCCCTGCGAGTCGTGAGGATCTCATAGGTGTGTTTTCTCCTTAGGAGTCGTGAGGACTCCTAAGTGTACGATCTCTTATAAGTCGTAAGGATCTTACAAGAGTGGTTTCTCCTTATAAGTCGAGAGGACTTACAAGGGTTGTTCACCGTGCAAACATACCCCTAGTCACAGATAGGACTTTGTTAGGGAAATGTTTATTCGCGCCCGTGGATTGTATACAAGGGTCAGCATTGAGCCGCTTGTAGGGCAGTGTTGGAGGTTGTGGTGGCTGCTTAAGAACAGGTTCAGATCCCTGTAGCTTAAGACTTTTGAATTTTATGAGCCGTGAGGATCTCATAAGAAGGTTCTTCTTACGAGTCGTGAGGATCTCGCAAGTGTAGTTTCTCCTTAGGGATCGTGGGGATCCCTAAGTGTGTAGATCCCTTGTGAGTCGTAAGGATCTCACGCAGGTGATTTCTCCTCACAAGATCGAGAGGACCTTGCAAGTGTCTTTTAACGAGATGCGCCCTTTCGGGTTTTCACAAAACTCACCGGTAGCCCTGCTGTTTTTACTCATGGAGCCCTCTCGGCTTTTCATCCGTGCCCTTTTTGCTTGTGGACATACCGTTTTTCTTTTCCTTTTTTTTAACACTACGTCAGCCCGGGGGCGGCGCAGGTTGGTAGTAGTTTAACGACGTTTCGGTCATAAGTCAACGTACGATTACGCAGCTAGATTTTGCCGCAAATCTTCGCATGTTTTGTGTCAAAGGTGGATTCCTTGAATAGAGGGCTGAGGGCGATTTCTTCGTCAGAATCGCTTCCAAGGGTGATAACTTGCGATCCCTTGGTGACGGCTATGTGACAGTTGCCAGCGGCTCTTTCGTGCTCATCTGTCGTGCTCTTCTGTTCTCGACGAGCCTTGCGCTTCCCTCATTGAACGTGTCGTCGATGGACAACATATCCCTGCCACCAGTTTTTAAAGTCTATGCACTCCTCGATAGGGTGTGCAATTCTCTGATGGTATAGGCAGAAGTTAGGATGTATGTCCGCTTCATCAAGACGTATATTGCCAGGGGAATTTCCTTTGAAAGAGAGCAACTTCATTCCTATCGCCAGGGCCCTAGCGAATCGTTTCCTTACTTTAAGCTTGCTTTTATTGGCGATAGGGATGCTTTGCTCCAGTTGGGGTGTCTCGACCTTTTCCTCTAGTCGTCGACGTTTGGCTTTTTCCGAAATTAGCCAGTTCACGCTCTCGATTAGCTTTTCTTTTTTGACGGGCTTCGTTTAGTAGCAAGTCGATCATCTCGTCAGACGGTTCCAAAGGTTTTGGCCTCGATCCTGCCCTCGGCTCTTTTATGCTGTCTTCTATCGCCGAGTGCGTTTCTTCATTAGTTAATGCCGAATGAGAGATCATGTGGCAACTTTCCACATAGTCCTCAGATTCTTTTGACGAGTCATTCCTGTTGTTATTGTCGTTATCTCCGTTCTTAAGGATATTGTTGAGAAATTCTTGGAGTGTGACCGGGGTCCGCGCCTTCTGGTTATATTCTTCCAGAGCGTCAATCCGTTTTTCCAGGTCTGTGCGCTTGTTATCAAGCTTCACGGGCTTTTGGGTCTTCTTCTTCTTCTTCGAAGACTTTGACGGTTGGGTGTGAGTGCCTTGGCTATCACTGCCGATCATCGGAGTTGAACGCGGTTTTAACATTCCTTTGATGATCTCGGGTTCGAGTGGATTCTTCCACCTAATTGCCGGACATGTGTGGAGATCCTTCAGCATTCTTTTCGTCTTGGCCGAAAGAGCGACTTCCCATGGGGCTTCCCTTAAGAATGAGCACGATGCCCCCGGCACGTCCACTTTTTTAGGGGCATGAGGTTGTGGCGGGTTCACCTTCCAGTTTTCGGATAATGTAAACTTGCCTTGTTGGTATTGGTCCTCAATCCAGCCTTTGAAGACGAAGCAATCATCGATTGGATGGCTTACTGCTTGGTGGTAAGGGCAGTAATTAGGATTGTTGACATCACCTGGCTACAATGGACATTTTGGATTCGGCAAATTTATGAGCTTGTTGCGCACTACCAGCTCAAACAGTCTCCTCGTTTTACCCTGGGGGAATGAGTAAGGACGTCCTAGTCTCTCCTCGTTTTACCCTGGGGGAACGAGTAAGGACGCATATTGTTTTGGCGAACAACTGGCTTTAAGTTGCTCGGCTGTTGTTGAGTATTGGCGACGAAAGTCGCTCTTCCTTTCCCCTTTTCATTCCGAGGATCCATCTTTGAAGGAGATGGTCTATGGCCCATCTGGTCCATTTGGGCCAACTTGTCAATCAAGGCTGGGAACATGGTCGGCTTGAAGAACATCATGAATTGGGAGATAGTCGACTGAGGGTCAAGGGTCCACATGAACATGCCCACGGTAGGAGCTTCTTCTATGCGTTGTTCGCATCTCGACCATAGGTTCCGCCATCGGATTGCATATTGCACCCACGTCTCCCCCAGCTTCACTCTGGCGTTGATCAATGCCGTGATCGGGGTGCGTTCGCTGGCGCTTGCGAACCGTTGAGTGAATAGCAGCTCCATTTTTGTAAACGTTTTGACGGAGTCGTCGGGACGCTCTGAGTACCATTCAAAAGCTGTATCTGCTAAGCTACTGACGAACTGGCGAAGTAGAAGTTTATCATCACCTCCAGTATTGCCGCAAAGAGCCCTGAACTGAGCGACATGTTGATGGGGATTGCCTGTCCCCTTGTACACATGGAATTTGGGGATCGTATATCCCGGCGGGTAACTTATTTGATCATACCAGCTCAGATATGGTCGTCCAGTTTTAACGACTTGGCCGGCCGCTTCATTCACCTGGTGAGCTCGTATTTGCTGGGCAATGTAGTCATCCAGAGCGATCTTGGAGATGGTTTCCTCTTTAGCTGCTAAAAGAGCCGGAGGAGGGTTCGATGTCTCCCCTCTGTCGTCTTCAATGATAATAGGGGGGTCTTCAGCTGGAGGTTCCGGCTGTAACATCATCCCAGCCATGTCTTGGAACAAGAGAGACATTCGTTTTATATTGGTTGCCTGTTCCGCAGCCTCTTTTTCTTTCCTCTCGAGCATTCTTCGGAGGAACTCGGTGTCAGTTTCTTGTTCCCGACGCTGCTCCGAGGTCTCTGGATTTTCTTTTGGCCCAGTGAGTTCGGCCATTGCAGTTAGCATCTCCTGAAGCTTCTGCTGTTGTTGTTCCTGAGCCTTCGTTATTGAACGGGTAAGCGGTCGATAGCCCGTAGAAGCACGACTTTCCTCTTTTCCGGAAGCCATATAAACAGTATGCACCATTATGCCCCCAGACTTGGGGCGTTTGGGCTCGGCGTCTTTGCGGTTTGCTGCAGTCACAGGGGCTTTTTCTGGCCTCCTTCTCTTCTGAGCGATTGACGTTGAAGGAGCCGTTGCAGTGGGCATCCAGACTGATGACGTCTTCTGTGGTACCTCAAGATGGCTCTTTTCTTGCCGAGCTTTGAGCTTTTCTGGTCGGTGAGAGTAGTCTTGATCAATTACTGAGTCATGAACCTGTCGCCAGACCTTGTAAATTTTGGAGGACAGCCGCTGAGGGGATCGCTCCGGCTTCGTTTCCGTAACATTCTCCACGGGCGGAGGAGATCTTTTCAGTACGGTGGTAGGTTAGTTCCTGCGCACCTTGTTCAGCAATTCAAAATTGTTCCCAGTTGGAACAGCAGCATTGACTTCCACCGTTGGGGCCGGTGGAGTTAGCCCAGAGGGGGAGTTGCCCCCAGCCTTCTGTACTCAGCGCCAATGACGACGGCGAGCATGTCGCGCAGATGGTGTTGGTTCGGCTATGGGGATGGCTTTGTCATACCCCCTGCTTTGAGGAGAGGTTGTTATTGGCGCTAGCCGGTCAAAGACTGACCTCCGTTGAGAGGGGATAATCAGTCTTGCGAAGGCCGACTTTCGAACAGGGGAAGCAGCCTTCGTGACTTCGCATGGAGTAGGAGCTGGAACGGACAGTGTTGTGAAGAACGACCCTTTAGCAGGAGAAGCTGCCTTGACGACTTTAGGAGCAGGAATGGCTATCATCTTTGGGATGGCCGCTTTAGGTATCGCGGGCTTCTTCATGGGCCCACTTGAGCTTCGGCCCAGTTTGCTGAAAACTGAGGCATTGGACTTGGGCGACCTGTTGAGAGGGGCCGCAGTAGTTGTAAGCCGATCAAAGACCGACTTCTTTGGAGTTTCTTGCGACGTCATTGGGGCATTGAAGCTCATCGGTGGGAGCATAGTCCCGAAGAATAGCCCTGTGGTGGCCTGAGTCACCTGTTCCACCGGCATAGCGAAAATGGAGGCCGCTTGGGGCCCGTAAGTCACTCCTTCGGACGGGACGGAGCGAGAGTTGCAGTTGCAGTTAGTGCAGTTTGAAGCCATTGATCTTCTGTTTTCTGCACGGAGCAAGACACCAAATCTTAGCACCTCGAATCCACAGGCAACCATAGTAAATCGCGATTCGTTCGCGAACACGACACACGAAATGTGGAGTGGAAAGAGAAAAAGGTCCCACCGGGCGTGCCAGAATCTGTTCCCCGCCGAAACACGGAGACGCGACCACGCAGGTCCATCTTGCCTGAATTTCGGGGCAGATGCTATTTGGTGCTATCCGTCCTCCTCTCCGAAGATACCAAGTTGATTTATGGCACCGTGTATCGAAGGTTTAAACAGATGCGGCCGATGTAGCATAGGACGCTCTTCCCTGCAGGCGCAAGCCCCTGCAGTTAATTACGCTACCGCATCGCGGTAATAACTTTCTCCTTCTCCGGATGGTCATTTCGTGTCGTGGGTGTTTGTTTTGTTTGTGGTTGCCCGTGGATTGTATACGGAGACTAATTTACGTTGTCGCCCGTAGGGCGTGGATTAGTCCAAATCCGTATCTTCTTAGATTTGGGTTTGGGGGTTTGGGTTTAAGGATACGTTAGCCTCATTTGAGACTAAGATCAACTTAAACGTATATTAAGGATACGTTAGTCTCATTTTTAGACTAAGATCAACTCAACGTTTGTTAAGGATACGTTAGTCTAATTTTAGACTAAGATCAACTTAACAGGATCATTTAGATCCAACAAAAGAGCATTTAAACTCTATTGTTTAGTTTAGGGACATTGCGGTCGATTACCAGTTTAAGGACATGGTGGTCCATTGTTAGTTTAAGGACATCTCGGTCCAGGTTAAGGACATCATAGTCCGTGAGTTTAAGGACCTCACAGTCCAGGTTAAGGACATCGTAGTCTATGAGTTTAAGGACCCTACAGTCCGGTTTAGAGACATCGTAGTCTATAAGGTTTAAGGACATTGTAGTCCATGAGTTTAAGGACCCCACAGTCCAGGTTAAGGACATCGTAGTCCATGAGTTTAAGGACATCATAGTCGATGAGTTTAAGGACCCCACATTCCGTAGAAATGTGTGGTTGTCGGGACCCGTCACCTCTCTGAAGACGTTGAAGGATTACAACGACAGATATCACAGGAGTAAAGAGATGTACCCTCGAACCGGTATGAATTGATTGGAAGATCTGTAGCCCAGTTTGGGACTGAAACCTGTTAAATATTCGTGAGCAGACAGGCTCAGTTCAATATAGGTTGAGGACTTATGGCCAGAGTTGGGCTAAGTCCAATAAGATTAAAATGTTTTAACATTTTATGGTTCTGGGTTGTTGAGCCTTTATTTGGGCTTGGCCCTTTTAATAATGCAGAGCATCAGATCTTGACAATTTTTGTCTTGTATTGAATGCATAGCATTCATCAGAACAATGTGTGTTCTGACAGTGTGCCACGTGGCGCGCCAGGCGCTTTGCGCCAATTAAAGAGCGCATTGCGCTTCTGCTAAGTAGCGCACACGAAAATGACATGTGTCGCGCTTAGCTCTAAGCGCCAGTTTATTAGTGCATTGCGCTTTCAGTTTGTGAGCGATTTGCGCTAGTTTAGTGGCGCACCAGTGAGTGACACGTGGCGCGCTTGGCGCTGAGCGCCAACCCATGAGCACAGTGCTCTGTTTCAAAAGCGCAAAGCGCAAGTTGTGTCTGTGGTTGACACGTGGCATGCTTTGGCGCTGAGTGCCGATCCAAGGAGCGTAAAAGCGCAGGTCATGAGTGCAAAGCACTTTCCAAAAGCGCAAAGCGTATTTGATCAAATTTGTGATCAGAGAACAAGTTTATGTTCTTTTTAAAGGAGGGTTTGCCTCAAGATTCAAGAACAAAATTTCTTATTTATAAAAAGGCGCTGCCTTTGTAGATCAAAGATCTGTGAATGAAGTAAATACTTCTTTTATTTTTTTATGATGAGATCTTGTGATCTCTTTTTTATCAAAGACCTTGGTCTTTTGTAGATCTATGATCTTTTTTAGAAGATAGTTCTTCTTTTCATGAGATGATTTCATCTCTGTGTTCAAGAATCATGTTCTTTACCTTGAAGAAAATGATCTTCTTTTTCTAGGATCTTGCTTTTCTTTCTTTTAGTTTTCTCCAAGTTTGTAGGGAGGTTTTTCTATATGAGACTTGAAGCCTTGGGGCCTTTATATAGGGCAAATTGATTTGTTGGATCAGTTAAAGAGATCTTTCTCTGATTGATTTGGGGATTTTTCCCCGCCGTTGGATCTTTGATCCTAGGGCTTCTGTTTTACAGAAGGCAATCTTCTTATTTTTAACGAGATTGGAAAGATCTTTCTATAACAGAATTTTAATTCTGCTTAATTAATGATTTATCATTATTATTAGATCTTTTGATCTAATGGTGGGGAATTTTTAATTCCAGCGCTAGCGCACCCGTGCTTTGCACATGGTGCGCTACTCAGAGCGCAACGCACTTTGCACTAGCGTATCTACGTTTGACACGTGGCGCGCAGCGCAGAGCCTAGCGCAGCCTACGCTAACGCACACGTGCTTTGCACGTGGTGCGCTACAACAGAGTCTTTGACTCTCAGCTCTGAGACATTTACATTCTTTGCATGTGGAGCTTTTTTTTATTTTATTATTATTTTTATTTTTTTATTATTTTTTATTTTATAATTATTTTTTTTTTTATTTTTATAAGGGCGCAGGTTGTAAGCCAAAATTTTGGCGGGAACAGTCGCCATCCCCTTCCTCTTCTTTCCCTCTCTCCTCTGTTCTCTTCTCCTTCATCAGACCCCTGCACACACCCTGCACACCCCAGCAACAGAAACCAACCCCAAACCCTAACCGAAACCCAACACAGAACCCTAGATCGCCGGAGCTCCATTCACCGCCGTTGACACCATCACCCCTCTCTGCAACCACAGTAAGCCTTCCTTCTTCTTCTTCTTCTTCTTCCTCCTCCTTCTTTCTTTCTTTCTTTCTTTCTTTTCTTTCTTTCTTTAACTCGTGAGTTCTAGGTTTCCGTAGTTTGCTGGAGCCAGGATCGACACCGACGATCCAGATGACGTACCTCGACTGCGTGATCGCCCTCATGCGTTATTTGGACCCGTTCCATGTACCGTGCGCGCGTCCCGACATTTCGCCGACGTGGGACGTACCGTACATATCCGTTTCACGTTCCGTCTAGGCAAGTTAATCTTGCTACATGATATAATACCATAATCTATATCTATTTGAAATATAATACTTCAAAATGGTTAATTTTGCAATCTACATTACTGTTTTCAATTTTATCGATTTATTCGATGTCCGTTTACATTCATATAATACATTTCAAGATCTAGGGCATGCAATTCAATCTTAATACATGCTACATTACTTTATATACATCTATTTTAACAAATATAATACTTGGATTTCAAATCGTGCATCCCAAGTTCTTGTTTTACAGTTTTACGATGTCCATATAGATCCATTCATATCATTTTAGATCTAGGGCATTAAAACCTGTATTGTTGCTTATTATACTATAATATATTGCATCCATATCATATAGAATGCATATAGTTGCATCTACATATCTCATTAATAACCTAATATTGTTGTTGTAACACCCTATGTTTAATAAAGTGCATCCTAATTAGTATTAGAACTATAAATGAAACCCTAAATCGATAATGGTGCATCCATTGATTTTATACCTACCATGTTACATTATTTCATTGTATTGTTATATTTGATTTCGTGCATTCATACTTACTACAGTTGATTATGATTACCCATTTGTTACCTGTGCACTACCTGACTTGACCTGATACCCTATTTGACATGACTTGATACATGTGCACTACCTGACATGACCTGATATATTACTACTTGACTTATTACATGATCTTGTTACTAATGCCAACAATCTTGACATGTTGTCCTTACGGACATATCCTGTGTTTATTTAGACAAATCTGTACCTACTTGATCCTGTGTTGGCATTAGCTCCCTATTTATCAATACCTGACTTACACACATAACCTTTGGGGTATGGGGAAATCAAGATTGTAACTGAACGTAACTCAAAGGGCTATTACATCCTGTACCGTGGTTCCGTGGGGGTATGAACGGGACATAGACTCACAGTCTATTATATATTGTACCGTGGTCCCGTGGGGAATGAACAGGGCATAGACCGATGGGTTACGATGAAGATTACATTAATTTATTTCAAATAACTTTAGAGTAGATAACCCTATAGCACAGTTTAAACTACTCACTGCACCTCACCTATAATATATCCTGTTCACTGATCTATATTCATGTTACTGCTTATTTCCTGATAACTTGTTATTGTTCATGCCTGCATATTTCATTACATCCTGCTTGCTTAAAATTATTGATATTACGACGCACTGACGTTTGGGTTTTGCATGGCCCAGATCCATTATCCTTGTCGCAGGCAGTCCAAGAGTATTTTGATCAACAGGCCGAACAGTGAAAACCTGTTATTAGTTTAGTTTAGTTTTCCTTTCAGTATTTTTTAATTCCTGATGTGAGCCCGTATTATGGGACGTACATTCCAGATTTTATTGTACTTGGATCTTTTGCTTCCGCATTATTTTATTTCATGACTCTTTATTCTGGCTTATGGACATGTATTAGATAGTATATTCTGTTCTTGATATCTCTACAACCGTAATGTGACTGTGGAGGGATATTTCCTATCCACGGGTAGCATGGTTGGCTCTGTCACGTGCCTATCTTAGCGCACTCTGGGTAGCGGGGCGTGACAAAACCTTAAGTAAGGAAAACACACGATCATATTGTCTCTCCTTTACCTATATAAGGGTTTAACCCTTCATATAAGAACTTAGTTCTTACTTTGCTTGAGATTTGCAGAAGCAAATCTCCCCACAAGTTGAGAATTTAATTCTCATCGGGGAGATTTTGTTCTGCAGATTCAAAATTTAGGGGAAAAGAACTAGGTTAAAGAAAAAAAAAGTGTAACACCTTAGAATGCGATTAGTGTTAATTAAGCGATAATGCGGATTTTTTTAGTAAAAAGTTTACCAAAATAGTTTTCTCATATTTTATAAAAATTAATTAATATTTTATTAATATTTATTTTGGGCTTGCATACACATGTGCATGTTAACCTAGAGTTAATTAGGATTAACCATGCTTAAGTAGCCATGGCACCTTAACCTCATTTTTTTAAGTTATATGTAATTAATTAAATTAGTTAGTTTTAAAATAAAAAGGGTTTTGAAATTTGGTTGACTTGAGAGAGGAAGAGAGAGGGGGGGCATGATGAGCATGGGGCAAGCATGGCTTGCATTAAATGAGGAGAGAGAAGAGGGAGGCATGGCTCATACACTAAACTCACACCCTCATTTCCTCATCCCTCACTCACACATACACTCTCATTTCCCTCACACTCTTTCATTCTCATTATTTTCTTCATCTCATTTTCTCTCTCATCCCTCAACTGAAACCCTAACCCAATCCTCACAAACCCAAACCAAATCTCCACTACAACTCACTAAAACCCTTCACAAAGCCAAGTTTAACCACTAGGATCACTTGGAGCATGGAATGCTAGGGTTTTGAGCAAGTGTGGATAAGTAACGATCTCTCGCTGTTAATTAGGTTCTTTTATTGTTGTATAGCTTAGTAGTCGCTGTTTAGAACGATAAAGATGCAGTTTTGAGCACATATCGTATTTTTAGTGTCGTTTTGGAGTGTCTGTGATATGCTGTGACTACGAGTAGTTACTGGAAAATCTAGCGATGTAGTGGTGTTGTACTAGTTGCCCTGAGTGTTCACCTGAAGCACGAACCCCACCTGACCCGTTTTGGCCGGCGAGATAGAGGAGAAATCCGACGAGCTCGGATTTCTGGTGGCCTGGAATGTTGTCGGGACCCGGTTCTTGCTCACGGAGAAAAGTGCCACACGGAACAAAGTGCCGTGCCAAGTGTCATGTTAAGAGGGTGGGGGCCACCTCTTGAATCCGTGGGGGCCAACTCTTGAGTCCGTGGGACCCACTGTAGAACAATGGGGAATTTTCGGAATACATTCCGAAAGATGGCAGATCTGTACTATAAATAGAATGATACCACTCTTCAATACAGAGACGCCTTTTAAGTGAACCGGCACTACAAGAGCTTGAGAACTCCGTAGTTAAGCATGCTCGAGCCAAGGAAGTTCTGGGATGGGTGACCTCCTGGGAAGTGGCCCCTGGCCAAGTCCGGTTCACCCCGAAGGAAAAAACCGTGTGGTTTTGAACAGAGCGGACAATACTCTTTGTATTAGGGGTGGGCCGTGACAGAATGGTATCAGAGCTGGTCCCTCAATAGTAGGTCTGTGGTTCGAGGATGAACCATTGTTCAAAGGTGAGGAGCATGTCGGGACCCGGTTCTTGCTCACGGAGCAATGTGCCACACGGAACAAAGTTCCACGCCAAGTATCACGTTAAGTGGGCGGGGGCCACCTCTTGAATCCATGGGGGCCACCTCTTGAGTCCGTGGGACGCACTGTAGAACAATGGGGAATTTTTGGAATACATTCCGAAAGAGGGCAGATCTGTACTATAAATAGAATGATACCACTCTTCAATACAGAGGCGCCTTTTAAGTGAACCGGCACTACAGGAGCTTGAGAACGACGTAGTTAAGCATGCTCGAGACAGGGAAGTTCTGGGATGGGTGACCTCCTGGGAAGTAGCCCCTGGCCGGGTCCGGTTCACCCTGAAGGAAAAAACCGTGCGACTTCGGCCAGAGCGGACAATACTCTCTGTATTGGGGGTGGGCCATGACAAATGTTGTAATTTTAAGGGTAGCTATCTGCAGTTGTTTTAGGGTGTTTGGTACTGCTAGATTTTTAGGTTTTGACAGTATGAAAAATCTGGGATCAAATTGCTAGTTTTTAGTGTTTTGACGACGCGCGTTACGTTATCCGACACGGTTCGCATTGTTTGTGTAGCTTGCTGCACTTAGGGTTATTTTAGATTATCGCTACACCCGTTAGCCACTAAGCGAATACTTGAGAGGTTGTTGGAGTCGGTGCGTCGATTTTAACGTAGTTTGTATGTATTATTGGTCGATTTCTAAGTGGCACTTGTTGTGTTTTGTATGATTTTAGGGGCGAGTGCGGGGACTTCAGACGCTGTGAAGAAAGGAAAGCAGGTGGTCAGATTTACCTAGCTCGAGATCATCGGTGAGTAGATTTAACATCTACAGGGAAATCGCCCGTATGGTGTTATGCGTCAGGGCTAGATATAATATTATAGCCGCATGTTTATATCCATATATGTTGATTGTGCATGAGCATCATGGCATACCATTACTTGTTGTGTCTTGACTTAGTACCTAGTGGACACTGCACCATTACTGACGGTTCATGTTGCACGAGCACTAAATTGTATGCTACACCCACACCGTTGGTAATTGCCATGACACGCACAACCTATACACATATGCGATATTGTATTATTATTGACATTGATACATTGATTCATGTTCTATTGCACTTATGAAATGTATCGTGCATATATGGCTACATGTACACCCCTATATGATGTTGCATTTGATTTTGAAGAAATTGGGAACCGCATGATATATTTAAAAACTGGATTCATTTAAAAGAGCAGTTTTCCCTTGATATGCTCATATTACTGTTTTATATTGCATATATCATATTTCATGGATTTACGTATTGAGATACGGATTTCATGTGATTTATGGATTTGAGAACTGTGGTATTATTTCAAGAAATTATGTATTGTTTTGAAAACCCGGTTTCTCTTGATATGATATTTCAGTGCGTCCACCATGAGTTTTCTCGGTTCTGATACTTATATTAGAAACCCGATTCGAGGAGCTGGATGATCCGTTTGCGGGTTCATGGTGGACCCGGTATGGTACCCCGGGGCAAGAAAGGGGTGTTGTGCAATAGACGATGAGCCTGGCAGAGGGACTACTGTCTACCGGTGATTGGTTTGACCTGGCGGTTATCCTGAGGATACCGACCAGAGTCATGAGATGGATATGGGCCGATCCGGACTGACGGAGCCCGAGTTATGTGGATTTGCGTGTCGATGTTGGACACGAGTTTTCATGATATTTTCGAGTGCCGATGTTGGGCACTCAGGTTCCATGAGACTTACAGGATATGAGGGCCGATCAGAGTGACGGCGTCTGAGCTATTGGGATTTGGGTGTCGTTGATGGACACCGGTTTTTCCACGATGATGATTCATTGATGATGATATGTTTTATCCCATACTCAACATTCATTTGATATGCATTGCTTCATGTATTTGTAGTACCTGATAGAGTACCTTTCATGATTGTTGCATATCCATATTACCATATTGATACTATCAAATTGCATGTGATAGAGTATCGATGTATGTGTATACCTGCGATTATCTGTATGATGTTACTTACTATTAACGAGTTGGAAACTCACCCCCGTTGTGCCACAGTGTTTTGCAGGCTTGACTCTCAGAGTAGTCGCGACAGGGTTTCTTATTGTATCTTTTTGCAGCGGATACCGCTACGGTTGGCTGTGAGCCGTTTTGCTGTAGGTGGGTTGCGGTTATCCGATTTTATATCTATTGTACATCTTATTGTATGTAGTATTCTCCATCTACCATTTCCATGTATTGACTTAGAGACGAGTTGTGAGGACGGATATTGTATATTTTGTGACTCTGGGTGTCGAGCTCGTGTGAGCCGGCTTTTATTATCTAGTTTTACCTCTTACTGTTGTTTTTCATTTATATTGTCTATTTCTTCGCTATGGCGTCATATATATGCTTGTGGTGGTTGTTTCCGCCTTTGGGCGTGACTTGCTCCCGTTTAGAGATGCTTTATTTATATCATATGTTGCTTTACTTATATCTTATGTTTGTACCCGTTTCAGGGCTAGTTTTTACAAAGGAGGTGCTGCCGAAATTTATAAGAAAATAAACTTAAGTTTAAAGATTTTTACTTAAGATTTCCAAATGTTTTTAACAATGTTTTTATCACGTACTATTTTTTATGGTTTAGATTTCTGGGTTTTCGGCTTACTTAAATTGCGTTACACCTGTTGACGTCACGTGATTTAAGTGTCGGTCACGTGCCAATTTTGGGTCATGACAAAAAGAAAGAGAAAGAATAAGAACATATGGGAATTTAATTCCTCAAAAAGCAAAAAAATTAGGGTTTAACCCTACATAAAGAACTTGGTTCTTATAAAAGTATAAAAGAACTTAGTTCTTCAATAAAAAAAACAATGATGATGATCCAAGATCTTCAAAACCGAAATCTTGATGATCATCAATGACTAAAATTGTCATTAACAGAGATCAATATTTCTGGAAAAAAAAACAACAAGAATAACTTGGCGTCTCATTAGTGCTTAGCACTGTTATGGAGCCTCACGTGTTTCCCACGTGAGTGCTTAAAACAAGAAAAGGTAAAACCGCCTCACGTGTTTCCCACATGGGCACCTGAAGAGCAAAGAAAAACTCCTTTGTCAATTAAGCAGACACCAAATAAAACCCCAAAAAAAGTAGTCACGTGAAATACACGTGAAACGCTCTTGGAAACCCAAGTGCTTAGCACTTCTGTAAAAAGAGAGGAAGTGAACAAATGAAACCCAATGCTTAGCACTCACGTGCTTCCCACGTGAGTATCATGCAAAGTGCTCAGCACTTTAAGATTAGTCAAAATGTCAAAAGTCCTTCGCACTGATTGGGGCAACGCTTATATTCGAGCGCCCCACGTGTTTCACACGTGAGCGTTGTATGCCCCAGTGCTTAGCACTTTTGGGTAATTATGGAAACTCAATCTCAGCCTAAAATTGACTAAGTTTCCTGAGGTTAGATCTCTTTTTTTTAAAATCAATCGAGCCCATATGCTCTTGATTTTCAAGGTCTCAAATATGACCAAAAATTCTTAAGTCCACAACAACCCATTTTCCCTCAAATATGAAATTTGGTTTAAGGGTACATTTCTTCACACCTCTGATACATGTCGTTGTAATTCCTCAACGTCTTCAGAGAGGTAGCGGGTCCCGACGACCAACAACTTCTTTCATTGATACACTTCCAAATTGATGTGCATGCCTAAAATCGGATCGTACCCTAAATTGGGCACATTCCATATCAACATTGTTCATTTCGTCACGTAACAAATACGCGTGCGCGCAAAATGAATGTCGGACCGAGAAGTCCTTAAACTAATTATTCGCCTCAAACATGGCGATAATGGACCGAAATGTCCCTAAACTAATATTCATCCCCAAAATGGGAATATTGGACCGAAATGTTCCTAAACTAATATTCGCCTTAAACATGGCAATAATAGACCTTGATGTCCTTAAATTAAAATAATTTGGCCCAAATGCTCATAAGTTTAAGTCGACCTTAATCTCAAATCAGATTAACGGTCCTTAAATAAACCAAACCCAAATCTAAAAATGTACGGATTTGGACTAATCCACGCCCTATGGGTGACGATATAAACTAGTCTCCGTATACAATCCACGGGCAACCTAAACAAACAAAAACACACACGACATGAAGTGAACTGCCAGAGCAGGAGAAAGTGGTTATCGCAATGCGGTAACGTAATTAACTGCAGGGGCTTGCGCTACAGGGAAGAGCATCCCCACAATCAAAACCCCCTCATAAAACAAGGGGGATCCGACGAAGTCCGCTACAACGGCCACATCCGTCTAAACCTCCGATATATGGTGCCATAAATCAACTTGGTATTTTCGGAGAGGTGGATGAATAAATCCAAATGGTATCTGCCCCCAGATTTAGGCAAGACGTTCAATCCCAGTTTGTCTCCGTTTCCTGCGGTAAACAGATTTTGGCACGCCCGGTGGGATCTTTTCCTCTTTCCACTCCACACTTCGTTTGTCGTGTTCGCGAACAAAATCGTGGTTCGCTATGGTTGCCCTTGGATTCGAGATACTAAGATTTGGTGTCTTGTTCCTGTGCAGAAGAAGAGAATATCGATGACTTCCAGCTGCACAACTTGCAACAGCAACTCCCGCTCCGTCCAAACTGGAGGAGTGACTTATGGGCCCAACGTGGCCTCCGGCTTTTCAATGCTGGTGGGGCAAGTAACTTAAGCCACTACCGGATTGTTCTTCAGTACTATTATCCCACCAATGAGTTTCAGCGCCCCGCGCCGCAAGACGAAGCTCCCAAGAGGTCGGTCTTCGATCGACTTGCAACTACAACGGCCCCTCCCAACGGGTCATCCAAATCCGATGCCTCAGTTTTCATCAGGTTGAGCCGAAACTTAGACGTCTCGGTCTTCAACAGGTAAAGCCAGAACCAAAACGGGCTCGCAAAGAGGCTCGTCATACCTGAAGGGGCTACCCCAAAATGGATAGCCCTCCCAACTCCTCCTGCAGGTGAAGTCATCAAAAGTGCTTCCCTTACCAGAAGATCGGTCTTCGAAAGATTGGCCGATCCTCCTCAAACTCTTCCAAGGACGTCAGTCTTCAACAGGCTGGCACCAACAACAGTCCCTTGGCAAAACCGGGGGCATGAAGAAGCCGCTTCCAAAACAGAAGCGGTCTCATCTGCAAGACACGCTCGACGTCGCCACTGGCGCCGAATGAGAAAAGCTGGAGGGAACTCCCCCTCCGGACTTACTCCGCCAACTCCAATGGTGGAAGTTGATGCTGCTGTTCCAACCGGGAACAGTTTTGATCTGCTCAGGAGGGTATGAAAGAACTCTCCAACGGCGGTGCTAAAGAAATCTCCCCTGCCTGCAGAAACCGCAGTGCAGGAAAAGACGGAGCAGCCCCATCAGCGGCACTCCTCGCAAATTCACAGGGTCTGGCGGAAAGTCCAGGACTCTGTGATCAACAAATATTACTCTCGTCGACCGAAGAAATTGAAGGCTCGGCAAGAGGAAGACCACTCCTCTGTCATATAGCGAGGGGATTCTTCTATAGAGGTGCCTATCATAATGGCTCCTTCAACTTCGACCTCCCAAAAACGACGAGGCCGGAGAAAATCCCACCACCTATGGCAAACTCTAAAAACGATAGACCCAAACGCCCCAAGTCTGGGGGAATGATCGTGCATACGGTCTACATGGCTTCTGGGAAAAAGGAAAGCCGTGTTTCCATAGCTCATAGACCGCAAACTCGGTCGCTAACAAAAGCTCAGGAGCAACAACAAAATCTCCAGGAAATGCTGACCAAAATGGCAGCACTCACCGGACAGAAAGAAACTCCAGAACCAGCATCTGAACAGCGCCAAGAGTAGGAGACCGATACAAAGTTCCTGCGAAGGGTGCTTAAGAAAAGATAAGGAAGCTACTGAGCAGGCTGCCAACATAAAATGGCTCTTTTGTTTCAGAACATGGTTGGAATGATGATCCAGCCAGAACCTCCAGCCGAGGATCCGCCGATAATCATCGAGGATGACAGAGGGAAAACATCAAACCCTCTTCCGGCTTTATCAATGGCTAAGAAGGAAACGATCTCCAAGGCTGCTCTTGGTAACTACATAGCTCAACACATACGAGCTCATCAAGCTAGTGAAGCAGCTGGCCAAATCGTCAGAACTGAGCGACCGTATCCAGGCTGGTATGACCAAATCAAATACCCGCCGGGATATACGATCCCCAAGTTCCATATGTATAAGGGGACAGGCAACCCACACAAGCACGTCGCTCAGTTCAGAGCTTTATGCGGCAACACTGGAGGCGACGACAAACTGTTGTTTGCCAGTTCGTTGGCAGCTTGTCAGAAACGGCTTTTGAATGGTACTCGGAGCTCCCAAATGACTCCGTGAGGACATTCACAGAGATAGAGCTGTTGTTCACACAACGGTTTATCAGCGCAAGCGAGCGCACCCCGATCACGGCTTTAATCAATGCCAAGGTAAAGCCGGGATAAACCTGGGTCCAATATGCGATCCGGTGGCGGAACCTATTGTAGGGTGTTTTTCGTCACCCCATTGAGATGGGAATGTGCATGCGCTTGTCAGGCGTACTACAGATTCCCCCTGCCTAAGGTAGGCGGGGGTTTATTGATTGTGGGGATCCGAATCTCCGGCAGCTACGGACTAAGCTGTCGTTAATTACCCCTCGCCTTTAAAGCGAGGGAACCTCCGATTAACGGGTTAAACTGGTCATGCGAACTCAATGTGCAGTGTTGTGTTTTGGAGGGGTTTTGGATATATCGGGGGCCCCGCAAAATTTTTACGGGGGTCCCACTACCCGGATAGCGAGCTGGGGGTTAAAGGGGCTAGCAACCCCTTTGCGGGGTGCGGGGCAGTGCCCCGTTAGAAATTTTTTTCTAACAGAGACGGTGTTGTGAAGTGTGTGTGTATCTATATATATATATACATGTGTACATATATATATAAAGGGGAAAAGCGCCCAAAGGACGCGTGGGGCCAGCGCCTCACATGCCTAGCACGCGAGCGCTGGGCGCTTAGGCGCTAGCGCACCACGTGTCCGACACGTGGGCGCTGGGCGCTCGAGCGCTAGCGCACCACGTGCCAGGCACGTGGGCGCTGGGTGCTCGAGCCCTAGCGCACCATGTACCCGGCACGTGGGCACTGGGCGCTTGAGCGTTGTGCGCTTAGGCGCTAGCGCACCACATGTCCGGCACGTGGGCGCTGCGCGCTTGAGCTTAAGGCGCTCGAGCGCAAGCGCACCACGTGCCCGGCATGTGGGCGCTGGGCGCTCGGGCGCCTAGGCGCCGGCGAGGAATAGGGGCTTTTAGTCCCAGAAATAGGATTTAAAATCCCAAAAGAGAATTTAGAGTGGAGTTAAACTTCTAAGATGTTTTGGAATTGATGAAAGGGGTTCTTCTTTGGAGCCCTGGATCTTCCCCAAAAATGGGGTTTTCGGAGATGGGCCTCCTTCTTCTTCCTCTGTTGGCCGGATCTTGAAGATCAAGAGATGTGATTTTAAAAATCTCTTCTTTTTGAGATCTGATGGGAGACCTGAGCTCCCCTCTGTGGGTTTTATGGTGAAAAACTATTTAGTTTTGGAAAAGAAAGAGTAAAACTCTTGATTTAATTCAAAAGAAAGAAGAAGGTTTAGAACCTTCAGAAAGGGGAAAGAGGCACAAACTCTAGATTTTGAGGAGAATGAAAAGTATATCCTTTATTCATCATCATGTTGCCTTATATAGGCTTACATATTTACACATAGCCCCTTGGGCTTTGCAAAATGGCATTTTGCCCATCACATGGCTCATGTGCCATTTCTTTTTTGCGCATAAGCCACGGGCTTTACAAAAATTTGCCTTTATGCTCACTCATGCATAAAAAATTATATAAAAATTATTTATTACATGATTTTGTTGTTGGCATGGGGAGGCTTGGCCACGGGCTCGGCTTGGGCATGGGCCCGCTTGACCTGGGCTTGGGCCCACCTGGCTTGGGGTTGACCTTGACTTTGACTCGATCAACCGGGGTGCAAATTTTGACCCCAACACCTATGGTAAAAGTGCGAACAACGCATCGAAGAATCCCCCGCCGTGGGCATGTTTATCGGGACACTAGATCCGCAAACGACTGTGTCCCAGTTCATGACGTTCTTCAAGCCGATGACCTTCCAGGCTCTGATTAATAAACTGGCCCAAATAGACCAGATGGGTCATGGACCTTCCTCCTCAAGTAAGGACCCTCAAAATGCCAAGGGTAAAGGGAAAGCGACATTCGTCGCCAACACTCAACAACAACCGAGCGACCCAAAACAGGAGGTTCGCTAAAACAATGCACGCCCACGCCTATCCCTAGAAGAAAGGCTAGGACGCGCTTACTCGTTTCCCCGCGATAAAACGAGGAGACTATTTGAGTTGGCAATGCGTAACAAACTAATCACATTGCCAGACCCACGGCGTCCACCGCAACCCGGTGACGTCAACAACCCCAACTACTGCTCCTATCACAGAATGGTGAGCCACCCAATTGAGAATTGCTACGTCTTCAAGAACTGGGTCGAGGATCAGTATCAATAGGGGAAGTTCGCGCTTTCTGAGAACTGGAGGGTGGACCCGCCATAGAAGCACACTCCCAAAATGGTGGATGCACCGGGGGCATCATGCTCGCTCGTGGAAAAAACTCCATGGGAAATCGTTCTTTCAGTAAAGACTAAAAGAATGCTGAACGATTTACAGGCATATCCGGTAGTCAGGTGAAAAAGCCCACTTGAACCTGAAATTATCGAAGGGATGCTGAAACCGCATCTCATACCGAAAGTTGTTGACAATGGGCAAAATCCCAAAGTCAAGTCTTTAAAGTCTTCGAAGAAAAAGAAGAAGACCAAGAAGCCTGTGCAGCCTGCCGAGTATAATGACAAGCGCACAAACATAAAAAAGTATATCGACACGCTGGAGAAGTACAATTAGAAGGCGCGAACACCGGTCACCCTCAAAGAGTTCATCAAGCATATTCTTGAGAACGAAGATAATGACAACGATGAGGAAAATTACTCATCAGAAGAAACCGAAGACTATGCAGCAAGTTGCCACATAGTCTCCCATTCATTGTTAAATGACGATGAAACTCCCTCATCATCAGAAAACAACGCAGAGGAACTGGGGGCAGAATCGGAGCTAAAATCCCCGGAACTGCCAAAAGACCTAATCGATAGGCTGTTAAACGAAGCCTTTCGAAAAAGCAAAGCTGACCGAGAACGCGAAACAGCCATATACGAAAAGGTTAAGCATCAGCGTCAGGATGAAGAAGCCGCGGCAAGGATGAGTCATAAAGTACTCCAACCAACCGAAGCACACCTGCCACAAATAAGAGCAAGATCAAGGCAGAGAAGCGGTTCGCCAACGCCCTGTCAATGGGAATGAAGCCGCCACCTCTCGTAGGAAACACTCCCGGGGTCATATGCCTCAACAGAGAGGATTCGCATCCAAACTACTGCCGATATCATCGGAGGGTTACCCATCCCACTGAAGAATACAGTACCTTCAAGAAATGGTGGCAAGGATATGTTGCCCACCAAAAACACTTCAAGAGGATGAAGCGCGAAGCTCGTCGATAGCAAAAGAGTGCGACAGACACACGTGAAAAAACGACTGGCAACTGTCATATGGTTGATACCAGTCCAGAAGGGGAAAAGCCCCAAGTTCTTATTTTCGGGAGCGATTCTGAGAATGAAATAACCCCCAGCCCTCTCTTCAAGGACTCCACCTCCGAAAAAAAAGAGGAGGAGAAGAACTGCGAGAATATTCAGCTGCGGAGCCGCACGCTGCCTGAAAATGTAACATTTCAGAAAATATAAAATATTATTTTTGGAATTTAATATTAAAATAATATATTTCGCGAAAACTACCCGATTTGAGAAATTGGGGTTTTCGTAAAATGGTATAAATATATACAAATAATTGTGAAATAATTGGAGATTAAAATGATTTATTCATTTAAAAATATATTTATTGGATTTGGCATATTTATAATTAATTATACGCAAGTTTAAATAAAAATTGATTAGTGCATTACTAATCGCGATTAAGCCAAATCCGTGTTTCTATATTTAACCATGGCTAGTGCACCATGACATGTTGTATTTTGTGGCATGTTGTTTCATTTATGTTGTTTTATTGGTATTATATGTTTTATATTGAGAAAAGAGAATGAATTATTGAGGAGAGAGAGAGAGCGACTCCACATCATGGCATGGGAGCATGCCATGAGAGAGAGTGAGAGTGAGAAAGAGATAGGGGGCAGCCATCATTCTTCTTCCCCCATTATTTTCTTCACCTCCTCCTTCATCTTCAAGCTCCACCTCTTCTACCCTCATGACCCATCTCAATTCCCTCACCAAAACCCTATACCCCTTCACAAAAGTTGATCCCCACTTCATCCTCAACACATTGGACCAATCAAAGTTGGATTTTGAAGACTTTGAGCAACTCAAGAAAATTCTTGAGTTGCCAAAAAAGGTATAATTCTAAACCCTAGTTAAGCTATTGTGTGTAGTATACCTTATTGTTAGTTTAGAGTTAAATCGGTGTTGATTAGTGATGTTTGGAAAATTCAAGAGAGGGTTTGGGTGTTTGTGTGGAATCATGATGTGTAGTGGCTGTTACAAGACCTTAGTGTTAGAATTCTGGACAAAACCAGAACTAGACACCAAGATGCTAACTTTAGATTTGCCGATATCGGATTTTTAGTGGAATTAGTGATGGTATTTAGAGATCTGCTGCTACCCTGAGACCCTAAAAATTATATAGCGATTACAGTGAGTCGTGCAGGCAACCTTGAAGCTACCCTAGAGCCCCGAGCCCTTAATTCTTTGGCCTGGACGCAAATAATCCCTTTCTGGCTGCAAATGTCGGCTTTGGTGTGAGAAAATAGGTTTGTGCTTGGTCTGTGGCACCCTTATCAGATAATTAGACCCCCTATATATGCAGAATTGGCTAATTTAATCTGAGATGAAATCTGGGAGTGATTTCCTTAATTGCTGATTTGGTATTTGTGATTTATGAACTTGGGTTTTGGGATTTGATATTGTATTTGGTCATTGGGCGTTTGTGTAACGCTTTGAAATTCGTTTAGATTAATATCGCGTTAGTTAGCTTTGATGCGTGTTTTAATGAATCCCGTTAACTGACTTTTTCCACATAAAATGGAATAAATCAATATTATTGGTGAAAAGTGGGTAATTATATTTATAATTGTGGTTTATTAATTATTAATTAGTTTAGTGTTCACTTAATTAGGAAGAAATTTCTTAATTATTTTTCCTAAGCAAAAATTAGTGTAGCATGCACATTTTCACCTTAGGCCAAGTTTTTTTTAATATGTCTACAATTTTTCTTTTTCCCTCTTTGCCCCAATTTCCTTTTTGTAACCTAAAACAAAACTAAAACTAATATAGAAAATTGAAAATAGAAAATAGATTAAAGAATGATAAAAGAGAGGTATGGGAGCATTAAATGGGCATGGAGCTTTGACTTTGGGGGGTATTCTCTCTCTCTTCCTCACTTGCAGCAGCAACAGCAGCAATCCCAGCAGCAGCAGCAGCAAAGCCCTCCCCCTTTCCCTTCTTCTTCTTCTCCTTTTCATTCCTGCATCCAAGCACATATCCTTAGCAAAAATCCATCTTTTCTTCACTAAACCTCTTGCTAAACATCCCAAAACACTTCCCCTTTGGTTCTTGATGCAAGGCCAGCAAGATTGATCCCTCCTAGGACCAAGTTGAGGTATTAAGCCTACCCTATTTACCTCTTTGCTAATATTGTAGTGTAATTAGCTTAAATTAGTGTTTTAATGGGTTTTTGTGCTAATTATGTGGTTTAAGTGAAGTTTAGGGTAAGTTAGGATTTTTATGGCTTGATTAACTTAATTAGGTGTTGTTAATGTTGTTTAAACCAAGTTATTGCTTCAGTTACACTAAAATACCATAATGTTGCAATTTAGTGTTTTTAAAACGTTTTTAAACCAAGTTTTATGATACGAGTGATCTGCTATATCTGTGAGCATTTTCTTGTGTTGCAAACATATACAGAATAGTGTACAGGGTAGCTAGGGTTTTGGGTTGAAGTTCGAGCCCGTTCCACCCCATAAAATCCGGAGACCTCCCTTGCAATTCCGGCGACGCCGGCCCCCCTGTTCTTTGGGTGTTGGTGTTTTGCAGGGTGGTGTCTGTGTTGGTTTTACAGTGTTTGGTTTTGTTTACCTTTTGAATTTTCTTCCAGATAAAAATCCGGGACCAGTTGTCCTTAAATTTGAGTTTTGTGTTTAGCGCGACACGTACGCTTCGACATGGTCTGGTGGGTTCTGTGCATCACAGCGCATCGGGGTAGTTTTGGGTTATCACACGCACGTTTTAGTGTATCGAGTTCACGCGTTTAGCTTGCGACGCTACTTTTTCCGTATTGCCTTAGTTTCGCGTTTTTGTAGGACTTTAGCTTATGTGTATTCTTTGTGTAAATTCTAGGTTCGCAGGCGGGTACATCAGACGCCGCAAAGAAGGGGAAGCAAGTAGTCGGCTACACTTAGCACGAGATCACGGTGAGTAGATTTAACATCTATAGGGAAATCGCCCGTATGGCGTTAAGTGTCAGGGCTTGATAGGATATTGTAGTCGCATATATATATTTATATGTATATTGCTTGTGCATACGTACTATTGTAGTGTACCCATCCCTTGTTGCATATAGAGACAGTAGTTATGTAACACCGCACTGTCACTAACGGTTCAAGCTGCACGAGCACTATTTATATGTTACATTCACACCGTTAGTGATTGCCATGACACTCGCACTATAGGATTGCTACGAACCCTACATCATTTTGATTATCGCATCATTGATGATTAGGCATGATTCTGTCGCATATTGGCATATATACATACTGTACATCCATACTTGCGTAGATATATATATATATATATATATATATATATATATATATATATATATATATATATCTTTGTGCATCCATGCCTACATATATATCTTTGTGCATCCATGCCTACATACATACATACTTTTGCACTTACATAGATGATGACGACTTTGATTTAAAAATTAGGGACCGCATGAAATGTTTTCAACTGGATCCTTTTAAAAGAGCGGTTTTCCCCTTTTACTCATAGTACAATTTTATACGGCATACGACACCTTGCATGGATTTGCGCAGTGAGTTTTAGATTCATGTGATTTCTGGATTTGAGAACCGTGGTATTATTTTAAGGAAGTATGCACTGTTTTGAAAAACCCAGTTTCTCTTGATATGATATTTCAGTGTGTCCATCATGCGTTTTCTCGGTTCTGAGACGTGTGACATGTGAAACCCGATTCGAGGAGGAGGACGATCCATTTGCGGGTACATGGTGGACCCGGTATGGTACCCCGGGGCGAGAGAGATATTTCGTATGGATGACGATGAGCCTGGCAGAGGGACTACTACCTACCGGTGATTGGTTGGACCTGGCGGTTATCCGGAGGATACTAACCAGAGTCGAGAGATGGATATGGGACGACCCGTACTGCCAGGGCCGAGGGCCGATTCCGCAGCCGGAGCCCGTGGGCCGATCTGGACTGACGGAGCCCAATATATGAGAATTTGCGTATCGATACTGGGCACGAGTATTTCATGTTGTTTTTGGGTGCCGATGTTAGGCACCTCGCTTCTATGAGATTTACAGGATTGAGGGCCGGATAGAGTGACGGCGTCTGAGTTATCGGGATTTTGGGGTGTTTTTGGTAGATACCGGGGTTTTTCCACGTTGATATTCCGTGTTGATGATATTTTATCCCATGCTCAGTATTTATTGTTATGCATCGCATCATGTAGTCGTAGTACCTGATAGAGTACTTGGCATGATTATTGCATACCCTGCTCATCATTTCAATGTTATCTGATTGCACATGTTAGAGTATCGCAGTACTTGCATACTCGCGATTAGCTTTATATGTTATCTACTATTCACGAGTTGGCAACTCACCCCCGTTGTGCCACAGTGTTTGCAGGTCGACCCTCAGAGTAGTTGCGGCAGGGCTATCTCTTATATCTTTTTGGCTACGGATACCACTGCAGTTGGCGCGTGAGCTGTTTTGTTGATAGGTGGGTTTGTAGTATCCGGTTATTTTCCACTTGTACACACTATTGTATCTAGTACTCTCTATCTACTATTTCATGTATTGACTTAGAGACCAGTTGTGAGGACGATATTGTATATTATTTTGTGCTCTGGTGTCGAGCTCGTGTGAGCCGACTTTATTTATGCAGTTTTATCTTTTATGTTGTTTTACTTATATTGTCCATTTCTTCGCTACGGCGTCGTATATTATTGTGGTGGTTGTTTCCGCCGTTGGGCGTGATTGCTACCGTTTGGGGATGATATATTCTTGTTATTAGTCATTTTACTTATATCATGCTTGTACCCGTTTTCGGGGCTAGTTTTTAAAAAGGAGGTGCTGCCGAAATTTTTAAGAAAATAACTTAAATTTTAAAGATTTTTACTCAATTACACAAGGTTTTCTAAATGTTTTAAACTAATGTTTTTCTTCACCCACTATTTTCATGGTTTTGATTTCTGGGTTTCGGCTTACTTGATCGCGTTACGCCTGTAGACGTTGCGTGGTTAAGTGTCGGTCACGGGCCGAACTTTGGGTCGTGACAGTTTGTACGTCAACGGACGAGGGTTATTTGGTTGGTTTTGCATGCGTAAGCTATAGGTTCTAACTTATAGGCGATCCGTTTGCTGTATTGGTTTTTCAGACTTGATTTTAATAGCATTTGTGATTGTGTATTTATTGTAGATACTTTCACGTGGATTCCGAGAAGACGAAGCACATCGACTATGGCTGAACAAGGAGTTCCGCAAGTGAGTAGATTTATATCTACGGGGAAAGTCGGGTGGATGACGTATAGCACCCCCGTAAATTTTGATGGAACCCGATATATATAGAATATGGTTAAGGAAACCATGTTAGAAACTTATGAATATGGTCGGAAAAACCTATACTAGGAACCCACAGATGTGGTTAAAGGTTTAGTATGAAATGATAAGATTGATAAGGATGTCTCGAAGATATATAAGAATGTGAAACATAAATGTGAATCACGATACATAAATATAGGTAGTGCATGAGAATAAGTATGAGATTTAGAGTTGCATGACATAAGATTTATAAGATAGAATGTATATGTAAGATGACTTGATGTGAGCTATTAATGTGATGAAAAGAGTATACGATGAGATATGATGACCTGGTGTGATATGTCGTTATATGGATGCGAGTCGATATGAGATAGTTGATACCTTTATCGGTCTCACGATATGAGATTGATACGGACGTGACCTGGGATATAGGTATACAGATATATATAATGTTGTGAATTATGAGTGTTATGCCGTACGAGATGTTAGGTCCGTACCCTCATTGTCATATAGGCTGATAGGATCCCTAATTGTTTAATGCCGCCATACGATGGATTACCGTACGTGATGAGCTTTACCTGATGATTTATCCATACCCTTGACTAGAGGATGCCGTACGATGGATTGTACCGTACGTGATGTTATGAGGTTGGATGCCGATTAATAGATTCACCGACTCGGATATGTGATAGAGACGTATACCTTATAGCATTGCGCCCACGATTTACTTTATGCTACGTTCATGTCATTCTCATTGCATTACATATACCTGTGCTAGTATACCTACACCATTATCGATGATGCATATGTTACACTTACACAGATTGGCCGGCTCATACACTTCATCATCGATAATTGCTGTCACTTACACAGTAGAATTGTCACATCATTATGATATGTCACATGATTTACTGATATTGTCACATCACTGTTCCATGTTGCATGATATACCGAGACGCTCACATTTCTGTTCTATGTTTGCATATATCATGCTTTACGATTATATGCACTGAGATGCTGTTTTCATGAGATTTATGGATTTGAGAACCGTGGTTATTTCAAAAGAATGTATGTATTGTTTTAAAAACCCGGTTTCTCTTGATATGATATTTCAAGACGTCCACCATGTGTTTTCTCGGTTCTGAGATTGATATGTGAAACCCGATTCGAGGAGCTGGATGAGGCCGTTTGCGGGTACATGGTGGACCCGGTATGGTACCCTAGGCCAAGAAAGGGATGCCGCGCGGTAGACGATGAGCCTGGCAGAGGGACTACTACCTACTGGTGATTGGTTGGACCTGGCGGTTATCTGGAGGATACCGACCAGAGTCGAGAGATGGATATGGGACGATCCGTTCTGCCGGAGCCCGAGGGCCGATCCAGACAGACGGAGCCCGTGCGCCGATCCGGACTGACGGAGCCCGATATATGAGGATTTACGTGTCTATGCTAGACACGGGTTTCATGATGTTTCTAGTGTCGATGCTGGAAACTCAGGTTCCATGATTTTGATGTGTCATTGATGGATACACGTTAGTTAATATCTTCATATTTACATGCATATGCTTTCATGATATTTACATGCATGATGTTGTTGTGTCATTGATGGACACTTAGATGTTAGCCACATGCAGATAGGCAGTGATTATATTGTCGGCATATATGCAAATACGGTCACCCTAGATATCATAGTATTACCTTTATGATATAGTTGACCATGGAATCGTTGTTTATTCGATTTCTGCCTGAAGATATTTTCTACTCACGAGTTGGCAACTCACCCCCGTTGTGCCACAGTTCTTGCAGGTTGACCGCATGGATCAGTAGCGGCATTGCTGGCATACATCTTGCATTCGGGTGATTTTCTTGGGTAGGTGGTACATGTTGGATCGTACCCCTATTGTACTTATTATTCCTGTTGTATCTAGTTAACTCCATCAATCAGAAACTATTATTTGTATAAGTAGTAAGACTTAGCAAGACTTGTAGTTGCGAGACATTGAGCGATGGGCTATATATTCGCTTGGGGGGTTTGATGTCTTGCTTTACATTATTCTTTGTGTTGATCTTCACCGTTAGGCGTCGTATACATATATTCTGTCTTGCGTGGTTGTGATTCCGCCGATTGGTGAAGAGCTAGCTCTCGCTTGGGGATACCTTTTATATTATCATGTGTATGTGGTTTTAGATCAAAAACACAAAGGAGGTGCTGCCCAAATTTTTAAAAAAAGAAACATGTTTTTCAACTAATAAAATCCACTTGCATTTTTCATGTTCCATTATCTATGCATTTAAGTAAACATTTGATTTCATCATACCCTTATTTCAAAACATCACCTCTTTTATTTTCTTTAAAAGGTTTAGATTTCTGGGCTTCGACTTATTTAATTTATGTTACGCCTTTAGACGTGGTGTGATTTAAGTGTCGGTCACGAACTAAATTTCGGGTCGTGACAAAGTTGGTTTCAGAGCGCTAGGTTTAACCTTGGTTCGAGTCTAGATTTGACTATGTAGAGTCTGTGGCGTAATCTACTTCGGAATCTAAGCTTGACATTACGGAACTTAGACTTGAACAGGGGGGTATTAAACCTGAACTATCGTTACATAGGCTGACCCTGATTGATGGAGTAGGTAGCTTGAGTAGAGTGACGTACCGTACATATGTTCCGCGGCATATTTACGATACGATACTTCGCTTAAGTGACCTTAGGATGTACATATCTTGAGTTCTGTGATTCTCTTCGTTCCCTTGATCATACATCCATTTGAGATCCTTGATTCTATTCGTTTCCATGAACATACTCTCACTGATTTCGTTCCTCCTTATGATCATGCATCCACTGGATCTGTTGATTCCTTTCGTTCCTTGAGCTATCTTCATAGATGCATACTTGAGGTTCCTATTACCATGGTTTGAGCTCAGATTGAGCTGCTGCTAGTGATGCGATCAGGGCGAGCTCGTCATGGACGAGGACTGACCATCGTGTTTTCTGGTGACATGGGAACGTATCGATTTAGTATTTGTGTTATGACCTCTCGTTTGAGGCGAGTGTACGGTTTTGCGCCGGATGATCGGGCCATTATTAGAGGCTGCCTATTGTGAGAGGACTGTTGATGTACAGCCTATCTCAGGGATCGTGATGTTGTCTACCTTGCAGACAGATGACCCAGCTGTTGCTGAGATTGATGGGATGTCGCTTTCAGAGCTTATGAGCTGAGATCACTTGAGCTTTCAGGCAGAGATGCGACAAAAGATAGCTAGACTATCTTGAGTAGAGTTGAGTGACTGAGATGATTCGTCTGATTTGATGCGCTGACGCAGGCCTAGTTGAGTTGAAGATTTCCAGTGTGGAGAATCTTACTCAGATCTAGAGTAGATCAATCCAGAGATGACGTTGTTCGTTGGATGATCCGATAGGAAATCAGTAAGTTGACCAGCTTCGGATAGAGTACCTCACCCAGATGCGTTGTGAGTTGATTGAGAACGGACGGGTATTGAGTATTCCTCCGATGGTTGGGACGAGTTCCCGAGGACGTATTCGGCTAGAGATCTTCTACAGAGTGATGAAGATACCGAGTTCGCGATTTCGAGTCCGTGTGAGAGATTCTGGATTGACTGTAGCCGAGAACAATTGCAGTACGCAGATAGCATGACGTGACGTCGAAGTAGGTGAAAATAAAGACGAGCGGAACAAGAAGTTCGTGCGGGATGCTAACGAGCTATTGTTACTCCCCGTTGAGATTAGAGATCCGATAGGCATAAAGAGGCGTTGGGATACGGCCAGTTCCCAAGAAAATGCTGTGCTTAGAACGCAGATGTCCAGAAAATGAGAAAAGATTATGTAAGAGTACCAGCCTCCGTATAGTTCGGCATAGGCGAAATCGGAAGAGACCTTCAGCAGGTTCCTTCTAGGACACTGCTGCGATAAGAGTTGCACCGAGGATCAGTTGTGTCACGTGTATTCAGAGGGCCAGAGGCCGACGCCAGAGACGTGCTGCTTTACGAGTGGTCATACAAATTGGCCGAGAGATGACCAGAGGGTATCAGAGCAGAATCGTTTCCGTTAGTACTCCTGACCGGGCCGATGGATTGCGAGATTGGTAATCCATAGAGGAAATGAGGACCCAGAGACAGAAGATACCAGACCATGAGCAGGAGGCAAGCGGATGTTCTTGCTCTGCCAGTTTTCGGTGCACCGACATTTTTTCAACATTGTAGGGGGTGTACCTCAATGTCATTTATTGCGATTTGCATTTGTGATCCGAGTATCACACTTATATCGCTTGGATTTGAGTTTTGATGATTGGGTTTCATGATATTGATTTCGTGCACCATGGCTACACCTACTGGGTATTTATCTTTTTGTGCATAATTATTGCACTTGATTTGTGTTTATACACCGCTACATTGGTTTGCGACTTGTGCATATCTATTACACTTGATATTCATTTTATGCCTTGGCTGCACGTGTTTATGATTTCGTGGATTTCATACGGTTGATTTGATTTTGTGCATGCGGTACGCACTCGATGTGATTTTTGCACTCGGTATAGCTTACATATGCTTGCAGTGCATTGATACGTGTTTTGTGCACATAGTTGCACACGTTTTTGGATTTTATACATCTTGGTACACTCGGTGTTGCTTTTTATACGCATTTAAGTTATTGATGAGTTTCTGTGCACTTGTTGCACTAGATTGTTATTTCGTGCACTAAATGCACCGGATTTATATTTTGTGCACTAGATGCACCGGAATTGTATTTCATGCACTGGATGCACTGGATTGGTATTTCGTGCACTGGATGCACCGGATTCGTATTTCGTGCACTGGATGCACCGGATTTGTATTTCGTGCAATAGATACACCGGAATTGTATTTCGTGCATTTGTTGCACTAGATTTTCATTTCGTGCATTGATTGCACTAGATTTATACTCCGTACATTGGTTGCACCCGATTTATGTATTTGAGCATTCGTTCACCAGATTTATGTTTTTGTACGCGTTTGCACTTGACGTTCGTTTTCGTGCATGCTACTGCACTAGATGCTTTTTACGGACCTGACGCACTTGGGTTGGATTTTTGCGCATATTAGGTGTAAGTCTACGGTAACACCCCGGCCGTCTTTCAGACGCCAAAATGCGGAACAAAAACTTTTATAAGTGGCGCTATCGCATACTATAACCCGGATCTGCCATTAACGCTAAACTAACAATCTACAAAGAGGGAAGAAAGGTTATACCGAACGATCCGAGTCCTTCGTTCTTTAACCATCATCCCACGCTCCGTTGCGGCTGCTCCGATTTCGTCGATCTCCGATCTCCTCGTCCAGGTGGCACCACATCGTCGGATCTTTAAACGGGCTCCCGCCTCTGACTCGAGGCAACTCGGTCATCAAGTTTGCTAGAAGAGATGACCAAGATTGATGTAGAGAATGAGTGGAATACTTTGTCTCACTTCGTCCAAAACCATGGACGAACGGTTAATGAAGTTTCCATGGGAATCGGGTGATGGAATGAAATGAGCTGTGAAATTCTATACACCGAAACCTATCATCTTTTTTCCAAATGAATCAAATCAAGTGAGTGAGAGAGAGAGGAGGAGGGCCGGCCACATATATAGAGGTGGGGGGTGAGTGTAGGAGAGGGGGGTGACAATAAGAAAATATCTCTAGTGTGAACACAAAGTATGAACACACTTAATGAAATGATGAATCATTAACCTAGTCATCAAGCATTAATGGAATCATTAAATGAAACCATGACTCACTAAACACCTCACCACTTCTAGAACCTTCTAGAAGCTTCCACACTCATCTCAAGAAAAGATAAATCCGTATTTAACCAAATGTTAAATACGGCTGATAGAAAACTGGAAACTGGTAAGTTCCAAAAGTGATCCCGAAACGAATTTCAGGATAACCCCGTAACTGTATAAATATACCCGCATTTGTATTACGACCGAATACAAATGCAACTGAGACAAAGATATTATATCTACTCTGTATAATACATGGATCCGGCTTAAACCAAAGCCCACCAGTATTATCTGCCCGAAATATGACACGTACGTAAACGCACATGCATTTTCCGAACCCTGCCATAAAACGACTCTAATGACTCGTAAGTACCCTGGCAGTGGGTTTAACCACAAGCCGTCAGCGGCACTAGCTATGCGTAACGGCTGCCCATGGACTGACCTCAAGAGAGGCCGATGAGCGAACTCATCCGGAAACCCTACTGAGCCTAACAGTGACAATGTATATACAGTCTGGTCCGTTCGTCTATGAGTATCGCATATCCGGCCTAAGGGGCTAGTAACGTCAGACCCCCAATAGCTGTATAAGTCATGTCGGAGACAAGCCCTGAACACCCTGAGATACTACTGGAGTACCTACCAGTAAATCTCACCTACCTTGGCCAAGGACTTGGTGTAATGGCTTTCCTAGACACAGCGCGACCTCCACCCCCAATACCGGGAGAGACGAATCCCCTGCCGATCCGCTCACGTGCCTACATGTGGCTCGGGACTGTACCCAAAAACTACCTGTTTGCACGACTCCTTTGAGCCGTGGTAGGGTAGAAATCAAAGCACAGTGGGAACTCACACGAGACAAATGATGGCCTCATGTCGATGAACTAACCTGTACACATGTCACCAGGGAACTGCTATCTGACGATATGTATAATACCAATTAGCAGGTTCCCGGCGAGTCCTGTCCGGTGTACTCATAACCCAATGAGCACCTGTATACATCTTAGGTGATCCAACTGACACCAGTGGCTTGTGAGACCGGCCACCGCCCCTCGTCGGGGTCTCGACTGTATACACTAGTCTACTCCGGAGTATCGATGCCCTGTCTCGAAACTCCCACGACTAGGGACCACTATTAAGGAAATGCTTATAGACCACCCAACTCTCACTTATATGATCGCCCTCATACTGTTGGTAGTCAAGCAAGATCCTAAGGGCTCTATCAAAGTGTAATCGTGATCAGTCACCTGAACCTATACACGACTGATAAAGGCAAACCAGATAGCATACTATCATCTCGAGTAAGACTGTCCTACCGGTATAGGTCCTCCTTAATCATTGCAATCATGTACCTGCGATCCAATAATTGACTTTAAGGGCACTATATCCAACAATCTCCCACTTGCACTTAAGGCTAATTATTGCGATGTCACGTACTCACAGCCCGTGTGAAACCAACACCCAACTCCTCTACTAATCAGTTTCACAAAGCTCGTTTCTAAAACTATTGTGTTCGAGAAATAGCCTCAGTGAGTGGATCCGCCTTGATGTTTCTTTCTATGTCTCTCTTAATCTCAAGTTCGCGGAGAAAGCCATCTCCCGAATTGAGTAATACCTGTCTTAGAATATGTCAGGATATCTGATGGGACTTAGTTCATAAGTGAACTCCAAATCCAAACTTCTTAGACTGTATCGATCACTGAACCTAATCAGTATCCTACAGCATGCCTCCCACAGTATCCTCTTGGACCACCTGTCCATAATACTGTCCCTCTTCTTCAGAGGGAAAACTATAACTCTGACAATCTCTCTGTCATCCATATCACCTTTGAAGCCTGGAATGATAACCGTCTCCCGAAGAAGGCTGCCGTCATCAACTCCGTAGAACACGCACCTATGTTCTAAAACTGCTTCCTTATGTTTCTCCAGGATTGGATTAATACAAACTTATTGCATCTAGTGCAAAAACAACATCTGGTGTGGTACTTGACATCTCATGATTGACTCAATTGCCTAAGCAAGTGATTTGCCAATCATGTACATCCCTCTCCCCTTTAGTCTGTAAGACACCTTTAGAGAGGGTGACTCCATCACCTGCAGGTACACCACCATGCCAGGAGTCAGCTATTCCAAAAACCATTAGAATACTGTCAAAGTACCCACGTTGGGAAACTACCCAAATCCAGATCTAAAACCATAGATCTAGAAACCAGAATGTCAAATACTATATCCATATCCTGTCTGGAGAAACAACTGTGTGACGACCACAGTACAACCGATCGTAGTATAGGAATTTTACTTCCTACTCTGTGTATGACATCCAAATACCAGGACATCACACCCTACTACCTTCTTAACTGATCCATCCCCTATTCTGATGAAGTCAAACCCATGACTGTCACATCAAAATTAGATGATCAATCTCCGCTATAACTGCTCTAGTCTATAAATAGACATAAGCTACTTGCCCACTATGCTTCCGCTGCTCCCGCTGCTCCCACTGACCACAACAACCCTCCTACCGGGTCTCATAGCCTGGAACAACAGTAGTGTCAAGTCTGGGTAGATAAGAACCTCCCTGTCACCGTCCTTGAGGCTACCGAGGTACCTCTCGGGTGTCTGAGGTTACCCACCAAATCTGCGGAGTGGCTAATGGAATGTCAAACCTGATTGAATCTTTAGGTCCTATTAAATTTTTCATAATCGTTTGCGGTTCTGGAATCACTTCCAGTTCTACCATACTCCCACTACTGTTTTCTGAAAAAATCCATTTTACTAAAACTGTGGCGAGTCAAGAACAATATCACTATTGATCTTCCAGATGGTAGAAAGTCAACCCTCGACATAGCCCGGGCCAACCCACAAACTGCCATTACAGAAACGTGCCCCTGAGTTATCCAGAGTCTGGTTTTAAGCATAAGCCGGACAACTCCCCGTACCTTAACATCGTTAAGATACGAACCATTCTATATCCAATATAGAAACTTTGGCACTTATTTAATTGGAACCAAATTCTAATCATGCAGCTGTCTCCAGTGCATATCAATTTTAATGGAGAGAGGCTAATCAGCATTACTCAACTTAGAAATCCATCCAATTATGAGTAACCTGAAAGGGAAACAAGTTTCTCAAAACTTTTACTATCATCTGAATACTAATCACAAGAATCTACATCTTCGATCTCTTTGAAGAATCCCGATACTTGCGACATCTGGTTCTCTACTTTATTCTTAAATCCACAACTTCTCAAAACTTAGACCTTGTATCTCTACGAAACACTTGTCTAAAAACTAGAGAAGTCATAAGTAAACAGAACATAGTACGAGGACCTACCCCTTTGTCCTGATGGACACTGGACAACATACAATACTCTGTATAAGTCCGCTGAGTTGAATAACTCAAAACCTGTGCGTTATGGGTTTAAAACTTTACCCAGGCGATTTCCTCAAATATCACCAATTATAACGAATTCCGATATAATGAGGATGACCACCTAATTCCCAATAACTTCCTCCCACTCATCATCTGTAAAACCATACAGATATGAGAATGAAACCTGGTGAATACACACCCTGGAGTAAATATCTAATCGGGAAAACAGTTTTCCATTAACAATGCACTGAAACATGAAAATGTTTCGTAGGGGTATCCTGGTATTCATAGTAATGCCTCTTCCATAATCCAATTCATGACTTTAACCGTATATTTCTTTGCCATCTTTCCAAATCCCTTTATTTGTCTTTAGTCGTTACCTTCTGTACACCATCGTTAGGCTAAATGGTTTTCTTCCTTCCCTACCGTTCGGCACCAGCCTATGGTTTGAAAGAAGACTATCCAGTAAGCATAATAGGTGTACCCTCCTAAACCAAGGAGTACTCATATCTTGAGAGAAGGTGATGATAAAAGACAACTGAATAATACCTTGTTCTTTTAAAGGTGAAATAGGAGTGGCGATGAAGTACGCGGTTTGGTCGTGAATGATAGCAGTCGCAACTTACTTTGCCCTCTTTCTAATCCCTTTATTTTGTCTTTACATATTACCTTCTGTACACCCTACTTAGGCTAATTGGTTTTCTTCATTTCCTACCGTTCGGCACCTGCCTATGGTTTGGAAGAAGACTATCCAATAAGCGTAATAGGTGTACTATCCTAAACCAAGGAGCCCTCACAACCTGAGAGAAGGTGATAATAAAAGACAACTGAATAAACCAATTCTATTTCTCCTGAATCTTGATCCATCCTCGAAGAAGTTTCTTCGAGTTCGTATATAACCATACGATGGATCTATCCAATGGAAGTGGATGTCCGTAGTAATACGGGGTGTTCTGAGAAATGCAAAGGGTAAAAGAAGGAGTGGCAATGACTTATGCAACTCAGACAATCCAAAAGCCAGTATTGTAAGAAGGTTCGGTGAACTTGGTCCCTGAGTCATAGTCTAGGGTCGGTCAAAGGTCGCTGCCAAAGAGAGAGAGAAAAGAAACACTCTGCGTGCACTCTAACCTAGATCAGAATGGTTATCACTTTATCTAATCCGGAAACCTCCCACTGTACTGTCAAATTCTCCTCCAAACATGAAAGAAGAATCAATCGGGGTCACCCGAAGAGTAAACCAACTCATCAGTGGGAATCGGGATCCAACTCTCATCGCATGATAACGTGACGGAATCCACTCACGTTATCACACTCCAGAAGGTATGCGCATGCCTGGCAAGTTTCAGTTTCTTTAGAAACTCCCGATATGATTTTTACCCCATGCTCTTATGATCGTGACTAAGGGCCAACCCATCATAAGTCACATGTCAAGTTCTTCCCATCATTATCTTGTTAATTTGAACCCACCCGTACTCGCCCTTGACTAAGGGCCAACAAGGCTGTACGACTGTCCCAAACCAACGCATCTATCTATGCAACAAATGAATACCCCAGCAGCTACCAATCACTATGTCCTGGCTAAGGGCCAGACCAACATAGCTTGAATACTACTGACCATCCATATGAAATGACGGAGGGCTACGGCTGGTTTTTGGCGAAAAACCATTAACGTAATGAACTTGATCTCGTTGAAGGAACCTGATAGCTTTTTATAAAAATATAGTGGCGAAAACCTTTTGCTAAAGAGGTCACTCCCGGTGAAGGGATCTCGGCTCTTTTCTCGTGGAATGAGGTGCAGGATATTCCACTGAATACCGCGATGCAAAGCAACATGTAATCGACTATAGTGAAGTTATTACCCTGACGCAAACTTCTGCCCAAGGGGTCAGTCCCGGTGAAGGGATATCGGCCCTTGCCCCGTCGAATGAAGTGCAGGATATTCCAACCGAATACCACTGTGCAAAACAAAAGGAAACATCTTTGCAATAACACTTTTTAAATTGTTCCAACAACATCCAAACAGGTTTGTTTTACTTTGCATTGATCAGAATCAACGCAGTCTCATCATTAATCACACCAGAAAAGAACGAAAATAAAATGTACGTATATGCCACCCGCATTCGTCACTGGGTCCCTTCATCACCTGTTAGGTTACTTAACTAACGACAGAGCGGGGACTGAACTAGCGCGGTGCAAAACATATACAACATCTAATAGTATATAAACCAATATACAATAATCGCTCCAGGCGTGATAATATGCAACATTACATAAAAGTAATAAGCATCACAGAACAATACAGATAATCTGGGATCCCCGGGTTTCATAGAGCCGCTGCTGAAACCCGACGTTCCCCTGTCGTGTGGATAGCCTGTGCAATGAAACCTAGACCCCTATGGGTGCGGCAAGTTACCCGCCAAAACCTGAAGCGAGGCAGCCCCCTACAGCATAGTAAATGGACCACCCAGCACTTCACGGAATCCGGTAACTTGATCACCCCTCCTTGGGTCAACCTGTACCCCCTACGAGTGCGGCGAATAGTCTGCCAATTCTAGAGTGGGGCCCCTCTGCCTCTCAAAGCCATGAGATGCGGACCCGTTGGCCCCCAGAACCCGGCTATCCGTGCACTCCGTCGCGGGGCAAAACCTAGTACAGTAATAAAAAATAGTACAACAGGTTCATCGACCGCAACCTGGTCGTGCCCCAAAAGAATATTATACAACAGGCAGTGACGGCAGTCCACATGTTGGACGCTCGCCCCGCAATATCAAATGTACAAATAAACTCAAACTGCACTACCATTGCACACTGCTATCCACCACGACAAATCCGCAACATCACAGCACAACACAGAACATCAACGCGAATGTCACGTTCGCAAACCCGTCTAAAAGAACTATAGCAATCAGACGCGGTTTACCGATCAAATGAAATTCACGGTCGGAGATATAATGTAAGCACTGTAAACTGACACGTTTAAATTTCGATCGACTAAATTTCCCAAAGTGGGCCCCACGCAAATCTGCTGTACAGTAAAAAACACTGGGCCCAAATGAACAGTTCCAGAAACCACAATTTCTCAAGTAGAATCCACAGAAGAAAGATGGCCCACTGATTCACCTAGATGGCCGCGGTTCCGCGGCCAAAGCATGGCTTTGGCGGCGGTTCCGCGGCCGTACGGTCGGATCAGTGGGTCGAATTTCTTCTGTGTTCTTTAAAAAGCCTGCTTGATTTTCTGAGATGCTCAAAATAATTTTTAGACCAGATTTAAATTCAACAAAAACTTTAGACTTGAAAATTGTAGTTTTTGAAAATCCGTTCGATCAATCTTTTAAACGCGTTAGCACAAGTTAGTAAAGCTTAATGGCGTGGCTCTGATACCATGTAAGTCTACGGTAGCGCTCCGGCCGTCTTTCAGACGCCAAAATGCGGAACAAAAACTTTTATAACTGGCGCTATCGTATACTATAACCCGGATCTGCCATTAACGCTAAACTAACAATCTACAAAGAGGGAAGAAAGGTTATACCGAACGATCCGAGTCCTTCGTTCTTTAACCATCATCCCACGCTCCGTTGCGGCTGCTCCGATCTCGTCGATCTCCGATCTCCTCGTCCAGGTGGCACCACATCGTCGGATCTTTAAACAGGCTCCCGCCTCTGACTCGAGGCAACTCGGTCATCAAGTTTGCTAGAAGAGATGACCAAGATTGATGTAGAGAATGAGTGGAATACTTTGTCTCGCTTCTTCCAAAACCATGGACGAACGGTTAATGAAGTTGCCATGGGAATCGGGTGATGGAATGAAATGAGCTGTGAAATTCCATACACCGAAACCTATCATCTTTTTTCCAAATGAATCAAATCAAGTGAGTGAGAGAGAGAGGAGGAGGGCCGGCCACATATATAGAGGTGGTGGGTGAGTGTAGGAGAGGGGGTGACAATAAGAAAATATCTCTAGTGTGAACACAAAGTGTGAACACACTTAATGAAATGATGAATCATTAACCTAGTCATCAAGCATTAATGGAATCATTAAATGCAACCATGACTCACTAAACACCTCACCACTTCTAGAACCTTCTAGAAGCTTCCACACTCATCTCAAGAAAAGATAAATCCGTATTTAACCAAATGTTAAATACGGCTGATAGAAAACTGGAAACTGGCAAGTTCCAAAAGTGATCCCGAAACGAATTTCAGGATAACCCCGTAACTGTATAAATATACCCGTATTTGTATTACGACCGAATACAAATGCAACTGAGACAAAGATATTATATCTACTCTGTATAATACATGGATCCGGCTTAAACCAAAGCCCACCAGTATTATCTGCCCGAAATATGACACGTGCGTAAACGCACGTGCATTTTTCGAACCCTGCCATAAAACCATACGGCCTCTACAACGTTTCGCCCGAACTTGGAAAACTGTCTGTGGGGGACTCTAATGACTCGTCAGTACCCTGGCAGTGGGTTTAACCACAAGCCGTCGGCGGCACTAGCTATGCGTAACGGCTGCCCATGGACTGACCTCAAGGGAGGCCGATGAGCGAACTCATCCGGAAACCCTACTGAGCCTAAGAGTGATAATGTATATACAGTCCGGTCCGTTCGTCTATGAGTATCGCATATCCGGCCTAGGAGGCTAGTAACGTCAGACCCCCAATAGCTGTATAAGTCGTGTAGAAGACAAGCCCTGAACACCATGAGATACTACTGGAGTACCTACCAGTAAATCTCACCTGCCTTGGCCAAGGACTTGGTGTAATGGCTTTCCTAGACACAGCGCGACCTCCACCCCCAATACCGGGAGAGACGAATCCCCTGCCGATCCGCTCACGTGCCTCCATGTGGCTCGGGACTGTACCCAAAAACTACCTGTTTGCACGACTCCTTTGAGCCGTGGTAGGGTAGAAATCAAAGCACAGTGGGAACTCACACGAGACAAATAACGACCTCAGGTCGATGAACTAACATGTACACATGTCACCAGAGAACTGCTATCTGACGATATGTATAATACCAACTAGCAGGTTCCCGGCGAGTCCTGTCCGGTGTACTCATAACCCAATGAGCACCTGTATACATCTTAGGTGATCCAACTGACACCAGTGGCTTGTGAGACCGGCCACCGCCCCTCGTCGGGGTCTCGACTGTATACACTAGTCCACTCCGGAGTATCGATGCCCTGTCTCGAAACTCCCACGACTAGGGACCACTATTAAGGAAATGCTTATAGACCACCCAACTCTCACTTATATGATCGCCATCATACTGTTGGTAGTCAAGCAAGATCCTAAGGGCTCTATCAAAGTGTAATCGTGATCAGTCACCTGAACCTATACACGACTGATAAAGGCAAACCAGATAGCATACTATCATCTCGAGTAAGACTGTCCTACCAGTATAGGTCCTCCTTAATCATTGCAATCACGTACCTGCGATCCAATAATTGACTTTGAGGGCACTATATCCAACATTAGGCGCTTGGTATTGGATTTTGTGCACATCGGATACACATGATTGAGATTTTATTCGTGTATGTTGGATGCACTTGATTTAGATTTTATTCGTGCATGCTGGGTGCACTTGATTTAGATTTCATTCGTGCATGCTGGGTGCACTTGATTTAGATTTCATTCGTGCATAACGGATGCACTTGATTTGGATTTTCGCGGATGTTGGGCGCATGATATGAGATGTGATTTTGTGCACACCGGATGCACTCGATTGGGATTTTCATTCGTGCATGTTAGTTGTACTGGATTGAGATTTTCGTGCACAATAGATGCACTAGATGTTATTGTCGTGCACACCCGTTGCACTGGACAGATCCTTTCGTGCACACCCGTTGCACTTTGTTTGGTTTTGTGTACATTCGTAGCACTTGTATTTAGGTTTGATTTCCGTGCGCACCAGACGCACGTGATTGTTGGATATGCCTTTCGAGGCTGATTTTGCTCTTGAGCACTTTGTTTTCATGATGGGCACTATATTATATAGTGGCCGGACAGGACTGATCCGAGGACAGAACCTGAGTACTTTGCATGCATAAAAGTTTACCAAGAGGTTTTTGAAAAGGAGCTATAGTCTCGCTATTTCCTACGTGTCCGCGAGCGACACGAACATTTACAAAAGAGAACTTTTTTAGGATATTTTAGAAACGGCGGACGTGTATTTAAGCAAAACATATATGGATGTATATTTATTACTTTACAAATAAGCGTCCGTCACTTGTGCCGTGAGTTACGCATCACGCGGCTATTCAGAAAAGATTTTGCATGTGTTTCAATTATTTTTTGAAGATTTTTCCAAGGATGCGTACTATATACGTATTATAGTATTTGATTAGTGCATATTGGATTTCAGTAATGGATTTCGAGATATGTATCTCCAATGTAACTCCGATAATTTGCGTGCAAATCCGATGATTTGTGTGACGCTTGACGGAGTTCGATTTTGAGTTTCGTACTCGTTTTCAAGTGCATGCGATGCGCTGTAGTATTTATATATCTTCCGTGATTTCGGAGCCGCGTTGATTTGAGTTGATTATTGAAATGTTTTAGCATTTGGGGGTTTAAATTTAAATACGGGGACCGAATTTATTTAAGGGGGAGATTGAAACATTTCAGAAAATATAAATATTATTTTTGGAATTTAATATTAAAATAATATATTTCGCGAAAACTACCCGATTTGCGAAATTGGGGTTTTCGTAAAATGGTATAAATATATACCAATAATTGTGAAATAATTGGAGATTAAAATGATTTATTCATTTAAAAATATATTTATTGGATTTGGCATTTTTATAATTAATTATACGCAAGTTTAAATAAAAATTGATTAGTGCACTACTAATCGCGATTAAGCCAAATCCGTGTTTCTACATTTAACCATGGCTAGTGCACCATGACATGTTGTATTTTGTGACATGTTGTTTCATTTGTGATGTTTTATTGGTATTATGTGTTTTATGGTGAGAAAAGAGAATGAATTATTGAGGAGAAAGAGAGAGGGGACCACATCATGGCATGGGAGCATGCCATGAGAGAGAGGGGGAAGCTATCATTCTCCCCCCCCCCATTATTTTCTTCACCTCCTCCTTCAACTTCAAGCTCCACCTCCTCTACCCTCATGACCTATCTCAATTCCCTCACCAAAACCCTATACTCCTTTCACAAAAGTTGATCCCCACTTCATCCTCAACACATTGGACCAATCAAAGTTGGATTTTGAAGATTTTGAGCAACTCAAGAAAATTCTTGAGTTGCTAAAAGATGTATAATTCTAAACCCTAGTTAAGTTATTGTGTGTAGTATACCCTATTGTTAGTTTAGAGTTAAATCGGTGTTGATTTGTGATGTTTGGAAAATTCAAGAGAGGGTTTGGGTGTTTGTGTGGAATCATGATGTGTGGTGGTTGTTACAAGACCTTAGTGTTAGAATTCTGGACAAAACCAGAGACTATACACCAAGATGCTAACTTTAGATTTGCCGATATCCGATTTTTGGTGGAATTAGTGATGGTATTTAGAGATCTGCTGCTACCCTGAGACCCTAAAAATTATATAGCGATTACAGTGAGTCGTACAGGCATCCTTGAAGCTACCCTAGAGCCCTGAGCCCCTAATTCTTTGGCCTGGCCGCAAATAATCCCTTTCTGGCCGCAAATGTCAGCCTTGGTGTGAGAAAATAGGTTTGTACTTGGTCTGTGGCTCCCTTATCTGATAATTAGACCCCTTATATATGCAGAATTGGCTAATTTAATCTGAGATGAAATCTGGGAGTGATTTCCTTTATTGCAGATTTGGTATTTATGATTTATGAACTTGGGTTTTGGGATTTGATATTGTATTTGGTAGTTTGGCATTTGTATATCAATGGACGAGGGTTATTTGGTTTGTTTTGCATGCGTAGGTTATGGGTTCTAACCTATAGGCGATCTGTGTGCCGTATTGATTTTCCGGACTTGATTTTAATAACATTTACGATTGTGTATTTATTGTAGATACTTTCGCGTGGATTCCGAGACGACGAAGCACATCGACTACGGCTGAACAAGGAGTTCAGCAGGTGAGTAGATTTATATCTACGGGGGAAGTCGAGTGGATAGCGTATAACACCCCGTAAATTTTGATGGAAACCGATATATATAGAATATGGTTAAGGAAACCATGTTAGAAAGTTATGAATATGGTCGGAAAAACCTATACTAGGAACCCACGGATATGATTAAAGTTTTAGTATGAAATGATATGATTGATAAGGATGTCTCGAAGATATATAAGAATGTGAAACATAAATGTGAATCACGATATATAAATATAGGTAGTGCACGAGAATAAGTATGAGATTTAGAATTGCATGACATGAGATTTATAAGATAGAATGTATATGTAAGATGACTTGATGTGAGCTATTAATGTGATGAAAAGAGTATACGATGAGATATGATGACCTCGTGTGATATGTCGTTATATGGATGCGAGTCGATATGAGATAGTTGATACCTTTGTCGGTCTCACGATATGAGATTGATACGGACGTGACCTGGGATATAGGTATATAGATATATATAATGTTGTGAATCATGAGTGTTATGCCGTACGAGACGTTAGGTCCGTACCCTCATTGTCATATAGGATGATAGGATCCCTAATTGTTTAATGCCGCCGTACGATGGATTACCGTACGTGATGAGCTTTACCTGATGATTTATCCAGACCCTTGACTAGAGGATGCCGTACGATAGATTGTACCGTACGTGATGTTATGAGGCTGGATGCCGATTGATAGATTCACCGACTCGGATATGTGATAGAGATGTATACCTTATAGCATTGCGCCCACGATTTACTTTATGCTACGTTCATGTCACTCTCATTGTATTACATATACCTGTGCTAGTACACCTACACCATTATCGATGATGCGTATATTACACTTACACAGATTGGCCGGCTCACACACTTCATCATCGATAATTGCTATGTCACTTACACAGTAGAATTGTCACATCATTATGATATGTCGCATGATATACTGATATTATCACATCACTGTTCCATGTTGCATGATATACTGAGACGCTCACATTTCTGTTCTATGTTTGCATATATCATGCTATACGATTATATGCATTGGGATACTGTTTTCATGAGATTTCTGGATTTGAGAATCATGGTTATTTCAAAGAAAAGTATGTATTATTTTAAAAACCCGGTTTCTCTTGATATGATATTTCGAGATATCCACCATGTATTTTCTCGGTTCTGAGATTGATATGTGAAATCCGATTCGAGGAGCTGGATGAGGCCGTTTGCGGGTACATGGTGGACCCGGTATGGTACCCCAGGGCAAGAAAGGGATGTCGCGCAGTAGACGATGAGCCTGGCAGAGGGACTACTGGCTACCGGTGATTGGTTGGACCTGGTGGTTATCCGGAGGATACCGACCGGAGTCGAGAGATGGATATGGGCCGATCCATACTGCCGAAGCCCGAAGGCCGATCCGGACAGACGGAGCCCGTGCGCCGATCCGGACTGACGGAGCCCGATATATGAAGATTTACGTGTCGATGCTGAACACGGGTTTCATGATGTTTCGAGTGTCGATGCTGGACACTCAGGTTTCATGATTTTGATGTGTCATTGATGGGCACACGTTAGTTGATGTCCTCATATTTACATGCATATGCTTTCATGATATTTACATGCATGATGTTGTTGTGTCATTGATGGACACGTAGATGTTAGCCACATGCAAATAGGCAGGGATTATACTGTCGGCATATATGCAGATACAGTCATCCTAGATATCATAGTATTACCTTTATGATATAGTTGACCTTGGAATCGTTGTTTATTCGATTTCTACCTGAAGATGTTTTCTACTCACGAGTTGGCAACTCATCCCTGTTGTGCTACAGTTCTTGCAGGTTGACCGCATGGATCAGTAGCGGCATCGCTGGCAGACAGCTTGCATTCGGGTGATTTGCTTGGGTAGGTGGTACATGTTAAATCGTACACCTATTGTACTTATTATTCCTGTTGTATCTAGTTAACTCCATCAATCAGAAACTAGTATTTATATAAGTAGTAAGACTTAGCAAGACTTATAGTTGCGAGACTTTGAGCGATGGATTATATGTTCGGTTGGGGGGTTTGATGTCTTGCTTTACAATATTCTTTGTGTTGATCTTCACAATTGGGCGTCGTATACATATATTCTGTCTTGCGTGGTTGTGATTCCGCCGATTGGCGAAGAGCTAGCTCCCGCTTGGGGATACCTTTTATATTATCATGTGTATGTGGTTTTGGATCAAAAATACAAAGGAGGTGCTGCCCAAATTTTTAAAAGACAAAACATGCTTTTCAACTAATAAAATCCACTTGCATTTTTCATGTTCCGTTATCTATGCATTTAAGTAAACATTTGATTTCATCATACCCTTATTTCAAAACTTCATCTCTTTTATTTTCTTTAAAAGGTTTAGATTTCTGGGCTTCGGCTTACTTAATTTACGTTATTCCTTTAGACGTGGCGTGATTTAAGTGCCGGTCACGAACTAAATTTCGGGTCGTAACAGAAAAGAACCTCAGACCTACAAATTAGGGATCGAGCAAAAAAGACAAAGGGAAAGAAAAAATCCCTGAGAAGATTGCCCTTGACGATGGAGTTGTCAAAGAACTCGCAGCAAGGTACCCGTCTAAGAAAAACATGGTGGATTACAATGTCCTGGCACATCTGAGGAAAATACCCTCACAACTGAGCAAATTGGATGCTCTCCTCCTATCCAAAGAGGCATGAGATTTTCTGATCAAGGCATTATAAGAGTCCGATCAGTTCTAAGCTTTCCTTGCAGAAGAGAAGATGAAGGACGAGCTGGCAGAGGTTCACACAGCTGACATTACACTCAGTGATGAAGATCTCTTCCTCGGTACGTGCGAACATAATCGCCCGTTATAAGTCACTGGGTACTGCCACGATATCAAGATTGGGAAAATCCTTGTCGACAACAAATCCTTCGTCAACCTTCTCAACATGAGAGTGCTGAAGGAGATTTGCATGAACGTTCAGCACCTGGCTCAAAAAAAATTACCATCTTCGGTTTCAACTCACAGTCATCATGGACACTTGGGTCCATAATTCTGATGTTACGCTTCGGGCTGCTCATCACTGACATCAAATTTCATGTCATTGACGCCAAGAATTGCTATAATGCTCTGCTCGGCAGGCCTTGATTACACGAATACAACGTCATCCCTTCTACACAATATCAGTGTATGAAGTTTTTCAAAGACGTCTTGGAATACACCGTCACGGGGGAGCTAAACCCGTTCTCGGTAAACGAAGACCAGAAATATGAAGACGCAAAGCACTTCCTACCAGACTTCGAAGAAACGCAAAGGTGTCATAAGCCGGAGGATAAACAGAAATCCGTCGCCACCATCCCGATCTTTGGGAGCGATACCGAGGAAGATGAAGAAATAGTCTACTCGGGGCAACCCCAAGACAACAAAGCCGGACCATCTACTCCTATTTTTGTCTTTGGCAGCGACTTTGAGGATGAGACCAACGCAGTGTTCTCCATCCGCCCGCCAGTGCAAACCCTCGACGAAGCAGATCAAAGTCTGCAAATCACAATGGTTCCGCCTCAGCATTACAAGGAACTTGATGCGCTCAATATATATAGCGTACAGGAACTACAGACTTTCTACGTGCCTCCCAGGCGAAGAAGTGAAATGGCGATCCTCTTTTTCCAATTTACGGAGACCAGAGTAGAGAAAGAAGTCTGGCACGGTGCCGATTTTGCACTCGACAGGCTTCAACCAATCCGTCTGCCAAGATACTACGTGGAGGGATTGAAAAGGCTATTAAGATGCTAAGGTGTACCTCTCGAACAAACTGTTCGGCAAGCCCAATTCTACAAAAAGATTTAGGATATCCCTTGGACCCAGCGAAAAAAGCCAAACGAGAAAATAGAGACAACCGAGCTCGGATACGTTTGATCCAGGAGACGGGAGCAGTTCCACAGCTGCTGCGTCATAAACAGCTCCAAGAAAGAGGAAAATGCTCTTCCTTATGGACGTAACGTTGAAACAGAGCGAAATCCTTCTCTAAGAACGTTAAGTCCATCGCTTGAAGAACAAATAGACAAGCTAATAGAAGAGGCTTGTCAAAGGAGCCGAATCAATCACAGCCGTGAAATGGCTATCTATGAAAAAGCCAGGACACAGCGCCTCAATCAGCAATCTGCGGAGAAAGAAGACTACAATGCCCTTTATTCCCAGCTCGCTGTATGTTCTCGCAAAAAGGAAAAATCCCGAAATAAAGGCAAAAACGGGACAAAGAGCGCAAGCAACGTTCGCAAACAACAAGGCAGATCTAAGAAACCACGCTATTAAGAAAAACTTGGTTGGAACCCGTCCTTTATAAAGAAGATGGGTCGGGAATACTCCTTCCCCCAAGATAAGACAGGGAAAATATTCAACATTGTCATGAAGCACCAAATGATGACACTTCCGGAGTCTCGGCACTCCGAACAAATAAACGAGATCCATCATCCGGATTATTGCTCCTACCACCAAGCAATAGGTTATACCCTTGAAGACTGCATCACCTTCAAAGACCGGGTCGAAGACCAGTATCAACCAGGCAAGTTCGCTTTATCCGACAGCTGGAAGGTAACCCCACCGCAAAAGCATGAGCCAAAGAGAACCTATACCGCAAGGATAGGACCAGATCAACATCAAGGATGGAAGCGAACCCGTACCTGCCATGTGATAACACTCTCAAAGGAGGGAGGGCACGAGACTATAGATGACCCCTTCAAGTGCTTCGCAAATGAAGACGAGGACGAGGTGATCTCAGAGTATCCACCAGCAGCAAAAGAGCTGGAAGACGGGATACACATTACGGCGGACAACCTAAGGAAAATGGACTTAGGGACGGAAAACAATCCAAGGCCAACTTTCGTCAGTGAGCTACTATCTGAAAAATAGGTAGCCACGTTAAAAGATGTGCTCATGCAATACAAATACTGCTTCGCGTGGAACTATTCAGAGATGCCGGGTCTAGATCCAAAGGTAGCAGTACATAAACTGGCCATATCACCGGACATAAAGCCAGTCAAACAGGCGCCAAGAAGAATGCGGCTCGAACTTGAGATGAGTATAAATGCTAAGGTAAAGAAACTAATCAACTCCGGCTTCATCAAAGAGGTTCAATACCCTAACTGGATCGCTAACATCGTCCCGGTGATGAAGAAAAATGGGACGGTGCGCATCTGCATGGACTTTCGGGACCTCAACAAAGCTTGCCCGAAGGATGACTTCCCAGTACATGTTACCGAGTTGATGATCGATAACACGTCTACCCATGAGGTCTTCTCCTTCATGGATGGATCTTTAGGATACAACCAAATAAAAATGCATCCTGAAGACCAAAAACATACCACCTTCCGGACTTCGCTGGGCATATTCTGCTACAAGGTGATGCCTTTCGGTTTAAAGAACGCTGGCGCTACCTACCAGAAGGCCATGACGAAGATCTTCGATGACCTCATCCATGAGATTGTCGAATGCTACATTGACGACCTGGTGGTGAAGAGCAAGTCTTATAAGGAACATTGGGAACATCTAAACGTAGTGTTCCAACGTTTTCGAAAGTACAATCTGAAGATGAATCCTCTAAAATGCACGTTTGGAGTCTCCTCAGGCAACTTCGTAGGATTCATCATACGACACCAGGGTATCGAAATCGATCCCTCAAAGATCAAGGCGATTACAGAAATGCCCACGCCAAGGACTCTCAAACAATTGTGATCCCTTCAAGGAAAGCTCGCATATATCCGGCGGTTCATAGCCAACCTCTCCGGAAAATGCCGTCCCTACAGTTATCTAATGAAAAAGGGGACCCCGTTCATCTGGGATCAAAAGTGCCAAAATGCACTAGACGAAATCAAGCAATATCTGCAAAATCCGCCGGTATTGACCGCTCTGGTTAAGAGAAAGCCCCTTATCTTATATACAACAGCCCTTGAGGGTTCTCTAGGCGTGCTATGGGCACAAGAGAACGATCAGGGAAAGGAGAGACCTTTGTACTATTTGAGCCGAGTTCTCCTGGGGACAAAAAACAACTACTCCCCTATCGAGAAGTATTGCCTGGCACTGATCTTCGCGATAACGAAGCTCAGGCATTACGTCTTGGCACATGAGATCCATCACATATCAAAGGTGGATCCTCTCAAATATTTTATGTCAAGGGCCATACTAACAGGAAGGCTTGCCAAATGGGCCCTCTTCTTGATGGAGTTCTCGATAACGTATTGACCTCTCAAAGCAGTGAAAGGCCAGGCCATCGCCGAATTTCTCGCCGAGTATCCGATACCAGCCGACTCCTCCTTAAATTGCGAGTTACCGAATGAACATGCGTTCAATACAATCGAAGGAGAGAGAAAAGAAAATGATTCCCAATAGGAACTCTACTTCGACGGAGCATCTTCCTTGAAGAGACGAAAGCAAAACACCCCCATAATCAAAGCCGGGATGGGCCTTATCTTCGTGACTCCGCAAGGAGGGATACTGCGCTACGCCCTCTCCTTAACGGAACCAAGGACTAATAACGAAGTTGAATATGAAGCTTTGATAGCATATCTCGAGATCGCTTTCGACATGGGAATCAAAGACCTCCTCATATATGGAGACTCTCAGCTGATCGTTAGCCAAGTAAATGGCGACTATCAGACATGCAAGCCGGAGCTGATAAAGTATGGCGAAAGAGTGCAACAACTGTTGATACAAACTCCCTCCTACATCTTGGAGAGTATACCGCGTGCAGAAAACAGTAAGGCGGATGCGTTGGCCAAATTGGCTAAGGAATTAGCCGACGAAGACCTTGATGACGTAAAGATCATCGTGCAAAGCCGCAGGATCCTCACGCCAACAGATATATCTTCGGAAAACTTAACAGAGCTATCCGAAGGAAAAGAAACGACCGACAAGTAACCCTTCGAATAGGGGATGAAGAAAAAGTCATCGACTGGAGAGAAGTCTTCATAGACTACTTCAAATCTCGACGAACGCCCGAAAATGCGTCGTCTCGACATCAGCTTATGAACGAGCTCTGTCTTTCGCCTTCGTCAATGATACTCTATATAAGAGATCGTTCGACTGTCTGTGGCTAAGATGCTTGGGACCAGAAGAAGTGAAGAGAGTCGTCCAAGAAACTCACGACGGACTTTGCGGTTCTCACCAAGCTGGGCCAAAAATGAAGCTGAAGATCAAAAAATGGGTTATTATTGGCCCACAATGATTCAGGACTGTCTGGAATATGCGAAGCAGTGTCACTCGTACCAAATTCACGGGGACTTCATCCACCTGCATCCAAATCCGCTACACCCAACGGTAGCTAGCTGGCCATTCGAAATGTGGGGGACCGATATAATTGGCCCCACTGAACCAGCATCGTCCGAAGGACATCTGCTCATACTGGTAACGACCAACTACTTTTCTAAGTGGGCAGAAGCAGTACCACTAAGGGAAGTGAAGATGGAGAATATCCTCCATTTCTTCAAGACACATGTCAATATCGGTTCGGCACTCTGCGACAAATTATCTCGGATAATGGGACATCCTACAGAACCCATAAAATCAGCCGCTTCACACAACAACATAAGATAGATTGGAGATACTCTTCAGTCTATAATCCTCGTGTCAATGGTCTAGCTGAAGTTTTCAATAAGACCTTGACAAAGATTATAAAGAAAACGGTGTCCAGAAACAAAAAAGACTGGCACGAAAGGCTGCATGAAGCTCTCTGGATGTACCGAACAACGTTCAAACGACCACGAATACAACACCATACGCGTTGATATTCGGCACAGAAGCAGTGTTTTCCCTGGAAATAGAACTCCCTTCTCTACGAGTAGCGATTCGATATGAGTTGACAGATGAAGAAAACACTCATCTTCGGCTTGAGGAGCTCGATGCCCTTAACGAAACTCGCCTTAAAGCACAACAAAACCTGGAGGCTTATAAGTCAAGGATGACACGGTCATACGAAATACTGACTAGGCTGAGAATATTCTGCCAAGGCGAGCTCGTGCTAGTCATTAAAAGACCGATGATCCCCAATCGTGCAAAACGAGGGAAATTCGAGACGAACTATGAAGGCCCATATATCATAGACAAAATCTACCAAGGTGGAGCCTACCTAGTCATGGATATGCATGGCGAAAGACCCTTCCGGCCAATAAACGGCCGATTCCTCAAAAAATAATTCACCTAACGAGTAATGACCTAGGTCAATGATACATGACGACGCTCGTATCCGCTCGCTATCTTCCTGAGTCAAAAACTCTGAGAGTGGTATGCAAAGAAACTCCTTCGCCCCAAACATGGCGATGACGGACCAAGATGTCCTTAAACTAAAAATTCGCCCCAAACATGGTGATGACGGACTGAGATGTCCTTAAACTAAAACTTCATCTCAAAAACGGCGATACCAGACCGAGATGTCCTTAAACTAAAAATTCGCCCCAAACATGGCGATGACGGACCGAGATGTCCTTAAACTAAAGATTCGCCCTAAACATGGCGATGACGGACCGAGATGTTCTTAAACTAATTATTCACCTCAAACATGGCAATAACAAACGAGATGTCCTTAAACTAGAACCTCACCTCAAATATGGCGACATCGGACCGAGATGTCTTTAAACTAAAACTTTGTTTCAAAAACGGCGATACCGTACCGAAATGTCCTTAAACCAATTACTCGCCTCAAATATGGTGATATAGGACTGAGAAGTCTTTAAACTAATTATCTGTCTCAAACAAGGCAATACAGGACCGAGATGTCCCTAAACTAAAATTTTGCCTCAAATATGGCGATATAAGACCGGAACGTCCCTAAACTAGCGCATCGCCCCAAAAATGGCAATCCACTCCCTTGAGATCTATATTGCAATCGAAGTCTTAATGGTGAGGGTTGCAACTCAAGTCCTACTGGCAACACAGCTACTCCAGCGATGAAGCCATCCCTAAGTCCCACCGGCAAACAGATGGGTCACCTGCAGTGAAACTACTTTCGAGAGTTCCATCGTTCGCAAAAAAACGGTATGTCCACATGCAAAATGGGCATGGATGAAAACCCAAAAGCGTGCCGTGAGTAAAAACAGCAGGACTGCCGGCGAGTTTGTGAAAACCCGAAAGGACGCAATCTCGTTAAAAAAAATGGTATGTCCACAAGTAAAATGGGCACGGATGAAAACTCGAAAGGGTGCCGTAAGTGAAAACAGCAGGACTGCCGGCGAGGTTGTGAAAACCTGAAAAGGGTGCAAACTCATAAAATAAAAAATTTCATGTGCACTTGCAAGGTCCTCTTGACCTTGTAAGGAGAAAACACCAGCGTGAGATCCTTACGATTCACAAAGGGACAATACACTTAGGAATCCACATAGTTCCTAAGGAGAAATTACACTTATGGGATCCTTACGACTCGTAAGGATAATTCCCCCTATGAGACCCTCACAGCTCATAGGATTCAAAAGCCTTAAGCTATAGGGATCTAAAGCTGTTCTTAAGCCGTCATATTCCCCAAGTTGCCCTACAAGTAGTCCAATATCGACTCTTGTATACAATCCATGGGTATAAATAAACATTTCCCCCACCAAGTTCTACCAATGGCGAGAAATGTCCGCATATGGTAAACGACACTTGTAAGTCCTCTCGACTTATAAGGAGAAAACACTCTTGGAAGATCCTTACGACTTACAAGAGAAAATATCACTTGGGAATCCCCACGATTCCTAAAGAGAAAATACACCTACGAGATCCTAACGACTCGTAGGGAGAAATACCTTTACGGGACCCTTACGACTCATAAAGTCAAAAAGCCTTAGTCGACAGGATCCGAACCCTGTTTGCTAAGCCACCTTTGTTCAAATAAACAAAGGCAAATGATGATTCGCTCCTGGCAATATCCCAGTTGCAGCGATGTTGATGCCTAAAAAAGGTATCAAATTTCAAGTCCTCTCAAGGCAAATGATGATTCGCTCCTGGTAATATCCCAGTTGTAGCGATGCTGATGCCTAAACAGGTGTCAAACTCCAAGTCCTTTCACGGAAAATGATGATTCGCCCCTGGCAATATTCCAGTCCTAGCGATGCTGATACCAAGGTTGGTAGCAGATTCCAAACTCGCAATAGAAACAGTAGCGAGTAGCAAAAAATGAATATAAAATAGCCGAAATGATGGGACAACTCGCAATAAAAATCAGCGAGCAAAAAAATACGCATATCAAAATAGCCAAAATGCTTGGGCAACTTGCAATAAAAAGCAGCGAGTAAAAATATAAAAAAAAAATAGCCGAAATGATTGGGCACCACGAAAAATAGCCGAAATGATTAGGCAATCACGATTTTCGCGATATGAAAAGCTAAAAAGATAGAGCATCTCAGCAATAAAAAATAAAATAAAATAAAATTTCCTCTACCCTGCAAGTATGTCCATACTGACTCTTGTATACAATTCATGGGCACAAATGAAAGAAAGGGAACCATACTTTCCCATCCGGCTCCGTCAAAGGGAGAGCCAGATCTTGCCGGCAGTATCTACAGCCTAGAGATCAGCTCGACGTTCTTCTCATTCCAGTAGGGTGCAGACGCAACACCATCAAAGCTCCAAGGAGCCAAATCAAAAAGGAGTGACGGCAAAATCCTAAACTCCAGCTCAACGTGCTTCTCATGCCAACTGGATGCAAACGCAATGTCAACAAAAGACCCAAGGATCAAAACGAAAAAGGAGCCATGACAAAATCCTAGCTCCAAGTCTTAACGGTGTATATACAACCTAGAGACTATCCTGGCGTTCCTTCTCAGTGCAGACGCAACGTCAATAAAAGACCCAAGCGTCAAAACAAAAATGGAGTAATGGCAAAATCCTAAATTCCAAGTCTCGACGGCACATATACAACCTAGAGACCATCCCGACATTCCCCCTCATTTTAGCAGGATGTGAATGCAACTATCAAATGAAAATGGAGCAATGGCAAATTCCTAACTCCAGACTTCAACTGCAATACATACAGCATAGAAGTTTTACAGATGTCTATCCTACTTCAGCCATGAATCGGCACGACATCGTCAAAACAAAAAAAATGAAGCAACGGCATATTCCCAGCTTCGGGTCTTGAAGGCAACTCATATAAAGCTTAAAAGACTATCGGAGATCATCCCACATCGGTACGGAGTGGTTATGACTCATCGGAGCTCCAAACTGAGCCTAACCTCAAGTAAAAAGTGTCATGGAAAATTCCTAACGTTTGCTCTTCCGACGGTAATATGACCTAAGGAGATTACTTGAAGACGTCTTGTCCAGCCCCCGAAGGGATCGGAGACACAACAGTCGCGGGGCTACTCGAACAATGGCTTAAAGACCGCATATCGAGGAATACATCAGCCAACGCGACAATACCACGGACTAAAACCCTAGTACCACAAGCCTAACGGACCTCCGTCATAAAGAATAGGGGTTATCTACATATAACATTAGGACAAGATTGCTTGTAAACCCAAGGGAGGTAAACTAAAAACACTTCGAAATGAGTACATAAACTAGAGACTCCGGAACGAATGAATAAATTACAAACTCTGAAATGAGTACATAAACTAGAGACTCCAAAACGAGTGAATAAACTATAAACTCCGAAATGAGTACATAAACTAGAAACTCCGAGATGAGTGAATAAACTACATACTCTGAAATGAGTACATAAACTACAAACTCTGAAATGAGTATATAAACTACTTTACGCCAAATCAAGACATCAAAAGATAGAGAGGCGCAAGCATGAAATAAAATATGTCTTTTATTCATAAATCCAAATGAATACAAGATACAAAAAAAAGGAAAAGAAAAGAAGAAAGAAAGATATACAATGACAAAGTATTCAAGACGGTAGGCGGTTCAATAAGCCAGCAAGATCGTCATTTTTCCGCCAGACTTCCGCTTCAAGCTCTATCAACGCCGCGAGTTTAATCCATGCCTGTGCCCGTTGATTTTGGTATAAAGAAAATCGACTCTCAAGCTCTTTCTCGGCAGTCTTGTGGGCCTCCACCATCTCGCGTGTGAAAATGATGGCTTTATCGAGAGCTACCACCTCCATAATGGTCTCCTGAAGGACCCGCCAAATTTCATAGGCTTGAGTAGTCTTAGTGGTGAGCTGGGCTTGAAGTTCCCTCAAAGCCTTTGAAACTAACTTCCTTGCTGAAAACTTCTGGTTGAGCCTTTTCTCGCAAGACTGGAGATTGGACATGCACCGATCGATCCACCCACGCAACCTGGCCTTTACGAATAGGATATCAGAAGGGAGGCGTACGCATTCAACTCCATGTAGGGAAGCATCCACTTGACGGCAATACTCAACCCAAGTACGCACCAGCGCCTCGTCGTGATAGGTGGCAAAAACAGACAAAGAAGCGTTAGCTTCAACAGCGAATTCTTCGGTCGTGATGGAAGTACCAACGCGGAGATCTTCAATAAGAGTCGCCAGTGAATGAACACTCTATTTTTCCATCCTCTAAGACACGCATCAGGCGTAAAGGCCTGGCGGCATGGAAATCCGGGACTCTAATGGAGTCAGAGTGGGCAAAACTGTGAAAATACATGTATGGTTAGTCGTCTTTCCGAACGTAGAATAAGTAAAAGAATGCCAATACTAAGGCGTCACTTACCCACGGCCATAGAAGACGGATTTGAGAGATTCCCAGGCCCATCGAGAAGTTCAACTTCGTCGTCAGCCTCTAAGACCGTAGTTTAAAATAAAGGACATCATCATTATGAAAATATAAAACGGAAAAAGCAAAGGAATACCAACCTTGGCAAGAGGAAAAGACTATGCTCTGTGGAGGTATCGCTCATGGGGCCGCCATATTAAGTAAACACTGGAAGGTTTCTTCCAGAGAAAGATCTACAATAAAAGACGCCAGCTCCCGCAATTCTGAGAGAAAGAAAGGTTCAGATATATGGAAGGGTCGCTAAACGAAAAATGTATATGTATATAATCTCCTCTATACCCTCCGGTGCGTCACGGAAATGTTTACAGGGTCTATAGCTGGTCTGGCGACCTCCACTGGAGGAATAAAGGCCATCACCGGAGGCTCTGAGGCATGATCTGGGTTCGAAGCTGCGCCCGCCATAGAAGGCCCTACAAAGGAAAAATCTGTAAAGACGAATAGGATATGAAACTAATCTGCTCAGAAGAACATAAAAGATACATACCGATACGCCAGGGACCCAGAAGAATAGCCTTTTCGAGCCACTGCTCTTTTCTTTTTAGTCGCGCTCGTCGGTCTTCGATTGAAGGTAAATCCCTACCGACCTTCAGAGCAGCCTCGTCTTCAGAAGCAGCCGAGATTGGCTGTTTGAGAGCCTGTTCTTCTTCCAGCGTCAAAGGAACCATCGGTAACATAGTCGAGGCCGGATCAACATCTCGAAATTCAACAGGGGGAAAGCATCCCTTCTTGGGGCGCACGTTTTTAGCTTCATCTTATGAACGCTTCAAAGTCTCGGCCAACTGAGCGGCTTCCTCGGCGGATGTACCAGGGAAGAGGAGACCGTCGTCTGGTTCATGCACAAATATAGGCTCATCCTGATGGGGCTCAGGCTCAAGCAAGGCATCGAGTATACCGGCGACCAATTTCTTCCTCCTTTTAGGGCCCAAGCTAGCACTAGAAGAATAGCGCTTTCTCCCCTTTGGCAATTTTGCACGGAGCTGCCCAACCTCGCTTTCGGTATCTGTTTTTGGTGATGCCACTGCTGGTACTTTATCAGGAATCTCTTCCCCGGCCCTAGTGCGAACTGGCATACCAGCAGTACGAGTGACTGATTCTGCCCGAGCGACTTTAGGAATACGCATTGAATCGATATCCCTCAGAAGAGGGCAAACAACCGACTGTGGCCGCAATGGGGCACTGACGGCTTGAGCGGAAGCAGGGGCTTTACATTCAAAGAGCACCCTTCTCTCCTCTGCAATGATGGGGCTAACCCGGTGGCAATACCAGCCCTTGAAGAGTCCCATGGGCCTTGGAAGGTAGTCGGACTCCGGGATCATAAAGAGAGAACCAATATTTAACCGCATGAAATGATGGATAACGTCGCGGGTGACCTCTAGTGAGAGAGTAGGCTCAACTAAAAAGGTTTCGAGGGGGACGCCCTGGTTGTAACCTAACTGCTAGGCGAAGCGATGCGGATTGTACCGCATGAAGAGAGCAGTATCATTTAGGTGGAACACTAAGTATCCCGGCCTGATTGAATGCATGATCTCTTTGGGCTTTAAATCCGGAGCTCCATTCTTCGACAAATCGAACAACTGTTGAATGGGCCCCGCTAGAGCAGAAAGGACTCGATCACTGAAAACCATCCCGCCTTCGTTCAAATACGGATTAAGCAATACACGCAGAGCCCCTAACTGAGTCGGATAAGGAGCAGAAGCATCGACCAGCCTCATGACCCGCGGGAAGGTGTATGACTCATAGAAATCAGGCCGCCGGTGCGCAGTAAACGCGCCTAACACATGCATCTCGATCCATGAAGTAAAGTAGTGGAGGGAGAAATTCACGGTGTCCACACCTGGGTTTGAAGTGTTGATGGCAGTACTTAAACTGTGGTATAGGTGTGATTATCCTGCAATACCAACAGCCAATCGCGCTCCTTCGGCTATACGATGGGCAGGATAGAAGATGGAAGCTCTCGTAAAACGGCGATGCATCGGCATGGCGAACCAGCTAAGCCAGAGACTGATGAAGCCGACAAAGAAAGTTTCTTCGTCTATTTCAGGGGCAGCGATTGTGTCAAAGGTCACGGCCGATGAATTTGGAGTGTAAAACTGCGGCAGGTCTTTTTCTTTGGCCAGCAATTTCTCCAAGCCGAATCCGAAGGGATCCTCGACCTTCGCAAATTTTAGAGCTTTCTTGGATAGAACATCTTCACGAAGAAAGCAAGTAATGAAAGCGTCAAAAGTGACGCCTTGCCCTTCCGATGCCACGAATAGTCTCTCAAAAATACCCAAGGCCTTGATTAAACTCGAGTGCTTGTGCCGAACAGCATTCTCGATCGTCAAGCTTTCAAGCATAGCCGGCAATATAGCAAATATATACTCGTCAAGGGGCAATAATTCTTCGTAGTGCCCTCCCCTAATCGGCAGCCTTGAAATTTCACGAAACTCCTCCAGCGAAATAGAGACTTCGCTGTCCCCTAGCAGAAAAGTATTCGTTGGAAGGTTCCACTGGTTCAAAAAATTCTTGACCCACCAAACGTGGAGGGCGTGGTAGTAGAACTATGACGCGTATAACCCTTGATACAACCCAACTTTCTGCAACTGTGAGCGTTGGGAGGAGAGAATGTACCGGGCTCAAGGAAGGTAGCCCACTGGATGGCGTGGGATAACACCTACCTTATAGACATGCCCCCAGGGTTGAGCTTCACCCTGACATATTTGGCGTCCCAAAATATCGATAGCTATCATAGGTTAGTTGGGTATCCCGGTCGTTGACGGCTCAAGACGGCCTGTGGGAGTCCAATTAGCCGCTTCCACCGCATAAAAAGTACGCGGACGCTCCGTCAATGACATTGAGCGGAAGAGTTCTGCTGGTACTTCGCACGTAAAACTACGGCGTACCCTGATAATATGACCGTACCAAACTCCCCATAGGAGGAGGCTCTTATTGTCCTTATCATGTTCCCTAATCATTGCCATAACTTTTTCGTTTGATGGCGACTGTGGGAAAGCGACCTCCGAGTGTGTGTAGGGGAAGTAGGGAAGTGAGGCCATTGTACCTAAAGAAAAAAAATAAGAAAACCCATTAATGAAAAGTGTGAGTTTGTTTCATGGGACTACTAACTACAAAATCGATGGGCCCCATAAAATCAAAATTGCGGCTCACCGATGATGAGGCAAAATAATCATTGTGAGAATCCAAAAGGATTCTCATTAATAAACAGTGGAGTTTTTTTTTATAAAAAAACATTCTCGAAAAGCGAGTTCTATTAAAATGCACAACAGATTCAAATCTGTTAAAAGGGTATTAAAACCCTAAAAAAGAAAAATGCTCGAGAACAGAAGGGGAATAAAATTCCCACAAGTCTCTGAATCTCTCAGAGCTAAGCCCTGTAAGATGAAATTAAATTCCTTCAATGATAGGATTAAATCCCAGAAATCCCCATGGTGGGGAAACAAAAAAAATGGAATTAAATTCCAAGGATCCTTAAAGATCGGTGATAGGGAAAACCCTAAGAGGAGAACTAACAATCCTCATAACCCCAAGGTCTACTTTAAAAAAGGGTGTTTTTATATCTCTAAGAGATCAGTTTCAGAAAAGAGCAAAGCTCTGTTGATAGATTTAAAATCCAAAGAAAAAAGGAGGGTTTCCTAAAAGGTGAATGTCGTTCATGATCCTTACCCAAAAAAAGGAGTTTTTGCAGAGTTTAACTTTGCAGTTCTATGGATAGAGATCTAAGCTCTGAGAGAAGAATTAAATTCTCAAGAAAAGATTAAGGAAGAAGATGAAGAAATAGTGATCATCTAAAGGGCCAAGCACCCCTTTTATAAGACGTGTTGAGGAGCAGTTCAGCTTCCTGTTCTCCTATGCAATCCAACGGTTGTAAGGATGGACAGCGTTACACTCGCATGCAAGCCACATGAAAGCAATGTTGGGAGCATTTGTTCCCTCATAAAAAGAGAGAAAGGGAGAGAAAATTCCCTACTACTCAAGCCTCATGTATTAAATACATGAGCGCCTATATGCAAAGCATATAGGCGCCGCAGTTAAAACAACTCATAGGCTAAATAAGCCTCATGTATTAAACACGTAAGTGCCTATATCAAAGCATATAGGCGCTGTAGTTAAAACAACTCATAAGAAAAATAAGCCTCACGTGTTAAACACGTGAGCGCATACATGCAAAGCATATAGGCGCTGCAATCAAACAATTGATAGGCCAAACAGGCCCCCACGTGTTAAACATGTGAGCGCTCACATATAAACCATATGAGCGCTGAAAATAAACAAGCCAGAACCCACGCTAAGGATCACGTGTTAAACACATGAGTTCTCCTGCCACATAAATTGGCAGCACTAACATGCAAAGCATGTGAGCGCCCCAATGTTAAAATACCCACATCTGATTCTATGTGATAGAATTAAATTCTATGTGGGAAATATCTTTCCTGATCTTTCTAATATGGAAAGATTTCTCTCTAATAGAGAATCTTGGATTTAAAATCCAATTGTGATAAAATATCACCAATTAAACCATCTGATAGGATTAAATTCTACGTGGGAAATATCTCATTGATCTTTCTCAAACTAGAAAGACCTTCTCTGTTAAACAGAGGACCCTTGGATCAAAGATCCAACGGTGATTATAAAATCACCCACCGATCACCTGATAGAATGAAATTCTATCTTAGGAAAAATATTTCATAATCTTTTTAAACAAACAAACAAAAACTTCTCTGTTAAACAGAGAGCCTTTGGATTAAAAATCCAACGGTGAATAAAATTCACCAATTGATCTAAAAGATCATTTTTGATTGATTATGAAATCAATTATGATCTCTCAATCAGATATTTTCTTAACAAGTTGATCTTTTTTCTTCTCCTATAAATAGGAGTAAGAAGACAGAGAAAAAAAAGAACTCCGAGAGAGGAGAGAACTTCCCATAAGCTTCTGCAAAAAAGAATACAGTAAGCTCTTGAGAGAAGTGAGAATTTAATTCACATAGAAGAAAACTTTTCTCGTTGAAACCCTAGGTAAAGAAAACACAGGGATCATATTGTCTCTCCTTTACCTATATAAGGATTTAACCCTTCATATAAGAACTTAGTTCTTCCTCTGGTTGAGATTTGCAGAAGCAAATCTCCCCACAAGTTGAGAATTTAATTCTCATCGGGAAGATTTTGTTCTGCAGATTCAAAACTTAGGAGAAAAGAACTAGGTTAAAGAAAAAAGAAAGAAAGAGAAAGAATAGGAACACATGGGAATTTAATTCCTTAAAAAGAAAAAAAATTAGGATTTAACCCTACATAAAGAATTTGGTTCTTATAAAAGTATGAAAGAACTTGGTTCTTCAATAAAAAACAATGATGATGATCCAAGATCTTCAAAACCGAAATCTTGATGATCATCAATGACTAAAATTGTCATTAATAGAGATCAATATATCTGAAAATAAACAACAAGAATAACTTGGCGTCTCATTAGTGCTTAGCACTGTTATGGAGCCTCACGTGTTCCCACATGAGTGCTTAAAACAAGAAAAACTAAAACTGCCTCACGTGTTTCCCACGTGGGCGCCTAAAGAGCAAAGAAAAACTCCTTTGTCAATTAAGAAACCACCAAATAAAACCCTAAAAGAAAGTAGTCGCGTGAAATACACGTGAAACGCTCTTGGAAACCCAAGTGCTTAGCACTTCTGTAAAAAGAGGGGAAGTGAACAAATGAAACCCAATGTCCAGCACTCACATGCTTCCCACGTGAGTACCATGCAAAGTGCTCAGCACTTTAAGATTAATCAAAATGTCTAAAGTGCTTCGCACTGATTGGGGCAACGCTCATATCTGAGTGCCTCACGTGTTTTACACATGAGCACTGCCCCGGTGCTTAGCACTTTTGGGTAATTATGGAAACTCAATCTCAGTCCAAAATTGGCTAAGTTTCTTGATATTAAACCTCTTTGTTTTTAAATCAATCGAGGTCATATGCTCTTGATTTCCAATGTCTCAAATATGACAAAAAATTCTTAAGTCCACAACAACCCTTTTTCCCTCAAATACGGGATTTGGTTTAAGGGTACATCTCTTCACACCTCTGATACATGTCGTCGTAATTCCTCATCGTCTTCATAGAGGTGGTGGGTCCCGACGACCAACAACTTGTTTCGTCGATGCTGTTGGAGATAGTGCCCTCAGAGTCAATTATTGGATCACAGGCACGTGATTGCAATGATTGAGGGAGGACCTATCCCGGTAAGACAGTCTTACTCGAGATGATAGTATGCTGTCTGGTTTTTCTTTATCATCGTGTACTGCTTTATGTGACCTTACGAGTCGCTATTACACGTTGATAGAGCCCCTAGGATTCTTGCTTGACTACCAGCAGTATGAGAGCGATCATATACGTGAGAGCTGGAGTCTATAAGCACATCCTTAAAAGGTCCCTAGTCATGGGAGTTTCGAGACTGGGCATCGATACTCCATTAGTAAACTAGTGTATACAGTCGAGACCCCGACGAGGGGCGGTGGCTGGTCTCACAAGCCATTGGTGTCAGTTGGTTCACCTAAGATGTATACAGGTGCTCATTGGGTTATGAGTACACCGGACAGGACTCGCCGGGAACCTGCTAGTTAGGATTATACCAGACGTTAGATAGCAGTTCCCTGGTGACATGTGTACAGGTTAGTTCATCGACCTGAGATCGTCATTTGTCTCGTGTGAGTTCCCACTGTACTTTGATTACTACCCTACCACGGCTCAAAGGAGTCGTGCAAACAGGTTTTAGTTGGGTACAGTCCCGAGCCACATGGAGGCAGTGAGCGGATCTGCAGGGGTTCGTCTCTCCCGGTATTGGGGGCGAGGTCGCGCTGTGTCTAGGAGAGCCATTACACAAAGCCCTCGGCCGAGGCAGGAGATTTACTGGTAGGTATTCCAGTTCTGGGCTTCACTCCGACACGACTTGTACCGCTTTTGGGGGTCTGACTTTTACCAACCCCCTAGGCCCGCCATGCGATACTCATAGACGAACGGACCGGACTGTACGGATATTGTCACTGACAGGGTCAGTAGGGTGTAAGGATGAGTTCGCTCATCGACGTCCCTTTTGGTCAATAGCTGGTAGCCCGTCACGTATGGCTAATACCTCTGACGTGCTAGTGGTTAAATCCACAGCCATAGTATTGACGAGTCTTTAGAGTCCACCACACTCAGTTACTCAAGTTTCGGGCGAAACGCTGTAGAGGCCGTATGGAGATATGGCAGGGTTCGATCAGATACGTGCGGTATTGCACGGATCGTGATCGGACGGATTTTACTAGCCGGCTTTGGTTTAAGCCGGATCCTAGTATTAGACAGTGTAGATTTTTGTCTCTTTGCATTTGTATTCAGTGGGAATACAAATGCGGGCATGTATATGCAATCGCGGGGTTTTCCTGTAATTTATTACGGGATCAGTTTTCTGAAGTTGCCAGTTCGCATTCCGTTCCGGCCAGTTTTTCCTTTGTTCCTTCGCGGCCGGACTTTTCTGGTGGAGGGGGTTATTTGCATGTTTGCAAATAACTTATTGTGGAGGGGGGTTTCTTGCATTTGTGGCTTCTGTCATCATGAGATGCTTTATACATCATTTCTTTGTGATTAGAGTTGATCTTGATTTAGATTTGATATTGTTATCATTGCTTGGGGGTGTGGTCACCATTCTTCTTTTCCTACACTCACCTCCCTTCTTGTGTTTGTTTTTCCTCCACCATATTTGATTTGGCCGGCCACACAAGAGGAAAGAGAGAGAGAGAGATTTTCATTTTAGTGGTGGCACATATTTCTTCATCTCATTCTTCTTGTTTGGAAAAACTGAAAGCACCATTTTTGCTTAACCTCATTCCTCCATCACCAATGGCAACATAAACCCCAATGAGACAAAGGTTCTACACTACAACCTACAGTACCCTTGGACGCGTCGGCTAGCCAACTTCGCGTCCGAGTTGCCTCGGTCCAGAGGTGGGAGCCCGTAAAAGATATCGGCTACGTGGTGCCCTTTCCGACGAGGAGGTGACGGACGGAGATTCCGCGGGAGATCGGAGTGGAGACGAAGACCGGAGGACACGGATCGCTCGGTATAGCTTCTACCCCATTCTCTTGATTGCTAGGATTAGGTTAATGGTTACGATCCGGGTTTTTATTGTCCGCGGTAGCGCCAGTTTAAAAGTTAAGAAAAATTTTGATTCCGCATTTTGGCCTCGAGTAGAAGGCCGGGACGCTGCCGTGGCGCAACATGGTATCAGAGCCACGCCATTAACCTTGCCTAGCTTGTTCTAGTGTGTTTACATCTTCGATCGAACAAAATTCCAAAAACCCGCGTTTTCAAATACACAGTTTCTGTCGAAATTTTTTTGGCTCCAAAAATTTTTCAAGGTGTTAAAGAATACTGTGCATGGAAAAATAAGCAATCTGTGAAAATTTGGTCGCGAGATCTCACCAAACCGCCGCGGAACCGCGGCCAAACCCATGCTTGGGCCGCGATTCCGCCGCGCTTTTGACTTGTCAACGCACCAAATTTTTGCAGTGGGCTTTTGGGCTGGAAATAGGGGTTTTGGTATATTCTTTTTGGGCCCAGAATTTCTTTATGTGCTACAGTAATGCTTGGGGCCCACTTGGTAAAATTTAATCGATCGGATATTTTAAACACATTAGTTCACAGTATTTACATTATATCTGCGACCGTGAATGTCACTCGATCGGTAAATCCAGTCTATCTGCTATAGCCCTTTTAGACGGATTTGCGAACGTGACATTCACGTTGATGTTCTGTGTTGTGCTGTGTTGTTGCGGATCGGTTGTGGGGATAGCCTGGTTGCAGTGGTAGTACAGTTTTTTTTTATATGTACATTTGATATTGCAGGGCGAGCGTCCGACATGAGGACTGCCGTCACTGCCTATTTGTATTATTCTTTTAGGGCACGACCTGGTTGCGGTCGATATACCCGTTGTATGTATATTTTCCTTTCTGTACTAGGATTGCCCCACGGAGGGGTGCACGGATAGCCGGGTTCTAGAGGGCAACGAGCCCGCATCTCATGGTGTTGAGACGGAGGGGGCTTTACTCTAGAATTGGCGGGCTATTCGCCGCACTCGTAGGGGGTACAGGTTGACCCAGGAGGGGTGCCCAAGTTGCCGGATTCCGTGAAGTGCTGGGTGGTCCATTCACGTTGCTGAAGGGGGCTGCCTCGCTTCAGGTTTTGGTGGGTGACTTGCCGCGCCCGTAGGGGTCTAGGATTTTCATTGCACAGGCTATCCACACGACCAGGGGAACGTCGGGTTTCAGTAGCGGCTCTATGAAACCCGGGGATCCCAGATATCTGTATTGTTCTGTGATGCTGTACATTTCTGTGATGTTGCATTTTGTCACGCCTTGAGCGAATATTATATATTGATATATATACTAGTAGATATTGTATATGTTTTGCATCCGCGCTAGTCCAGTCCCCGCTCTGTCGTTAGTTAAGTAACCTAACGGGTGATGACGGGACCCAGTGGCGAATGCGGATGGCATATACGTACATCATTATTTTCGTTCTTTTGTGGTGTGATCAATTGATGGGACTGCGTTGATTTGGATCAATGCAAGATAAACAAACCTATTCTGATGTTGTTGGAACATTTTTTCAAAAGCTGTTATTGCAAGGGCGTTCTCTTTTGTTTTGCATCGTGGTATTCAGTTGGAATATCCTGCTCCTCAGTCGACGAGGCAAGGCCGAGAACCCTTCACCGGGAGTGACCCCTTGGACAGAAGTTTGCGTCAGGGCAATAACTTCACTATAGCCGATTGCCTTTTGCTTTACATCGTGGTATTCAGTTGGAATATCCTGCACCTCATTCTACGGGGAAAGAGCCGAGATCCCTTCACCGGGAGTGACCTCTTTAGCAAAGGGTTTTCGTCACTATATTTTTATAAAAACTATGCAGTTCCTTCAACAATATCAAGTTCATTACGTTAAAGGTTTTTCGCCAAAAACCAGCCGTAGCCCTCCGTCATTTCCTACGGGTATTATTTAGTATTCGTGCTGCGTTTGTTGACTTAGTCAAGACGTAGTGTTCGGTAGCTAAGTGGTACTTGTTTGTTGCATAAGTGGGATTGGTTAGGACAGTCGTGCGGCCTTGTTGACCTAGTCAAGGGCACGTACGGATGGGTTTAATGCAATCCAGAATAATGACGGGTTGAACTTGACTGGCGGTTTATGGTTTGTTGACCTAGTCAAGGTCATAAGCCGCTTGGGGTAAAAATCACATCGGGAGTTTCTAAAGAAACTGAAACTGGCCAGGCATGCGCATACCTTTTGGAGTGTGGTGACGTGAGTGGGTTCCGTCACGTTGTCATGCGATGATAGTTGGATCCCGATTCCCACTGATGAGTTGGTTTACTCCTCGGGTGATCCCGACTAATTCTTCTTTCGGGTTTGGAGGAGAATTTGAGGTTACAGTGGGAGGTTTCCTGATTAGATAAATTGGTAACCATTCTGATCCAGGTTAGAGTGCACGCTGAGTGTTTCTTTTCTCTCTCTCTCTTTAGCAGCGACCATGACCCGACTTTGACTATGACTCAGTGACCAAAGTTGACCGAACCTTCTTTATACTGGCTTTTGGATTGTCAGAGTTGCAGACCTCATTGCCACTCCTACTTTTACCCTTTTCTCCAGGACACCCCGTATTACTACGAACGTCCACTTCCATTGGAAAAAATCATCGTATGGTTATATACGAACTCGAAGGTTTTTATTCGAGGATGGTTTCTGGTTCTGGAGAAAACGAATAGGACTATTCAGTTGTCTTTTCCTTTTACCTTCTCTCAGGTTGCGAGTACTCCTTGGTTTAGGAGATAGTACACCTATTACGCAAATTGGATAGTCTTCTTCCAAACCATAGGCAGGTGCCGACCGGTAAGGAATGAAGAAAACCAATTAGCCTAAACGGTGTACAGAAGGTATTAAGTTAAGACAAAGAAAGGGATTAGTAAGAGGGCAAAGTAAATTGCGACTGATATTCACGACCAAACCAAGTATTTCTTCGCCAATCCTAAATCACCTTTGTATTTCTCCAGGACACTCCGTATCACTACGAAGATCCCAAGTTTATTGGATACTCCATCGTATGGTTATATACGAACTCGAAAGGAACTTGTTCCAGTTCGGGGATGGATCCTGGTTCAGGAGAAATAGGAATAAGGTTTATTCGGTTGTCTTTTATCTTCACCTTCTCTCGCATTGCGAGTGCTCCTAGGATTAGGACAGTACACCCATTATGCTTATTAGATAGTCTTCTTCCAAACCATAGGCTGGTGCCGAACGGTAGGGAAGGAAGAAAACCATTTGGCCTAAAGGGGTGTACAGAAGGTAATGACTAAAGACATATAAAGGGATTTGGAGAGGTGGTAAAGATTTATACAGTTACAGTTGTGAATCTGATAATGGAAGAGGTATTACTAAGAATACCGGGATACCCCATCGAAACATTTCAATGTTTCAGTTTCACTGTGTACTGTTAAAAGAAAACTGATTTCCCAATTAGACACTTGCTCCAGGGTATGTATTTACCAGGTAAGATTCTCTCATCTGTATGGTTTTACAAATGATGAGTGGGAGTAAGTTATTGGGGATTAGGTGATCATCCTCATTATATCGGATTCGTTGTAATTGGTGATATTTGAGGAAGTCACCTGGGTTGTTTGCCGGACGGCAAATATTTAGTTTTGAATATCCGTTGTTGTGCACCAATTTCAAATTGATATATCTGTACGTCTATTTTTATAGAGTGAGATATATCTTTTTGAAATTATGTCTATGACATTTACCTATATCAGTGGATGGTTAGGTAAGGAGTATTAAACAGCGGTGTAATTCTTCTTAACCAAAAGTACAGTTTTCAACCTACGACACACAGTGAATGAGTTATTTGACTCAAGGGACTTATACAGAGTATTGTATGTTGTCCAGTGTCCATTAGGACAGAGGGGTAGGTACTCGTACTATATTCTGTTTACTTATGACTTCTCTACTTCTTAGACAAGTGTTTCGTACAAACACAGGGTCCAAGTTTTGAGAAGTTATAGGTATATGAGTAAAGTAGAGAACCAGGTATTGCAAGTATCGGGATTCTTCAAGGTGATCGAAGATGTAGATACTTGTATATGGTATTCAGTTGATAGTAATGGTTAAGAGAACGTGCTTCTCTTTCAGGTTACTCATAATTAGAAGCACTCCTAAGTTGAGTAACGCTGATCGGCCTCCTTCCATTTAGTTGACATGCACTGGAGACAGCTGCATGATTTGAATCTGGTTCAATTAAATCAGTGCCTTTGTTTCTATATTGGATATAGAACAGTTCATATCTTAACGATGTTAAGGTACGGGGAGTTGTCCGGCTTATGCTTAAAACCAGACTCCGGATAACTCAAGGCACATTTCTGTAATGGCTGTTTGTGGGTTGACCCGGGCTATGACGAGGGTTGACTTTCTACCATCTGGAAGATCAATAGTGATATTGTTCTTGACTCGCCACAGTTTTAACAAAAAAATGGATTTTTTCAGAAAACAGTAGTGGGAGTATGGTAGAACTGGAAGTGATTTCAGAACCGCAAACGATTACTGAAGATTTGATAAAGAACCTAAAGATTCAATCTTATTTGACATTCAATTGGCCACTCCGTAGATATGGTGGGTAACCTCAGGCACCCGAGAGGTACTTCGGTATGCTCAAGGACGGTGACAGGGAGGTTCTTGTTTACCCAGACTTGCCATTGCTGTTGTTCCAGACTGTGAGACCTGGCAGGAGGATGAGTATAGCGTCGTTCTAAACTAGCTTTAGAAGTGTACGTCTATATGACTCTGCCAGAGGGTTGTCGTAGTCAGTGGGAGCAACGGAAGCACAATGGGCAAGAGGCTTATGTCTATTTATAGACTTAAGCAGATATAGCGGAGATAGATCATCTATTTCTGATGTGACAGTCATAGGTTTGACTTCATCAGAATAGGGGATGGATCTGTTAAGAAGGTAGTAGGGTATGATGTCCTGGTATTAGGATGACATACACAGAGTAGGAAGTGATATTCCTATACTACGATCGGTTATTCTTTGGTTGTCACACAGTGGTTTCTCCACATAGGACTTGGATATTATATCAGACATTCTGGTTACTGGATCTATGGTTTTAGATCTAGATTTGGGTGGTTTCCCAATCTGGGTATTTTGACAGCATTCTATGAGTATTTAGAATGGACGACTCCTGGCACGGTAGTGTACCTGCAGGTGATGGAGTCACCCTCTCTAAAAGTGTCTTACAGACTAAAGGGGAGAGGGATGTGCATGATTGGCAGATCACTTGCTTAGGCAATTGAGTCAATCATGAGATGTCAAGTACCACACCAGATATTGTTCTTGCAGGAGATACAATAAGTTGATATTAATCCAATCCTGGAGAAACAATCGGAAGCAGCTCTAGAACATAAGTGGATGTTCTAGGGATATGATAACGGCAGTCTCCTTCGAGAGACAGTTATCATTCCAGGCTTCCAAGGTGACCTGGATGACAGAGTGGCTGTCAGAGTTATAGTTTTCCCTCTGACGAGGGGCAGTATTTTGGACAGGTGGTCCAGGTGGATACTGAGGGAAAGGCATGGCGCAGGATACTGATTAAGTTCAGTTGACAATACAGTCTAAGAAGTTTGGATTTGGAGTTCGTTTATGAGCTAGGTCCCATCAGATATCCAGACACATTCGAAGGCAGGTATTGCTCATTTCGGGAGATGGCTTTCTCCGCGAACTTGAGATAAAGAGAGACATAGAAAGAAACACCACAGCGGATCCACTCACTGAGGCTATTCCTCGAACGCAATAGTTTCACAAACGAGCTTTGTGAGACTGACTAGTAGAGGAGTTGGGTGTTCGGTATCACACGGGCTGTGAGTATGCGACATCGCAATAATTAGCCTTGAGTGCAAGTGGGAGATTGTTGGAGATAGTGCCCTCAAAGTCAATTATTGGATCACAGGCACGTGATTGCAATGATTGAGGGAGGACCTATCCCGATAGGACAGTCTTACTCGAGATGATAGTATGCTATCTGGTTTATCTTTATCGTCGTGTACTGCTTTAGGTGACCTTACGAGTCGCTATTACACGTTGATAGAGCCCCTAGGATTCTTGCTTGACTACCAGCAGTATGAGGGCGATCATATACGTGAGAGCTGGAGTCTATAAGCACATCCTTAAAAGGTCCCTAGTCGTGGGAGTTTCGAGACTGGGCATCGATACTCCATTAGTAGACTAGTGTATACAGTCGAGACCCCGACGAAGGGCGGTGGCCGGTCTCACAAGCCATTGGTGTCAGTTGGTTCACCTAAGATGTATACAGGTGCTCATTGGGTTATGAGTACACCGGACAAGACTCGCCGGAAACCTGCTAGTTGGGATTATACCAGACGTCAGATAGCAGTTCCCTGGTGACATGTGTACAGGTTAGTTCATCGACCTAAGATTGTCATTTGTCTCGTGTGAGTTCCCACTGTACTTTGATTACTACCCTACCACGGCTCAAAGGAGTCGTGCAAACAGGTTTTAGTTGGGTACAGTCCCGAGCCACATGGAGGCAGTGAGCGGATCTGCAGGGGTTCGTCTCTCCCGGTATTGGGGGTGAGGTCGCGCTGTGTCTAGGAGAGCCATTACACAAAGCCCTCGGCCGAGGCAGGAGATTTACTGGTAGGTATTCCAGTAGTATCTCAGGGTGTTCTGGGCTTCACTCCGACACGACTTGTACCGCTTTTGGGGGTCTGACTTTTACCAACCCCCTAGGCCCGCCATGCGATACTCATAGACGAACGGACCGGACTGTACGGATATTGTCACTGACAGGGTCAGTAGGGTGTAAGGATGAGTTCGCTCATCGACGTCCCTTTTGGTCAATAGCTGGTAGCCCGTCACGTATGGCTAATACCTCTGACGTGCTAGTGGTTAAATCCATAGCCATAGTATTGACGAGTCTTTAGAGTTCACCACACTCAGTTACTCAAGTTTCTGGCGAAACGCTGTAGAGGCCGTATGGAGATATGGCAGGGTTCGATCAGATACGTGCGGTATTGCACGGATCGTGATCGGACGGATTTTACTAGCCGGCTTTGGTTTAAGCCGGATCCTAGTATTAGACAGTGTAGATTTTGTCTCTTTGCATTTGTATTCAGTGAGAATACAAATGAGGGCATGTATATGCAGTCGCGGGGTTTTCCTGTAATTTATTACGGGATCAGTTTTCTGAAGTTGCCAGTTCGCATTCCGTTCCGGCCAGTTTTTCCTTTGTTCCTTCGCGGCCGGACTTTTCTGGTGGAGGGGGTTATTTGCATGTTTGCAAATAACTTATTGTGGAGGGGGGTTTCTTGCATTTGTGGCTTCTATCATCATGAGATGCTTTATACATCATTTCTTTGTGATTAGAGTTGATCTTGATTTAGATTTGATATTGTTATCATTGCTTGGGGGTGTGGTCACCATTCTTCTTTTCCTACACTCACCTCCCTTCTTGTGTTTGTTTTTCCTCCACCATATTTGATTTGGCCGGCCACACTAGAGGAAAGAGAGAGAGAGATTTTCATTTTAGTGGTGGCACATATTTCTTCATCTCATTCTTCTTGTTTGGAAAAAATGAAAGCACCATTTTTTCTTAACCTCATTCCTCCATCACCAATGGCAACATAAACCCCAATGAGACAAAGGTTCTACACTACAACCTACAGTACCCTTGGACGCGCCGGCTAGCCAACTTCGCGCCCGAGTTGCCTCGGTCCAGAGGTGGGAGCCCGTAAAAGATATCGGCTACGTGGTGCCCTTTCCGACGAGGAGGTGACGGACGGAGATTCCGCGGGAGATCGGAGTGGAGACGAAGACCGGAGGACACGGATCGCTCGGTATAGCTTCTACCCCATTCTCTTGATTGCTAGGATTAGGTTAATGGTTACGATCCGGGTTTTTATTGTCCGCGGTAGCGCCAGTTTAAAAGTTAAGAAAAATTTTGATTCCGCATTTTGGCCTCGAGTAGAAGGTCGGGGCGCTGCCGTGGCGCAACAGATGCACTTCCAAATTGACGTGCATACCTCAAATCGGATTGTGCCCTAAATTGGGCATATTCCATATCAACATTGTTCACTTCGTCACGTAACAAATACGCGTGCGCGCAAGATGAATGTCGGACCGAGAAGTCCTTAATCTAATTATTCGCCTCAAATATGGCGATAATGGACCGAAATGTTCCTAAACTAATATTCGTCCCCCAAATGGGAATGTTGGACCGAAATGTCTCTAAACTAATATTCGCCTCAAACGTGGCAATAATGGACCTTAATGTCCTTAAACAAAAATAATTGGGCCCAAATGCTCATATGTTTAAGTCGACCTTAATCTCAAATCAGATTAACGGTCCTTAAATAAACTAAACCCAAATCTAAAAATATACGGATTTGGACTAATCCGCGCCCTACGGGCAACGGCATAAACCAGTCTCCGTATACAATCCACGGGCAACCTAAACAAACAAAAACACACACGACACGAAGTGAACTGCCAGAGCAAGAGAAAGTGGTTATCGCAATGCGGTAACGTAATTAACTGTAGGGGCTTGCGCCTGCAGGGAAAAGCGTCTCCACAATCAAAAACTCCTCATAAAACGAGAGGGAATCTGACGGAGTCCGCTACAACGGCCGCATCCATCCAAACCTCTGATATATGGTGCCATAAATCAATTTGATATCTTTGGAGAGGTGGACGGATAAATCCAAATAGCATCTGCCTCCAGATTCAAGCAAGACGTTCAATCCCAGTTTGTCTCCGTTTCCGGCAGCAAACAACCCCCACCGAGCACCTGTATACGATCTTAGGTACCAAACACCAATGGTTGTAGGACCAACCATCGCCCTTCGTCAGTGTCTAGAAACGCATACACCAGTCTACTCCAGAATATCGATGCCCAGTCTCGATACTCCCACAACTAGGGACATTTAAGGATGTGCTTATGAACTACCCAGCCCATGTAACGGCTCTGAAATCCCTGTACAAAATTACTTGTTTGTTGTATAAAAAGGGTATTCTAGCCTATTATAAAGTTATAAATTAGATTTGTTTAATAAAAACAAAAGGCAACTTGTAGCTCACTGGTAAAGTCTCTACACTGCTGTAACATAGCCTATATATTTGATTCCCATCAGACCTAATTATTTTTTTTTTGGATTTTTCTTTTTAATTCTTCGAAAAACCAAAAGTTGCACGTGCAATTCACGGAGAAACGAAAAGTTTCAGAAAAATTAAACAGGCGCAAAGAGGAGTAAACACCCACCTTGACACGTGGCACAAATCTCGAGGCGATTGGGCCAAATCCAACCACCTGTTTCCTTCATTTGGCCGGCACCGACGGTCCGCATAGCTACAAACGACTCCGTTCTTTGCACACACACCCCTTCGACTCCCCTCAACTCTCCTGCACTGTCTGATTTTTCTGCAATCAAACAGAGACTCTTCAATTCACCATTTAACACCATTTTAATTCATTTAATAAAAAATTTTAATTCTCAAGCCCTAATTTCTTCACTATAAATAGCATCATATTTCCTAGCTCTTCCCCATTCTAAAAATTCTATCAAAAATTCTCTCAAAGTCTCTAAGGACCAAGTTGAGTTAGGCATCCAAGTGGAGTAGCAAACCAAACTCAACGACCGAAACCTTTCCGACGACACCACGACACCCGAAGGCTTTCCCTCATCCTTGTTAACGCTTTAAACTAGTAAGCCCCTCTTCTCTCCATTTCTTTCATCTCAATTCGTTTTCTAAGAAAATATCGACAAAAGTGGATTTAACATGTAACAATCTTCTCCTTCAAATATTTTATCATGCTTCATAGATCTACATGTCATATAATCACCCTAATATCTTTTTAAAACAAAACCCACATCTATTGTCTTTTGACGTATGTTTCCCCCAGTCAGAGCAAAACTCTGTTTTGAATTTCAAAATTCAAAAATTGAAGCAACGCTTCAGATTCCGCGCGCTGCGCGCCACGTGTCAAACGCAGACACGCTAGCGCCAGGTGCGCTGCGCCCTAGGCGGCGCACCCCAATCAGAGCAAAGCTCTGTTTTAAAATTCAAAATTTAAAAGTTGAAGCAACGCTTCAGATCCAGCGCTCTGCGCTGCGCGCCACGTGTCAAACACAGGTGCGCTAGCGCAGTTGCGCTGCTTTCTGCGCTGCGCGCCACGTGTCGAACGTAGGTGCGCTAGCGCAATGTGCGCCAGCGCTGGAATTAAAATTCCCCCACCGTTAGATCAAAAGACTACTAATAATAAATTATAAATTAATCAGAACTAAAATTCTGTTATGCAAAGATCTTTCCAATTTTATTGAAACAAGAAAATTATCTTCTGTAAAACAGAAGCCTTAGGATCAAAGATCTAACGGTGGGAAATATTCCCAAATCAATCAGAGAAAGATCTCTTAAAACTGATTCAACAAATCATTTGGCCCTATATAAAGGCCCCTAGACTTCAAGTCTGATAGACAGAAAAGAGAGAGAGAAACCCTCTGCAAATTTTGATAAAAAAGAAGAGCAAGCTCTTAGAAAAAAGAAGATTTTTCTTCATTTTCAAGGTAAAGAACTATGTTCTTGAATAACAGAGATGAAATCATCTCATTAAAAAAGAAGAACCATCTTCTAAAAAGATCATAGATCTGAAAAAAGACCAAGGTCTTTAACAAAAAGCAAAAGATCAAAAGATCTAATCATAAAAAAATATATATAAATATAAAAGAAGTATTTTAATTCATTCACAGATCTTTGATCTATAAAGGCAGAGCCCTTTTATAAAACAAGAACTTTTGTTCTTGGATCTTGAGGCAAAGCCTCCTTTAACAAGAACATAAATTTGTTCTTTGATCTTAGATCTGATCAAATGTGCTTTGCGCTATTAGAAAGTGCCTTGCACTCATGTATTGCGCTCTTGCGCTCATTGGACCGGCGCTCAGCGCCAAAACCTGCCATGTGTCAACCAAAGACACAATCTGTGCTTTGCGCTCCTGAAACAGCGCACTGCGCTCATGGGCTGGCGCTCAGCGCCAAGAGCGCCACGTGTCATTCGCTGGCGTGCCAACAGACTAGCACAACGCGCTCATAAATTAAAAGCGCAATGAGCTAATAAACTAGCGCTTAGCGCTAAGCGTGACACGTGTCCTCTTCGTGTGCACTACCTGACAGAAGCGCAATGCGCTCTTTGACTGGCGCAAAGCGCCTGACGCGCCATGTGGCGCACTATCAGAACACACTCTGCTTCTGATAAATGCTATGCATTCAATACAAGACAAAAATGTCAGAGCCCAAAGCCTAGCATTATTAAAAGGGTTGAGCCCAAATAAAGGCTTAATAGCCAGAGCAACTAAAAATGTTAAACATTTTTAATTAGACTTAGCCCAATTCTGACCATAAGTCATCAACTTATATTGAAATGAGCACATCTGCTCATAAATATTCAACAGATCTTAGTCCCAAATTGGGCTACAGATCTCTCAAACAATTCACACTGGTTCGAGGGTACATCTCGTTACTCCTCTGATATCTGTCGTTGTAATCCTTCAACGTCGTCAGAGAGGTGACGGGTCCCGACAACCACACATAACATCGGACTGTGGGGTCCTTAAACCCACGGACTATGATGTCCTTATCCTCGACCGTGATGTCTTAAAACTAACATCGGACTGTGGGGTCCTTAAACCTACGGACTATGATGTCCTTAACCTCAAGTGTGATGTCTTAAAACTAACATCGGACTGTGGGGTCCTTAAACCCACGGACTATGATGTCCTTAACCTCGACCGTGATGTCTTAAAACTAACATCGGACTGTGGGGTCCTTAAACCCACGGACTATGATGTTCTTAACCCCGACCGTGATGTCTTAAAACTAACATCGGACTGTGGGGTCCTTAAACCCACAGACTATGATGTCCTTAACCTCGACCGTGATGTCTTAAAACTAATATCGGACTGTAGGGTCCTTAAACCCACGGACTATGATGTCCTTAACCTCGACCGCGATGTCTTTAAACTAACAATGGACCGAGATGTCGTTAAACTAACATTGGACCGTAATGTCCTTAAACTAATCGAACGCAATGTCATTAAACTAAACAATTGAGCCCAATTGCTCTCTTGTTAGATCTAAACGATCCCGTTAAGTTGATCTTAGTCTAAAATTAGACTAACGTATCCTTAACAAACGTTTAAGTTGATCTTAGTCTCAAATGAGGCTAACGTATCATTAAACCCAAACCCCTAAACACAAATCTAAGAAAGATATGGATTTGGACTAGTCCACGCCCTACGGGCGACAACATAACTTAGTCTCCGTATACAATCCAAGGGCAACCAAACACAAAACAAACACCCACGACACAAAGTGACCATATGGAGAAGGAGAAAGTTGTTGCCGCGATGCGGTAGCGTAATTAACTGCAAAGGCTTGCGCATGAAGGGAAGAGCGTCCCCACAATCAAAAACCCCTCAAACGAGGGGGAATCTGACGAAGTCTGCTACATCGGCCGCATCTGTTTAAACCTTCGATACACGGTGCCATAAAATCAACTTAGCATCTTCGGAGAGGTGGACGGATAGCACCAATTAGCATCTGCCCCCAGATTCAGGAAAGACATTCGTCTTCCCGGTTTCCGGCAGTAAACAGATTCTGGCACGTCCGGTAGGACCTTTTCCTCTTTCCACTCCACACTTTGTGTGTCATGTTCGCGAACCAATCGCGGTTTGCTAATGGTTGCCCTTGGGTTTCGAGGTACTGAGATTTGGCGTTTTGCTTGGTACAGAAAGCGAAGGATCAAAGGCGTCCACTTGTGCAAAGTGTTCCAACTGCAGTTGCAACTCCCGCTCTGCCTCATCTGGAGGCATAGCTTACGGGCCCCAAGCGGCTTCCCTATTCACAATGCCGGTAGAACAGGTCACTCAAGCCACCACAGGATTGTTTTTCGGGACCATGCTCTCGCCAACGAGCTTTACCGCTCCTATGCCAACGCCAGAAGCTCCCAAGAAGTCGGTCTTTGATCGGCTTGCTACTACTGCGGCCCCTCTCAATGGGTCGTCCAGCTCCAGCGCCTCAGTCTTCGCTAGACTGGGCCAAAGTTCAGGTGGACCCATGATGAAGCCTGCACCTCAAGAAAAGGTTATTCCGAAAAGAGTAACCAACCCTGCTCCCGAAGTTGTCAAGGTGGCTTCTCCTACCAAAGGGTCAGTTTTTACAAGACTGACTGTTCCGGTTCCCATTACGGTTCCTGTCCCTGCTCAAAAGTCTGTTCTTGACCAGTTGGATATCGCTTCTCAACGGACATCAGTCTTCAAGAGGCTGACGCCAGCAACAACCCCTCACCTGGATAGGGGGCAAGACAAAGCCATTCCTATCGCTGAACCAACACCAACGGCTCGACACGCTCGACGTCGCCACTGGCGCCAGGTAAGGAAGGCCGGGGGCAACTCCCCCTTTGGGCTAACTCCACCAGCTCCAACGGTGGAAGTTAATGCTGCTGTTCCAACCGGGAACAGTTTTGAGCTGCTGAACAAGGTATGCAGGAACTCGCCTACTGCCGTACTGAAAAGATCTCCACCACCGGTGAATACTGTCACAGAAATAAAGCCGGAGCAGTCCCCTCAACGGCTGTCTTCCAAAGTTTACAAAATCTGGCGACAAGTCCGAGAGTCGGTGGCTGATCAAGACTATCCCCGCCGGCAGAAAAAGCTGAAGGTTCGACAGGAAGAAAACCGTCCTGTTAAGCCACAGAAGGCGACGGCTACTTGGGCGCCCACTGCAATGGCCCCCTCAACTTCGACCGCTCATAAGAGGAGAAAGCCGGAGAAAATCCCCATGCCTGCGATAAATGTCAAAGGCACTGAGCCCAAACGCCCTAAGTCTGGGGGTATGGTGATGCATACCGTCTATATGGCATCCGGAAAAGAGGATAGCCGTATCTCCATAGGTCATCGACCGCTTACGCGATCTGTGACAAAAGTCCAAGAGCAGCAGCAGAAGCTTCAGGAGATGATGACTGCGATGGCCGCACTCACCGGGCCAAAAGAAAGCCCGGAAACATCCGCGGAGCAGCGCCGTGAGCAGGAACTGATGCTGAATTTCTTCGGAGAATGCTTGAGAAGAAGGACAAAGAGGCTGCGGAACAAGCGGCCAATATAAAGCAAATGGCCCTTCTATTCCAAGACATGGTGGGCATGATGATTCAGCCGGATCCCCCAGCCGAAGATCCTCCAGTAATAATTGAAGATGATAGAGGAGAAACATCAAATTCACCTCCGGCTCTTTCAGCAGCCAAGGAGGAAACTATTTTCAAGTCCGCCCTGGATGATTATATCGCTCAGCAGATACGAGTTCATCAGGCGAATGAAGCGGCTGGGCAAATTGTTAGAACTGGGCGACCGTATCCAGGCTAGTATGATCAAATAAAGTACCCGCCGGGCTACACGATCCCTAAATTCCATGTGTACAAAGGGACGGGCAATCCCCATCAACATGTCGCTCAGCTCAGGGCTCTCTGTGGTAATACTGGTGGTAATGATAAGCTTTTGCTCCGCCAATTCGTCGGCAGTTTATCGGAGACGGCATTTGAGTGGTACTCCGAACTTCTAAATGACTCCGTCAAAACTTTCGCAGAAATGGAGTTGTTATTCACCCAACGATTCGCGAGTGATAGTGAACGCACCCCAATAACGGCATTGATCAATGCCAGGGTGAATCCGGGCGAGACGTGGGTTCAGTACGCGATCCGATGGCGGAATCTGTGGTCGAAGTGCGAACAACGCATCGAAAAAGCACCAGCGGTGGGCATGTTCGTAGGCACCCTAGACCCTCATGCAACTATTTCACAGTTCATGATGTTTTTCAAACCGACCACATTCCAAGCTTTAATCGACAAACTAGCCTAGATGGATCAGATGAGTCATAGACCATCTCCTCCGAAACCGGAACCGCGGAATGAAAAGGGTAAAGGGAAGGCGACCTTCGTTGCGAATACCCAACAGCAGCCCAGTGCCCCAAAACTAACGGATCAACTGGAAGAAAGAAGGCACTATTATAATGAGAAAATGAAGCGCCCTTACTCGTTCCCACGGGATAAAACGAAGAGACTCTTCGAGCTGGCGATGCGCAACCGGGTTATCAATCTGCCGAATCCAAAGCGGCCATTGCAACCCGGCGAAGCGAATAATCCCAATTATTGCCCTTACCACCAAACGGTAAGCCATCCAATCGAAATTGCTTCGTCTTTAAGGGATGGATCGAGGATCAGTACCAACAAGGCAAGTATGCGTTGTCTGAGAAGTGGAAAGTAAGCCCACCACAACCGCACACTCCTGAGAAGATGGACACACCGGGGGCAACGTGCTCTTTTGTTGAAGAAGCTCCATGGGAGGTCGTTCTTTCGGCCAAAACCAAAAGGATGCTGAATGGTCTCCAGACATGCCCGGCGATCAGGTGGAAGAATCCGCTGGAACCCCAGATCATCGAAGGAAGGCTGAAGCCACGCCCGATTCCAAAGATTGGTGGTGATAGCCAAAGCACTCACACCCAGCCGTCAAAATCTTTGAAAAAGAAGAAGAAATCCAAGAAGCCCGTGAAGCCTAGCGACAAGCGCACGGACCTGCAGAAACAGATCGACGCGCTGGAAGAATATAACCAGAAGGTGCGGACTCCAATCACGCTCTAAGAGTTCTTCGGCCACGTCCTTGAAGACGGAGAAGATGGAGAAGACTCATCGGATGAATCTGAAGATTACGTGGCAAGTTGCCATGCGATCTCTCATTCATCGCTAGACAATGAAGAGGCTCCTCGCGCCGAAAGACTGGGGGCAGATCTTGAACCGGAGCTTCTAGGGCTATCAGACGACATGATCGACGCATTCCTGAGCGAAGCTCTTCTGAAAAGTAAAGCTGATCGGGAGCGTGAGGTGGCCATATTTGAAAAGGCCAAACGCCGACAATTGGACGAAAGAGTCGAGACACTCCTGCCGAATCAAAGGACATCCGTCACGAATAAAAACAAGTTCAAGACGAGGAAAAGGTTTGCTAAAGCCATATCAATGGGAATGAAGCTACCACCCTCCGAAGGAAACACTTTCGGTGAAGCAGAGATGCATCCTAGCTACTGCCTATACCATCGAATGATTGCGCACCCCACTGAGGAGTGCAACGCTTTTAAAAGATGGTGGCAGAGATATGTTGCTCACCAGCAGCATTTCAAGTGAATGAAATGCAAAACTCGTCGGGAGCGAAGAAGTACGACCGAGGAGCTTAGAAGGACTGCCGGCAACTTTCGCATGGTTAACGCCAGGGGATCGTAGGTTCTCACCTTCGGGAGCGACTCTGACGAAGAAATGACTCTTGGCCCTCTCTTCAAAGAATCCACCTCGGGAAAAGAGGAAGAACCGAAGACCTGTGAAAATATCCAGCTGCGCAATCGTACGCTGCCTGAAAAGAATCTCAGACCCACGAATAGAAAAGATAATGGAAAAGAAAAGGTCCCTGAGGATATCATCCTAGATGACCAAGTCATAAAAGAGCTGACCGCCAAGGACCCTCCAAAGAAAAGTAAGGTGGACTACAACGTTCTAGCGCACTTGAGGAAGTTACTCTAGCAGCTCAGCATTCTCGACGCCCTTTTACTATCAAAAGAAGCAAGAGATCCATTGATCAAGGCGCTACAAGAGCCAGAGCAATTTCAAGCTTTCCTCGCCGAAAAAAAGATGAAGGACGAGCTAGAAGAAGTGCACACAGCCGATATCACTTTCGGAGATGAAGATCTCCTCCTCGGGACGTGTGAGAACAACCGTCCCCTATATGTCTCAGGATACTGTCACGATATTAAGATAGGCAAAATCCTGGTCGACAATGGGTCCTCCATCAATCTCCTCAACGTGGGAGTGTTAAAGGAAATCTGCATGAGCGTTCAGCATCTCGCTCGCGATAAAATCACCATCTCCGGTTTTGACTCCCAGTCATCACGGACCCTCGGGTCTATGATACTGAACTTACGCTTCGGGTTACTTGTCATGGATATTAAATTTCATGTCATCGACGCTAAGACCTGCTATAACGCTTTGCTTGGCCGGTCTTGGTTGCACGAGTACAACATCATCCCTTCTACACAACATCAGTGTATGAAATACTTCAAGGATGGTCTTGAGTACACTGTGACAGGGGAGTTGAACCCATTCTCCGTGAACGAAGTCCGAAAATACGAAGATGCGAAATACTTCTTACTAGATTTCGAGGATACGAAGAGGTGCCACAAGCCAAAGGACAAAGCTATCACCACTATTCCAGTCTTCGGGAGTGATACCGAGGAGGGAGAAGAGATAGTTTATTCAGGGCCGCCTCAATGCAACAACCCAGGACCGTCCGCCCCCATGTTGATCTTCGGCAGCGACTCAGAAAACAAGGTTAACGCTATATTTTCTGCTCGGCCATCAATACAAGCCTTCGCTGGCAACAATCAGAGTCTGCAAATTACCATGGTTCCACAAGAGCATTACAAGGATCTCGATGCACTTGAAACTTGTAGTGTGCAAGAACTGCAAACATTCTACATCCCTCCCAGGCGAAGAGATGAAAAAGCAATCCTCTTTTATCGGTCCACGAAAACTAAAGTAGAGAAAAAAATCTGGCACGGCGCCAATTCTACGCTCGACAGGCTCTATCCCATCCGTCTGCCCAGATATTACATGGAAGGCTTGAAAAGGCTATTAAAGCGTCAAAGGGTACCCTTCAGACAAACTACTCAACAAGCTCGATTCTACAACAGGATTTGGGACGTCCCCGGGACTCAACGAAAGCTGTCCAACGGGAAAATGGAAACGATAGGGCTTGGATATGTCCAATCCAGAAAACGGGAGCGAGTCCATGGTAGCTACGTCATATACGACTTCGATGAAGAGGAAGACGCCCTGCTAAAAGATGCTGATCCTGAGCCAAAACAAGGTCCGGTCATCAAAGCGTCGAGTCCATCATTTGAAGAACGAATGGACAGGCTAATAAGGGAAGTGGGTCAAAAGATCCGGGATGACCATAACTGTGAGATGGCCATTTACGAAAAAGCCAGGACACAGCGCCTCCTTCAACAAGCCGCGGAGAATGGCAATGCTCTTCCCTGTCAACCCGTCATGCAAAAGGCCCGATGCAGAGGCAGAAACAAACCAAAGAGCGGGAAAGGCGTTCGGCAACGACAAAGCGGGACCAAGAAGCCACGCGATCGGGAATCGAGCAATCCGGATTCGTCTCTTATAAAGAAGATGGGTCGAGCATACTCTTTTCCTCAAAATAAAACACGGAAGATACTTGATCTCGCCATAAAACATCAAATGATTACACTTCCGGAGTCCAAATACCCCGAGCAAACCAACGAGGTCTCTCACCCAGACTATTGCTCTTATCACTGAGCGATAGGACATCCTCTCGAATACTGCTTCACCTTCAAGAACTGGGTCGAAGACTAATATCAGCTCGGCAAGTTCGCTCTGTCCAGCAGCTGGAGGGTAAGCCCGCCACAGAAGCACGAACCAAAAGCCATGCATACAGCGGGAATAGAACCAGATCAACATCGGTCTTGGAAGTGAGCTTGTACTTGTTATATGATAACGCTATCAAAAGAAGAACAATCAGAGTCTGCAAATTACCATGGTTCCACAAGAGCATTACAAGGATCTCGATGCACTTGAAACTTGTAGTGTGCAAGAACTGCAAACATTCTACATCCCTCCCAGGCGAAGAGATGAAAAAGCAATCCTCTTTTATCGGTCCACGAAAACTAAAGTAGAGAAAAAAATCTGGCACGGCGCCAATTCTACGCTCGACAGGCTCTATCCCATCCGTCTGCCCAGATATTACATGGAAGGCTTGAAAAGGCTATTAAAGCGTCAAAGGGTACCCTTCAGACAAACTACTCAACAAGCTCGATTCTACAACAGGATTTGGGACGTCCCCGGGACTCAACGAAAGCTGTCCAACGGGAAAATGGAAACGATAGGGCTTGGATATGTCCAATCCAGAAAACGGGAGCGAGTCCATGGTAGCTACGTCATATACGACTTCGATGAAGAGGAAGACGCCCTGCTAAAAGATGCTGATCCTGAGCCAAAACAAGGTCCGGTCATCAAAGCGTCGAGTCCATCATTTGAAGAACGAATGGACAGGCTAATAAGGGAAGTGGGTCAAAAGATCCGGGATGACCATAACTGTGAGATGGCCATTTACGAAAAAGCCAGGACACAGCGCCTCCTTCAACAAGCCGCGGAGAATGGCAATGCTCTTCCCTGTCAACCCGTCATGCAAAAGGCCCGATGCAGAGGCAGAAACAAACCAAAGAGCGGGAAAGGCGTTCGGCAACGACAAAGCGGGACCAAGAAGCCACGCGATCGGGAATCGAGCAATCCGGATTCGTCTCTTATAAAGAAGATGGGTCGAGCATACTCTTTTCCTCAAAATAAAACACGGAAGATACTTGATCTCGCCATAAAACATCAAATGATTACACTTCCGGAGTCCAAATACCCCGAGCAAACCAACGAGATCTCTCACCCAGACTATTGCTCTTATCACTGAGCGATAGGGCATCCTCTCGAATACTGCTTCACCTTCAAGAACTGGGTCGAAGACTAATATCAGCTCGGCAAGTTCGCTCTGTCCAGCAGCTGGAGGGTAAGCCCGCCACAGAAGCACGAACCAAAAGCCATGCATACAGCGGGAATAGAACCAGATCAACATCGGTCTTGGAAGTGAGCTTGTACTTGTTATATGATAACGCTATCAAAAGAAGAACCTGAGAATATGGATGACCTCCCCTGGTGCTTTGAAAACGATGATAACGAGGTGATCTCAGAGTTTCCGCCGGCGCCGAAAGAGCTGGAAGATGGAATACATACTACTGCAGATGCTCTCAAGAAAATTGATTTAGGGACGACAAGTGATCCACGGCCGACATTCGTCAGTGAGTTGCTGTCTGAAGAAAGGGTGGCTACATTAAAAGACGTGCTTATGCAGCATAAAGATTGCTTCGCGTGGAACTATTCCGAGATGCCGAGACTAGACCCAGAGATTGCTGTCCACAAACTGGCCATATCCCTGGATGTCAAGCCAATCAAACAAGCACCAAGAAGAATGCGGCTCGAGCTTGAGATGAGCATCAACGCCGAGGTCAAGAAGTTGATCGACTCTGACTTCATCCAAGAGGTGCAGCATCCTGACTGGATCGCCAACATTGTCCTGGTGATGAAGAAAAATGGGACAGTGCGCATATGTGTGGACTTTCGGGATCTCAATAAAGCCTGCCCGAAAGACGACTTCCCGGTACCGGTCACCGAGCTAATGATAGATAATACGTTCACTCACGAAGTCTTCTCCTTCATGGATGGATCATCAGGATATAATCAGATAAAAATGCATCCCGAGGACCAGAAGCACACTGCTTTCCGGAGCTTTTTGGGTATATTCTGCTACAAGGTGATGCCCTTCGGTCTGAAGAACGCTGGCGCCACCTATCAAAGGGCCATGACGAAGATCTTCGATGACCTCATACATGAAATCGTCGAATGCTATATTGACGACCTTGTGGTGAAAAGCAAATCATACGAAGAATATCTAGAGCATCTGAAGATCGTATTTCAACGCCTTCGGCAATACAACTTGAAGATGAACCCTCAAATGCGCGTTCGGAGTTTCCTCGGGCAAATTCCTGGGATTCATCGTCCGACACCGAGGCATCGAGATAGATCCGTCAAAGATCAAGGCAATTATGGAAATACCTCCGCCAAAGACTCTCAGGCAATTGCGGTCTCTCCAAGGGGAGCTCGCGTATATCCGGCGATTTATAGCCAATCTCTCAGGCAAATGTCGTCCTTACAGCCACCTGATGAAGAAGGGAACCCCGTTCGTCTGGGATCGCAAATGCTAAAGCGCGCTGGACGAAATCAAGCAATACCTGCAGAATCCGCCAGTACTGGCCGCTCCGGTCAAGGGAAAGCCTCTCATTCTGTATACAACCGCCCTTGAAGGTTCCTTAGGCGCATTATGGGCACAAGAGAACGATCAAGGGAAGGAGAGAGCCCTCTACTATTTGAGTCGAGTTTTACTGGGGGCAGAAAGCAATTATTCTCCCATTGAAAAACACTGCCTGGCATTGATCTTCACGATTACGAAACTCAGGCACTATGCATTGGCGCATGAAGTCCGTCTCATATCGAAGGTGGATCCTCTCAAGTATTTGATGTCAAAGGCCATATTGACAGGGCGGCTCGCTAAATGGGCATTGCTCTTGAAGGAGTTCTCAATAACTTATCAGCCTCTTAAGACAGTGAAAGGCCAGGCCATCGCCGACTTCCTCGCTGAGCATCTGATGCATGCCGATTCTCCTTTGAATTGCGAACTGCCAGACGAACATGCGTTTGACACGATCGACGGAAGTAATACCCGGTGGGAACTTTACTTCGATGGAGCATCCTCCATGAAGAAGCGCAAACAAAACACCCCCATAATCAAATTAGGGGTAGGCCTCATCTTCGTAACTCCACAAGGAGGGATAATGCGCTTTGCATTCTCCTTAACAGAGCCGAGGACAAACAATGAAGCCGAGTATGAAGCTCTGATAGCAGGTCTCGAGATCGCCATCAACATGGGAATTGAAAACCTCCTCATATACGGAGACTCCCAACTGGTCGTTAGCCAAGTAAACGGCGACTACCAAACATGCAAACCAGAGTTGGTAAAGTACGGCGAGAAAGTACAGCAGCTGCTGACTCAAATTCCTTCTTACACCTTGGAAAGCATACCGCGTGCGGAAAATAGCAAGGCGGATGCATTGGCTAAGCTTGCTAAAGAATTAGCCGACGAGAACCTCAATGATGTAAGAATTGTGGTACAAAGCCATCGAGTTCTTGCACCGGCAGAAATATCTCCGGAGTCATCCGAAGAAAAGGGAGCGACCGAGCAAACAGCCCTGCAAATAAAAGACCAGGAAAAGGCTGAGAATTGGAGGGAAGTCTTTATAGACTACTTCAAATCCCGTCAAACACCTGAAGATGCGTCCTCAAAACATCAGCTCATGAAGTGAGCCCTATCTTTCGCCTTCTTCAACGATACTCTGTACAAGAGGTCATTTGATTCTCTGTGGTTGAGATGCTTAGGACCTGAAGAAGCAAAAAGAGTAGTCCAAGAAACTAACGACGGGCTCTGCGGTTCTCACCAAGCCGGGCCGAAGATGAAGCTGAAGATCAAACGGATGGGTTATTATTGGCCCACGATGATCCAGGACTGCCTTGAGTACGCGAAGCAATGCCACCCGTGCAAGATCCATGGAGACTTTATCCATCAGCATCCAAATCTACTACATCCGACAGTGGCCAGCTGGCCATTCGAAATGTGAGGAACTGACATAATCGGCCCCATTGAACCAGTATCGTCCAGAGGACATCGATTCATTTTGGCAATAACTGATTACTTCTCCAAATGGGCAGAAGCAATACCGCTGAGGGAAGTGAAGACGGAGAATATCCTCCATTTCTTCAAGACGAACGTCATTTATCGGTTTGGAACTCCGCGATGGATCATCTCCGATAATGGGCCAGCCTACAGAAGCCACAAGGTCAGCCGCTTCGCACAACAACACAACATAGACTGAAGATATTCTTCAGTCTATAATCCTCGGGCTAACGGTCTAGCTGAGGCTTTCAACAAGACCTTGACGAAGATCGTGAAAAAGACGGTGTCCCGAAATAAGAAGGACTGGCACGAGAGACTGCATGAAGCTCTCTGAGGCGTATCGGACTACGTTCAAAACGGCCACGAATACAACGCCATATGCATTGGTATTCGGTACAGAAGCAGTACTTCCCCTCGAGATAGAGTTACCCTCTCTACGAGTGGCAGTTCACTACGAGCTAATGGACGAAGAGAATGTTCACCTTCGGCTTGAGGAACTCGATGCCCTTGATGAAACCCGGCTCATAGCGCAACAAAATCTGGAGGCTTATAAAGCTAAGATGACGCGCTCGTATGAAAGGATGACTAGACTGAGGACATTCCGCCAAGGCGCACTCGTGCTAGTGGTCAAAAGACCTATGATCCCCAATCGTGCTAAACGGGGGAAATTGGAGCCGAACTATGAAGGCCCATACATCATAGACAAGGTCTACCAGGATGGGGCCTATCTACTCATGGACATGCATGGCAAAAGGCCCTTCAGGACAATAAATGGTCGCTTCCTAAAGAAATACTACGCCTAACGAGTCATGGCCTAGGTTAATGATAGATGAAGATGACTATATCCGCTCGCTATCTTCCTAAGCCTAAACTCTGTAAGTAGTAACCGGCTTCCTTTATTACGGACCGAAATGTCCTTAAATTAACAGCGGACCGAAATGTCCTTAAACTAACAGTGGACCGAAACGTCTTTAAACTAACGACGGACCGAAACGTCCTTAAACTAACAGCGGGCCGAAACGTCCTTAAACTAACAACAAACCGAAACGTCCTTAAACTAACAGCGGACTGAAACGTCCTTAAACTAACAACGGACCACTATGTCCTAAAACTAGCCGTTGACTAACATGTCGATAAACTACGGTGGATTGCAGCATCCCAAAGCTGATACAAAAAAAAAGAAGAAGAATAAAAAATAGAAAGAAAAAAAAGAAAGAAAAACGGTATGTCTATAAGCAAAATGGGCACGGATGAAAACCCGAAAGGACTCCGTGAGTAAAAACAGCAGGGCTACCTGCGAGTTTTGTGAAAACCCGAAAGGACGCGACCTCGTTAGAATAAAAAAAAAGAGGAAAAAAAACGGTATGTCCATAAGCAGAAAGGGCACGGATGAAAACCCGAAAGGGCTCCGTGGGTAAAAACAGCAAGGCTACCGGCGAGTGTTTGTGAAAACCGAAAAGGGCGCAACCTCGTTAAAAGAAACTTGCAGGGTCCTCTCGACTTTGTAAGGAGAAACCACCTGCGTGAGATCCTTACGACTCACAAGGGAGCAACACACTTAGGAATCCTCACGATTCCTAAGGAGAAATTACACTTACGAGATCCTCACGACTCGTAAGGAGAATCCTCTTATGAGACCCTCACGGCTCATAAGATTTGAAAGTCTTAAGCTACATGGATCTGAACCTGTTCTTAAGCAGCCCCCACAACCTCCAATACTGCCCTGCAAGCGGCTCAGCACTGACCCTTATATACAATCCACGGGCGCGAATAAACATTTCCCTAACAAAGTCCCATCCGTGACTAGGGATATGTCTACACAGTGAGCAACCCTTGTAATTCCTCTCGACTTATAAGGAGAAAACCCTCTTGTAAGATCCTTACGACTTACGGGAGAGCATGCACTTAGGAATCCTCACGATTCTTAAGGAGAAATCGCACCTACGAGATCCTCACGACTCGCAGGGAGAAATGCCTTTATGAGACCCTTACGGCTCATGAAGTCAAAAGCCTTAGTCAACAGGATCCTAACCCTGTTTACTAAGCCACCTTTGTTCGTCATCGACAGAGGCAAATGATGATTCGCTCCTGGCCATATCCCAGTTGTAGCGGTGTTGATACCGAAATCGGTGTCTAATCCCAAACTTGCAGCGAAAAGCCAGCAAGCCACACATGCATACCAAATAGCCGAAATGATGGGGCAACTTGCAACAAAATCAGCAAGTAAAAATGTATGCATGCAAAATAGCCAAAATGATTGGGCAACTCGCAATAAAAAGCAGCAAGTAAAAAATAAAATAAATAGCCGAAATGATTGGGCACTGCGAAAAATAGCCGAAATGATTGGGCAATCGCGACCTTCGCGATATAAAAGCTGAAATGATAGAGCATCGCGGAAAGAATTAAAAAAAATTATAAATAAAAAATGAAATTTATGCCCTACAGGTGGTATCACATCAATCCCTGTATACAATCCAGGGGCGCAAACAAAAAAGGAACCACACCCTTCCTCCCCAGGTTTCTCCAGAAAAAGAAGCCAAATCTCAACGGTTCACAAATAGCCTGGAGGTCATCTCAACATTCGTCTCATCACAACAGACACAACATCAAGCAAAGCGGAACAGCGGCAACCCCCAATTCCATGACTCGGCGGTATACAGATTACTGAGAGTCAAACCCTGACTCCGTGAAATGCGGATAAAGTCAAAAATTCCTGGTTACGTGGAACGTTGCTTACGTCAAATCCTGACCCCTTGGGAAACGTCCAGAGCGGATCCTGGTCCTCGCAGAGCACGGCAGTGAACCCGTGTGAAGCATCCAGAGCGGAGCCTAATCCTCGCCGAACACGGCAGTGAACCCATGGGAAACATCTAGAGCAAAATTCCTGGTCACGTGGAACGCGGATAATGTCAACCATGACCCCGTGGGAAATGTCCAGAGCGGATCCTGGTCCTCGCAGAGCACGGCAATGACCCCTGTTCCCCTCCGAACGGCGGCCAAGACGTGAAGACGTCTTGCCTGAAATTCGGGGCAGATACTATTTGGTTTTATCCGTCCACCTCTCCGAAGATGCCAAGTTGATTTATGGCACCGTGTATCGGAGGTTTGGACGGATGCGGCCGATGTAGCAGATTTCGTCAGATTCCCCCTCGCTTGAGGGGTTTTTGATAGTGGGGACGCTCTTCCCTGCAGGCGCAAGCCCATGCAGTTAATTACGCTACTGCATCGCGGTAACAACTTTCTCCTTCTCCAGAATTTCACTTCATGTCGTGTGTGTTTGTTTTGTTTGTGGATGCCCGTGGATTGTACACGGAGACTAAGTTATGCCGTCGCTCGTAGGACGTGGATTAGTCCAAATCCGTATTTACTTAGATTTGGGTTTGGTGTTTTAGTTTAAGGATACGTTAGCCCTATTTAAGGCTAAGATCAACTTCAACTTTTGTTAAGGATACGTTAGCCTAATTTCCGGACTAAGATCAACTTAACGGGATCGTTTGAATCCGACAAGAGAGCAATTGGCTTTATTGTTTAGTTTAATGACGTTGCGGTCGATTTCCAATTTAGGGACATGGTGGTCCATCATCCCCATTTGGGGACGAACATTAGTTTAAGGATATTTCGGTCCAACGTTCCCATTTTGGGACGAATATTAGTTTAAGGACGTTTCGGTCCACGAGTTTAAGGACCCCGCAGTCCGTATCGATGTGTGGTTGTCGGGACTCGTCACCTCTCTGACGTCATTGAAGGATTACAACGATAGGGGTCAGAGGAGTTCAGAGATGTACCCTTGAACCGGATGTAAATTGATTTAGGAGAGCAGTCTTGCTCAGTCAATTTAATTTGAGGACTTACGGCCATGATTGGGCTAAGTGCAGTTGAGAATATTCAACGTTTTTTATCTTTGGCCTATTAGGCCGGTGCTAGGGCTTTGCCCCTGTTTGATAATGCGCTGCATTTTATTTTGGCCTGCTAGGCCTTTTTGATTTGGGCTCTGTCCCTTTATAAATGATGCAGAGCATCTGTTTGGGCTCTGCCCTTCTTTAAAATAATGCATTGCATTTAATTTGGCCTGTTAGGCCTTTTTTAATTGGGCTTGGCCCTTCTGTAAATAATGCAGTGCATTAATTACTTGACAGTGGTTTGTCAGGCGCTTTGCGCCAATTATTGAGCGCAAGCGCTTGTCGTGATGACACGTGTCATACTCTGGTGAGCGCAAGCGCAATAGCGCAGTGCGCTGCGCTGTTGCGCTACTGATACGTGGCGCGCTCTGGTGAGTTACGCCAATTTTAAAGAGCAATACTCTATCTTAAAACCGCACAGCGCAAGGTCTTGGAGCTGACACGTGGCGCTCCCTGGTGGCTTGCGCCAACCAAGGAGCGCAATAGTGCAGTTTTGCAAGTGCAGCGCACTGTTTTAATAACTTAATCCAATTTTGGATTTAAGAGAAGAATCTTTAAGATTCCAGAACCAATGGTTCATAAAAAAGTGCAAGACACTGTTATTATTATATATTTTTTTATTGAAGATCATTGATCTTGTTTTTAGATCAATGATCTATTCAGAAGAAAATCTTCTTTTTTTATAAAGGTTTTTACCTTTTTTTCTTTTCTTGAGTTCTTCTCACAATTCTTCAGAGTTCTCTCTGTTTCTGAGTTTTTTTGTTTTCTCTCCGTTCTTTTTGAATTGGGGTCTAGGGGCCTTTATATAGTGCCCATTAATTTGTTAAGTTTATTAAAGAGATCATTCTCTGAGTGATTTGGGGAATTTTCCCCACCGTTGGATCTTTGATCCAAGGGCTTCTGTTTTACAGAAGACAATATTCTTGTTTTAACAAGAACAGAAAAATCTTTCTGGAATTTTAATTCTGTTTGGCGCAGATGCACCAGCGCTTGACACGTGTCGCGCAGCACACAGCGCAGCGCAACTGCGCTGACACGTGTCGCGCAGCGCAGCGCTTGCGCAACTGCGCTGACACGTGTCGCGCAGCGCAGAGCGCAGCGCATCTGAAGCGTTGCTTCATTTCCCATCTTGGAATTTGAGCAGAGCTTTGCTCTGATCGGGGTAAACAAATGCCCCCCCACCGTTGCACTTACGTGGCCCCAAACATGAGCGCAACGGTGGCAGAATTCCAAACGTTGCGGCAACTTTTGGAAGTTGAAAGGGCGTTTGATGCTTATAAATAGGACCTTTTGTCCTCAACAGATGATTATCATCTTTAGAATTTTTACTTTCAGAACTTCAGAGCCTTGCTCTTGCCTTCAAGAACTCCCAGAGTTAAAATTTTCTTTTAAAAGAAACTTTTTAGGTAGAAATTAATCTTGAATTAAATCAATTTTAATTAATAGAGTCTTGCTCTCATAGATCTTTGATCTAAAAAAAACCCTTTGGGGTTTCACCAATAGAGCCTTGCTCTCAATAATCTGTTTCATGGTTTCTTAACCCATGAACAGAGCTTTGCATCTTTGGCAAAACATAGATCTTTTGATCTAAAAATGATGAACTTTTGAGAGTTTAATCATGTATAATGAAGATTAAAAATGGAGTTTTATCTTTAATGGATTATATCATCTTTTAATAGTAAGGATCTCAGAGTTCTCGGGGAATTTCTTTAAATTCCCTTATTATTGGATTTTGACAGGTGTCACTCCTGTTTGCAGAGTATTGCTCTCGAGGATTTTAACTCCCTGTGTCTTTTTATTTGCTAATCTCCCCGTACTGTTTCCTTCAGGCATTATGGCGGTGCGTCTATACAGTCTGCACGAGTTCATCACCTATGAGGATATCCGCGCACAGGGCCGTCATCAACACCAGGAGTTTACAGATGCCCAGTGTGCGGAGGTTATGGATCGCCTTAACGCAAGCGTCGGTTGGCTGCTTCCTCATCGTTCATCTCTCTTGAAATTCGTGCTGGGAGCAATTTGGAGAGCACTCCCGGGGTTCCACGAGGCCATGCCGCTCAATGCGCTGGATGACGCCGAAGACAAGGTGCATTCAGTGCATCTGTCGGGGCTAATCTCGAATAATCGACGGGACAGCCTCGTCGACATTCTTCATCAAGTTTTTCAGCAAACGACGATAATCGATGCTTATCGAAGGATAGGGGGCCTTGCCGAAGATCTTGACACACACGAGCGCGAGAGGCTGCGCACGAGAATAATCAGAAAAACCAGAAGAACTCTAGATGGCCTTACTTTTGAATTCCTCAATCCGTGCCCTGGATCTGAGGTTATACCTTTGTAATAATTTGAATAATGTTTTTGCTTATTTCTTTATGATTGTAAGAACCCTTTGTAATGGAAAATTTCTCCTTTCAGCTTGTTTTATTTCTCGCTCTGAGTCTTTTGCACATGCATGAATGAGTGTGTCTCGAGTGCTTGATCAAACGCCAATCAGATGTTCTTTCTGTCGCTTTCTTCTTTCTTTTATTATCGGCATGCTGTCTTGATAAACATGGTTGACAGATAATAGAGTAGGCATCTTGGTTTCTTCAAGAGATAGCGATGGCTTAGGCTGCAGATCAGATCTGCTGCCTAAGACTTTTCAACTCTATGTGCCGTGAGGGTCTCATAGAGACTTTTCTCCCTACGGATCGAGAGGATCTCGTAGGTGGATTTTCTCCTTAGCAATCGTGAGGATTCCTAAGTGCATTTTCTCTTATAAGTCGTAAGGATCCTATAAGAAAATTTTCCCTCTTACGAGTCAAGAGGACCCGTAAGCGGTTGTTTCCCTCCTTGTCGAGATTCGACTTTGGAGAGTGAGACCCATGAATAGTATGCAAGAGACCGTTTTAGACCGACTTGCAGGGTCCCAGTGCTTAGAAAAAAAGTTTTTTAATCCCTGCTGCCCAAGGCTTTATCTTGCAAGTCGAGACGAATCGGAAAGTCCTCGCGAAGACACTAATTTCCTCACGAGTCGAGACAAATCGAAAGGCTCTCATCAAGGACGCTAGTTTCCCAGAGTTGAAGAGTCTGCCAAGGACACTAGTTTCCCTGGGGTTGAAATGAATCGATTTATTCCTGCAAAGACGCTAGTTTCTCTGCGGGTCGACGCGAATCAGGATGTTCTCGGCAAGGACACTGGTTTCCTTGAGTCGAAGGATTTTGCCGAAGACACTGGTTTCTTCGGGGTTGAAACGAATCGGAGTATTCCTGCGGAGACACTGGTTTCTCTGAGGGCCGACGCGAATCAGGAGGCTCTCATCAAGGATGCTAATTTCCCTGAATTGAGGTATTTGCCAGGGACACTGGTTTCCCTGGGGTTGAAACGAATCGATGTATTCCTGCAAAGACGCTAGTTTCTCTGCGGGTCGATGCAAATCAGGATGTTCTCGTCAAGGACACTGGTTTTCCTGAGTCGAAGGATTTTGCCGAAGACACTGGTTTCTTCGGGGTTGAAACGAATCGGAGTATTCCTGCGGAGACACTGGTTTCTCTGAGGGCCGACGCGAATCAGGAAGCTCTCATCAAGGACGCTAGTTTCCCTGAATTGAGGTATTTTCCAGGGACACTGGTTTCCCTGGGGTTGAAACGAATCGATGTATTCCTGCAAAGACGCTAGTTTCTCTGCGGGTCGACGTGGATCGAGGTGTTCTCGTCAAGGACACTGGTTTCCCTGAGTCGAAGTATTTTGCCGAGGACGCTAGTTTCCTCGAAGTTGAAACGAATCGGAGTATTCCTGCGGAGACGCTAGTTTCTCTGCCGGCCGACGCGAATCAGGAGGCTCTCATCAAGGACGCTGGTTTCCCTGAGTCGAAGGATTTTGCCGAAGACACTGGTTTCTTCGGGGTTGAAACGAATCGGAGTATTCCTGCAAAGACGCTGGTTTCTCTGAGGGCCGACGCGAATCAGGAGGCTCTCATCAAGGACGCTAGTTTCCCTGAATTGAGGTATTTGCCAGGGACACTGGTTTCCCCGGGGTTGAAACGAATCGATGTATTCCTGCAAAGACGTTAGTTTCTCTGCGGGTCGACGCGAATCAGGATGTTCTCGTCAAGGACACTGGTTTCCCTGAGTCGAAGGATTTTTGGTGGTCTTTCAGATTTTATGTAAGTTACCGTCAGAACCGTGAAGCTAGGAATTTAATCTTCGCTTCGTTTGATGGCACTGCATCTGCTGCATCAAGACGGATGTCGTGGTTGTCTCTAGGCCGTTGGCGAACCGTCGAGATTTGGTTTTGCTTTCTGGCGGAGCCTGTTTGGAAGGTGTGGTTCCCTCTTTGTTTGTGCCCTTGGATTGTATACAGGGATCGATGTGATCTCACCTGTAGGGCAAAAGGTTTCATATATTTTTTTTATTGTTTTATTTCCGCGATGTATTCCTGCAAAGACGCTAGTTTCTCTGCGGGTCGATGCAAATCAGGATGTTCTCGTCAAGGACACTGGTTTTCCTGAGTCGAAGGATTTTGCCGAAGACACTGGTTTCTTCGGGGTTGAAACGAATCGGAGTATTCCTGCGGAGACACTGGTTTCTCTGAGGGCCGACGCGAATCAGGAAGCTCTCATCAAGGACGCTAGTTTCCCTGAATTGAGGTATTTTCCAGGGACACTGGTTTCCCTGGGGTTGAAACGAATCGATGTATTCCTGCAAAGACGCTAGTTTCTCTGCGGGTCGACGTGGATCGAGGTGTTCTCGTCAAGGACACTGGTTTCCCTGAGTCGAAGTATTTTGCCGAGGACGCTAGTTTCCTCGAAGTTGAAACGAATCGGAGTATTCCTGCGGAGACGCTAGTTTCTCTGCCGGCCGACGCGAATCAGGAGGCTCTCATCAAGGACGCTGGTTTCCCTGAGTCGAAGGATTTTGCCGAAGACACTGGTTTCTTCGGGGTTGAAACGAATCGGAGTATTCCTGCAAAGACGCTGGTTTCTCTGAGGGCCGACGCGAATCAGGAGGCTCTCATCAAGGACGCTAGTTTCCCTGAATTGAGGTATTTGCCAGGGACACTGGTTTCCCCGGGGTTGAAACGAATCGATGTATTCCTGCAAAGACGTTAGTTTCTCTGCGGGTCGACGCGAATCAGGATGTTCTCGTCAAGGACACTGGTTTCCCTGAGTCGAAGGATTTTTGGTGGTCTTTCAGATTTTATGTAAGTTACCGTCAGAACCGTGAAGCTAGGAATTTAATCTTCGCTTCGTTTGATGGCACTGCATCTGCTGCATCAAGACGGATGTCGTGGTTGTCTCTAGGCCGTTGGCGAACCGTCGAGATTTGGTTTTGCTTTCTGGCGGAGCCTGTTTGGAAGGTGTGGTTCCCTCTTTGTTTGTGCCCTTGGATTGTATACAGGGATCGATGTGATCTCACCTGTAGGGCAAAAGGTTTCATATATTTTTTTTATTGTTTTATTTCCGCGATGCTCTATCATTTCAGCTTTTATATCGCGAAGGTCGCGATTGCCCGATCATTTCGGCTATTTTTCGCGGTGCCCAATCATTTCGGCTATTTATTTTATTTTCACTCGCTGCTTTTTATTGCGAGTTGCCCAATCATTTCGGCTATTTTGCATGCATACATTTTTACTTGCTGATTTTTATTGCAAGTTGCCCCATCATTTCGGCTATTTCGTATGCATGTATGGCTCGCTGATTTTTTATCGCGAGTGTGGAATTTGGAATCTGGTGCCAATCTCAGCATTAGCATCGCTACAACTGGAATATTGCCAGGAGCGAATCATCATTTGCCTCTGTCGATGTCGAACAAAGGTGGCTTAGCGAACAGGGTTAAGGTCCTGTCGACTAAGGATTTTGACTTCATGAGCCGTAAGGGTCTCACAAAGGTATTTCTCCCTATAAGTCATGAGGATCTTGTAAGTGTATTTTCTCCTTAGGAATCGTGAGGATTCCTAAGTGTATGTTCCTCTGTAAGTCGTAAGGATCCTACAAGAGGGTTTTCTCCTTGTAAGTCAAGAGGACTTACAAGGGTTGTTCATCATGCGAACACATCCCTAATCAGAGGTGGGACTTCGTTAGGGAAATGTTTATTCGCGCCCGTGGATTGTATACAAGGGTCAGTATTGAGCCACTTGTAGGGCAATATCGGAAGTTGTGGGGGTTGCTTAAGCACAGGTTTAGGTCTCTGTAACTTAAGACTTTCAAATCTTACGAGCCGTGAGGGTCTCATAAGAGAGTTCTCCTTACGAGTCGTGAGGATCTCGTAAGTGTATTTTCTCCTTAGGAATCGTGGGGATTCCTAAGTGTGTTGCTCCCTTGTGAGTCATAAGGATCCCACGCGGGTGGTTTCTCCTTACAAGGTCGAGAGGACCCTGTAAGTGTCTTTTAACGATGTTGTGCCCTTTCAGGTTTTCACAAACACTCGCCGGTAGTCCTGCTGTTTTTACTCACGGAGCTCTTTCGGGTTTTCATCCGTGCCCTTTTTGCTTATGGACATACCTTTTTTTTTTATTCTTTTTATTCTCTTTTTTTTTTACGAGGTCGCGCCCTTTCGGGTTTTCACGAACACTCGCCGGTAGCCCTGCTGTTTTTACTCACGGAGCCCTCTCGGGTTTTCATCCGTGCCCATTTTGCTTATGGACATACCGTTTTTTATTTTTATTTTTATTTTTTTTATTTTTATCACGTCAGCCTGAGGATGCCGCGGTAGTAGTTTTAAAGACGTTTCGGTCCGTCATTAGTTTAATAACGTTTCGGTCCGTCATTAGTTTAAGGACGTTTCGGTCTGTTCAGGAGAAGGCCGGCTACTACTTACGGAGCTTGAGCTTAGGAAGATAGCGAGCGGACATAGTCGTCGTCATCTATAATTGACCTAGGCTGTGGCTCATCAAGCGTAGTGTTTCTTTAGGAAGCGACCGTTTATTGGCCTGAAAGGCCTTTCACCATGCATACCCATGAGTAGATAGGCTCCACCCTGGTAGACCTTGTCTATGATGTATGGGCCTTCATAATTCGGCTCGAATTTTCCCCGCTTAGCGCGATTGGGGATCATAGGTCTTTTGACTACTAGCACGAGTTCGCCTTGGCGGAATGTCCTCGGCCTAGTCAATCTTTCATATGAGCGCGTCATCTTTGCTATATAAGCCTCCATATTTTGTTGCGCTATAAGCCGGGTTTCATCAAGGGCGTCAAGCTCCTCGAGCCGAAGGTGAGCATTTTCTTCGTCCGTCAGCTTGTAGTGGACTGCCACTCGTAGAGAGGGTAACTCTATCTCGAGGGGGAGTACTGCTTCGGTACCGAATACCAACGCGTATGGCGTTGTGTTCGTGGCCGTCTTAAACGTAGTTCGATACGCCCAGAGAGCTTCTTGCAGTCTCCCATGCCAGTCTTTCTTATTTCGGGACACTGTCTTCTTCACGATCTTTGTCAAGGTCTTGTTGAAGGCCTCAGCTAGACCGTTAGCTCGCGGATTATAAACTGAGGAATATCTCCAGTCTATATTATGTTGTTGCGCGAAGCGACTGATCTTGTGGCTTCTGTAGGCCGGCCCGTTATCGGAGATGATCCGTCGCGGGGTTCCAAACCAATATATGACGCGCGTCTTGAAGAAATGGAGGATATTCTCTGTCTTCACTTCTCTCAGCGGTACTGCTTCTGCCCATTTGGAGAAGTAATCAGTCGTCGCCAGGATGAAACGATGTCCTCTAGATGACGCTGGTTCGCTGGGGCCGACTATGTCAGTTCCCCACATTTCGAACGGCCAACTAGCCACCGTTGGATGTAGTGGATTTGGATGCTGGTGGATGAAGTCCCCATGGATTTGGCATGAGTGGCATTGCTTCGCATATTCGAGGCAGTCCTGAATCATCGTGGGCCAATAATAACCCATCCTTTTAATCTTTAACTTCATCTTCGGGCCTGCTTGGTGAGAACCGCAAAGTCCGTCATGAACTTCGTAGACGACTCTCTTTGCCTCTTTGGGTCCCAGGCATCTCAACCACAGCGAATCAAATGACCTCTTGTACAGAGTATCATTGACGAAGGCGAAAGACAGAGCTCGTCTCATAAGCTGATGTCTTGAGGACGCATCTTCGGGCGTTCGACGGTATTTGAAGTAGTCTATAAAGACTTCTCTCCAATCCTCAGCCTTTTCTCGGTCTTTTATTTGCAGGGTCGTCCGCTCAGTCGCTCCCTTTTCTTCGGATGATTCCGGAGATATTTCTGCTGGGACAAGCACCCGACGGCTTTGTACCACGATTCTGACATCATCGAGATTCTCGTCAGCCAGTTCTTTAGCGAGCTTGGCCAACGCATCCGCTCTGCTGTTTTCCGCACGCGGTATGTTTTCCAAAGTGTAGGAAGGAATTTGGGTCAACAGTTGTTGCACCTTTTCGCCGTACTTCACCAACTCTGGCTTGCACGTCTGGTAGTCGCCGTTTACTTGACTGACGACCAGTTGGGAGTCTCCATATATGAGGAGGTCTTCAATTCCCATGTCGATGGCGATCTCGAGGCCTGCTATCAAAGCTTCGTATTCGGCTTCATTGTTCGTCCTCGGTTCTGTTAAGGAGAAAGCAAAGCGCATTATCCCTCCTTGTGAAGTCACGAAGATAAGGCCTACCCCTGATTTTATTATAGGGGTACTTTGCTTGCGCTTCTTCATGGAGGAAGCTCCATCGAAATAAAGCTCCCACCGGGTACCACTACCGTCGATCGCATCAAACGCATGTTCGTCTGGCAGTTCGCAATTCAGAGGAGAATCGGCAGGTATCGGATGCTCAGTGAGGAAGTCGGAAATGGCCTGGCCTTTCACTGCCTTGAGAGGTTGATAAGTTATTGAAAACTCCATCAAGAGCAGGGACCATTTAGCGAGCCGACCTGTCAGTATGGCCTTCGACATTAAATATTTAAGGGGGTCCACCTTCGAAATGAGACGGACTTCATGCGCCAACGCATAGTGCCTGAGCTTTGTTATCGCAAAGATCAACGCCAGGCAGTGTTTTTCAATAGGGGAATAGTTGCTTTCTGCCCCCAGTAGAACTCGACTTAAGTAATAGAGAGCTCTTTCTTTCCCTCGGTCGTTCTCTTGTGCCCATAATACGCCTAAGGAACCTTCGAGGGCGGTTGTATAAAGAATGAGGGGTTTTCCCTTAACCGGAGCAGCCAACACTGGCGGGTTCTGTAGGTATTGCTTGATTTCGCCCAGCGCGCCTTGGCATTTATGATCCCAGACGAACGGGGTTCCCTTTTTCATCAGGTGGCTATAAGGACGGCACTTGCCTGAAAGGGTGGCTATAAATCGCCGTATGTACGCGAGCTTCCCTTAGAGAGACCGCAGCTGTTTCAGAGTTCTTGGCGGGGGCATTTCCATGATCGCCTTGATCTTCGACGGATCTATCTCAATACCTTGGTGTCGGACGATGAATCCTAAGAATTTGCCCGAGGAAACTCCGAATGCACACTTGAGAGGGTTCATCTTCAAGGTGTATTGTCGAAGGCGTTGAAATACGGTCTTCAGATGCTCGAGATGTTCCTCGTATGATTTGCTCTTAACCACGAGGTCGTCGATATAGCATTCGATGATTTCATATATAAGGTCATCGAAGATCTTCGTCATGGCCCTCTGATAGGTGGCACCGGCGTTCTTTAGACCGAAGGGCATCACCTTGCAGCAGAATATACCCAAAGGGGTCCTGAAGGCGGTGTGCTTCTGGTCTTCGGGATGCATCTTTATCTGATTATATCCTGATGAGCCGTCCATAAAGGAGAAAACCTCGTGAGTGGACGTGTTATCTATCATCAGCTCGGTGACTGGCACTGGGAAATCGTCCTTCGGGCAGGCTTTATTGAGATCCCGAAAGTCCACGCATATGCGTACTGTCCCATTTTTCTTCATCACCGGGACGATGTTGGCGATCCATTCAGGATATTGAACTTCCTGGATAAACCCAGAGTCGATCAGCTTCTTGACTTCGGCGTTAATGCTCATCTCAAGCTCGAGCCGCATTCTTCTCGGCGCCTGTTTGATTGGTTTGACGTCCGGGGATATCGCCAATTTATGCACAGCGATTTCTGGATCTAGTCCTGGCATTTCGGAATAGTTCCACGCAAAGCAATCTCTATGCTGCATAAGCACGTCTTTTAATGAAGCCACCCTTTCTTTAGATAGCAACTCGCTGACGAATGTCGGTCGCGGGTCATTCATCGTCCCCAACTCCATTTTCTTGAGGTTATCTGCAGTGGTATGTATTCTATCCTCCAGCTCTTTTGGTGCCGGTGGAAATTCTGAGATCACCTCATCGTTGCTGTTTTCGAAGCACCAGGGAAGGTCATCCGTGTTCTCGGGCTCTTCCTTTGATATCGTTATCATGTGACAAGTACGAATTCGCTTCCAAGACCAATATGGAGCTGGTTCTGCTCTCGTGGCTTTGGGTTTGTGCTTCTGTGGCGGCGTTACCCTCCAACTGTCAGATAAAGCGAACTTGCCGAGCTGATACTGATCTTCAACCCAGTTCTTGAAGGTGAAGCAGTCTTCGAGAGGGTGCCCTATGACTTGGTGATAAGAGCAATAATTTGGGTGTGAGACTTCGCCTGCTTGTTCGGGGTGCTTGGACTCCGGCAGTGTAAGCATCTAGTATTTTATAGCTCGGTCAAGTATCCTCTTATCTTGTCTCGAGGAAAAGAATACGCTCGACTCATCTTCTTTACAAGGGACAGATCCGGACCGTTCGATTCCTGGCTGCGTGGCTTCTTAGTCCCGCTTCGTTGCTGTCGAGCGCCTTTTCCGCTTTTCGACCTGTTTCTGCCTCTGCGTCGAGCCTTTTTTATAACAGGTTGACAGGGGGTGGCATTTTCATCTTTCACGGCCTGTTAGAGGAGGCGTTGCGTTTTGGCTTTCTCGTAGATGGCCATTTCGCGGTTGTGGTCGTCTCAGACTTTTTGACCAGCCTCCCTTATAAGCTTGCCCATTTGTTCTTCGAACGACGGACCGGGCACCTTTGCATCAGGAACTTTTACTGGTTCAGGATTAGCGTCCTCCCATTGAGCATCCGCTTCTTCATTGAAGTCATGTACGACGTAACAGTCGCGGAGTAGCTCTCGTTTCTTAGACCGAATGTATCCGAGTCCGATTGTTTCCATCCTCCCCTTAGGCAGCTTGCGCTGAGTTCCGAGGACGTTCCAGACCCTGTCATAGAATTTGGATTTTCGAATGGTCTATTTGAAGGGTATCCCTTGGCGCTTTAGCAGCCTCTTCAAGCCTTCTGTATAATATCTGGGTAGGCGGATGGGCTGAAGCATGTCAAGCGTAGGATCCATACCATGCCAGATTTCTTTCTCCACTTTGGTTTCTTCAGAGCGGTAGAATAGAATTGCCTTTTCGCCTTTTCGACCGGGAGGGACATAGAACGTCCACAGCTCCTCTACAGTGTAGGTATCGAGCGCATCCAGTTCTTTATGGTGTTTACACGGCACCATGGTGACTTGCAGACTTTGCTCTTCATCAGCGGATGTTTGTATTGAAGGCCGAGCAGAGAACACGGCATGGACCTCATCTTCCGAATCACTACCAAAGATCAACATAGGAGCGGATGGTCCTGGTTTGTTGTATCGGGGCGGACCCGAATAAACTATCTCCTCCTCCTCCTCGGTATCACTGCCAAAGACAGGGATGGTGGCGTTAGCTTTGTTTTCCGGCTTGCGACATCTCTCTGTGTCCTCAAAATCCTGTAAGAAGTATTTAGCATCTTCATATTTGCGGACTTCGTTCATGGAAAACGGGTTCAGTTCTCCCGTCACGGTATACTCGAGACCATCCCTAAAGTATTTCATACACTGATGCTGTGTAGAAGGGATGATATTGTACTCGTGTAACCATGGTCGACCGAGCAGAGCATTGTAGCATGTCTTGGCGTCTATGACGTGGAATTTAATGTCCGTGACGAGTAGCCCAAAGCGTAGCGTCAGTATCACAGACCCAAGAGTTCTTGATGATTGGGAGTCGAACCCGGAGATGGTGATCTTGTCCCGAGCAAGGTGCTGGACACTCATGCAGATTTCCTTTAACACCCGCACGTTAAGGAGATTAACAGACGATCCGTTATCGACCAGGATTTTGCCTATCTTTATATCATGGCAGTATCCTGAGACATAGAGGGGGCGATTGTGTTCGCACGTCCCAAGGAGAAGGTCTTCATCGCCAAAAGTGACATCGGCCGTGTGCACTTCCTCCAATTCATCCTTCATCTTTTCTTCGGCCAGGAAACCTTGGAATTGCTCCGGCTCCTGTAGTGCCTTGATTAACGAATCTCTCGTCTCCTTTGATAGTAAAAGGGCGTCAAGAATGCTGAGCTGCGAGGGTAGCTTCCTCAGATGCGCTAGAACGTTGTAATCCACCTTATTTTTCTTCGGCGGGTCCTTGGCGGCTAGCTCTTCCATGACTTGGTCATCTAGGGCGATATCCTCAGAGACCTTTTCTTTCCCTTTATCTTATTTGTTTGAGGGTTCGAGATTCTTTTCAGGCAACGTCCGATTACGCAGCCGGATATTTTCACAGACCTTCTGCTCTTCTCCTTTTCCCGAGATGGACTCTTTAAAGATGGTGCTAAGATCCAGCTCCACTTCAGAATCGCTCCCGAACGTGAGAACTTGCGATCCCCCGACGTTAACTATGCGACAATCACCGGTAGTTCTGTTAAGCCCCTCGGTCGTACCTTTCTGCTCCCGATGAGTTTTGCGCTTCTCCCGCTTAAAATGTTGTCGATGAGCAACATATCCCTTCCACCATTTATTAAAAGCTCGGCACTCTTCGGTGGGGTGCGAAATTTTCTGATGATACAAGCAGTAGGAAGGGTGCATTTCCGCTTCACCAGCAACGTTTCCTTCAGAGGGTGGTAGCTTCATACCCATGGATATAGCCTTAGCAAACCTTTTCCTCATCTTGAATTTGCTTTTATCTGCGATGGACCTACTTTGCTCCAGCGGGAGTGTCTCTGCTCTTTCATCAAGTCGCTGGCGCTTGGCCTTTTCAAATATAGCCGTCTCGCATTCCTAATCAGCTTTACTTTTCAACAGAGCTTCGTTGAGGAATGCGTCAATCGTTTCATCCGATGGCCCCAGAATTTCCGGTTCAGGATCTGCCCTCAGCTTCTCAGCACAAGGAATTTCCTCATCGTCTGTAAACGAATGGGAAATCATATGACAGCTCGCCACGTATTTTTCAGATTCATCCGACGAGCTGTCTCCCTCATCTTCCTCTTGAAAGACGTGGTTGAGGAACTCCTGGAGCGTGATGGGAGTCCGTGCTTTCTGGTTGTATTCCTCCAGCGCATCAATTTGTTTTTGTAAGTCCGTGCGCTTGTCGCCAGGCTTCACGGGCTTCTTGAATTTCTTCTTCTTCTTCTTTGAAGATTTTGACGGCTGGTTGTGAGTGCTTGGGCCACCACCATCGGTCTTTGGAGTTGGACGTGGCTTCAACATCCCTTCAATGATCTGAGGTTCCAACGGGTTCTTCCACTTGATCGCTGGGCATGTTTGAAGATTGTTCAGCATCCTTTTTGTTTTGGCTGATAGCACAACCTCCCATGGAGCTTCTTCAACGAGAGAACACGTTGCCCCCGGCGTATTCACCTTTTTAGAGGTATGAGGTTGCGGTGGGTTCACCTTCCATCTTTCAGACAACGCGAACTTGCCTTGTTGGTACTGGTCCTCAATCCAATTTTTGAAGACGTAGCAGTCTTCGATCGGATGACCCAATACTCGATGATAAGGACAGTAATTAGGATCATTGACGCCGTTTGGCTGCGACGGACGTCTGGGATCCGGCAGATTTATGAGTCGGTTGCGCAAGGTCAGCTCGAACAATCTTCTCATTTTATCTCGGGGAAACGAGTAGGGACGTCCCAGCCTCTCCTCGAGGGACAGGTGTGGACGCATATTATTTTGACGGACAGCCGGTTTCAAGTTGCTCGGCTGTTGTTGAGCATTAGCGACAACAATTGCTTTTCCCTTCCCCTTCTCATTTCGAGAGTCCGGCTTTGGGGGGAAGGTCTATGGCCCATCTGATCCATCTGAGTTAGCTTGTCGATCAGGGCCTGGAAGGTAGTCGGCTTGAAGAACATCATGAATTGGGATATGGTCGCCTGCGGATCAAGAGTTCCCACAAACATCCCTACTGCCGGAGCCTCTTCAATGCATTGCTCGCATTTTGACCACAAGTTCCGCCACCGTATAGCATATTGGACCCATGTATCGCCTGGCTTCACCCTGGCATTAATCAATGCCGTTATCGGGGTGCGTTCGCTGGCGCCTGCGAAACACTGGGTAAACAGCAGCTCCATCTCCGCGAAGGTCTTGATAGAGTCGTTTGGGAGCTCGGAGTACCACTCGAATGCTGTATCCGATAAGCTACCAACGAACTGGCGAAGTAACAACTTATCATCACCGCCGGTATTGCCGCAAAGCGCTCTGAACTGGGCAACATGCTGGTGGGGATTGCCCGTCCCCTTATAAACATGGAATTTCGGTATTGTATAGCCCGGCGGGTACTTAATCTGATCGTACCAGCTTAGATACGGCCGCCCCATCTTGACAACTTGGCCAGCTGCCTCAGTCGCCTGATGAACCCGGATCTGCTGAGCTATATATTCGTCCAAGTCAGCTTTGGAGATTGTCTCCTCCTTGGCTGTCGACAGAGCCGGTAGAGGATTTGACGTTTCTCCCCTATCGTCTTCAAGGACGATTGGAGGATCTTCAGCAGGAGGATCTTGCTGGATCATCATTCCCACCATGTCCTGAAACAGGAGGGCCATTCGCTTTATGTTGGCTGCTTGTTCAGCAGCCTCTTTATCCTTCTTCTCCAATATCCGGCGAAAGAATTCAACTTCAGTTTCTTGCTCCCGGCGTTGATCAGATGGCGCTTCGGGGCTTTCTTTTGGCCCAGTGAGTGCAGCCATCACGTTCATCATTTCCTGGAGCTTTTGCTGTTGCTCCTGAGCTTTGGTCACTGACCGTGTAAGCGGTCTATGACCTGTAGATGTACGACTGTCCTCCTTCCCCGACGCCATGTATACAGTATGGACTGCAATGCCCCCGGACTTAGGGCGTTTGGGCTCGCCACCATTGGCATTTGCCGCAGGCATGGGAATTTTCTCTGGCCTTCTTCTTTTGTAGGCCGTTGAAGTTGAGGGGGCCGTTGCAACGGGCACCCTGGTGGTGGTCGTCTTTTGCTGTTTGATTGGACGGTCCTTTTCCTCCTGCACTTTCGCCCTTTTCTGCTGATGAGAGTGACCTTGGTCAATTACGGAGTCTTGAACCCTTCGCCAAACTTTATAAATTTTGGAGGATAGCCGCTGAGGGGGCTGCTCCAGCTTCGTTTCCGGAACCCTCTCCGCAAGTGGAGGAGATCTTTTTAGCGTAGCAGTTGGAGAGTTCTTACGTACCCTCCTAAGTGGTTCAAAACTGTTCCCGGTTGGAATAGCAGCATTAACTTCCACAACTGGAGCAGGTGGAGTTAGCCCTGAGGGGGAGTTGCCCCCAGCCTTCCTTACTCGGCGCCAGTGGCGACGTCGAGCATAACGAGCCGTTGGGACTGGCTCGGCAATAGGGACAGGTTCATCTTGCCCCCTGTCCGAGTGAGGTGCTGCTGGTGTCAGCCTTTTAAAGATTGATGTTGTCCTTTGAGTGGCGATGTTCAATCTGTCAAAGACGGATCCTCGAGTAGGAGCAGGAGCCGGAATAGTCAGCCTTGAAAAGACCGACTCTTTAACAGGAGAAGCCGCCTTGACGACTTCAGGAGTAGGGGTGGCTCTCTTCCTCGGGATGGCCATTTCAGGGTTTATGGGCTTCTTGGCGGGCCCATCAGGGTTCTGGCTCAGCCTGGCAAAGACAGAGGCTGCCGGTTTGATATTGGACGACCCGTTGAAAGGGGCCGTTGTAGCAGTGAGCTGATCGAAGACCGACTTCTTGTTCGCTTCTGGTGCGGGCACTGGCATGGTGAAGCTTGCAGGCGGGATCATGGTTCTGAAAAACAGGCCGGTGATGGCCTGGGTCACCTGTTCTACCGACATGGTAAGGATGGAGGCCGCTTGAGGCCCATAAGCTACACCTCCAGGTGAGGTGGAGCGTCGGTTGCACTGGCACTTTGAACAACTCGAGCAGTTGAAGGCCATTGATGCTTGATTTCTGCGCCAGACAAAAGACCAAATCTTAGTAACTTAAAATCCAAAGGCAACCATTAACAAACCGCGATTCGTTCGCGAAGACGACACACGAAGTGTGGAGCGGAAAGAGGAAAAGGTCCCACCGGGCGTGCCGGAATCTGTTCCCTCCGAACGGCGGCCAAGACGTGAAGACGTCTTGCCTGAAATTCGGGGCAGATGCTATTTGGTTTTATCCATCCACCTCTCCGAAGATGCCAAGTTGATTTATGGCACCGTGTATCGGAGGTTTGGACGGATGCGGCCGATGTAGCAGACTTCGTCAGATTCCCCCTCGCTTGAGGGGTTTTTGATAGTGGGGACGCTCTTCCCTGCAGGCGCAAGCCCCTGCAGTTAATTACGCTACCGCATCGCGGTAACAACTTTCTCCTTCTCTAGAATTTCACTTCGTGTCATGCGTGTTTGTTTTGTTTGTGGATGCCCGTGGATTGTATACGGAGACTAAGTTATGTCGTCGCCCGTAGGACGTGGATTAGTCCAAATCCGTATTTACTTAGATTTGGGTTTGGTGTTTTAGTTTAAGGATACGTTAGCCCTATTTAAGACTAAGATCAACTTCAACTTTTGTTAAGGATACGTTAGCCTAATTTCCAGACTAAGATCAACTTAACGGGATCGTTTGGATCCGACAAGAGAGTAATTGGCTCTATTGTTTAGTTTAATGACGTTGCAGTCGATTTCCAGTTTAGGGACATGGTGGTCCATCATTCCCATTTGGGGACGAACATTAGTTTAAGGACATTTCGGTCCAACGTTCCCATTTTGGGACGAATATTAGTTTAAGGACGTTTCGGTCCACGAGTTTAAGGACCCCGCAGTCCGTATCGATGTGTGGTTGTCGAGACTCGTCACCTCTCTGACGTCATTGAAGGATTACAACGATAGGGGTCAGAGGAGTTCAGAGATGTACCCTTGAACCAGATGTAAATTGATTTAGGAGAGCAGTCTTGCTCAGTCAATTTAATTTGAGGACTTACGGCCATGATTGGGCCAAGTCCAGTTGAGAATATTCAACGTTTTTTATCTTTAGCCTATTAAGCCTGTGCTAGGGCTTTGCCCCTGTTTGATAATGCGCTGCATTTTATTTTGGCCTGCTAGGCCTTTTTGATTTGGGCTCTGTCCCTTTATAAATGATGCAGAGCATCTGTTTGGGCTTTGCCCTTCTTTAAAATAATGCATTGCATTTAATTTGGCCTGTTAGGCCTTTTTTAATTGGGTTTGGTCCTTCTGTAAATAATGCAGTGTATTAATTACTTGACAGTGGTTTGTCAGGCGCTTTGTGCCAATTATTGAGCGCAAGCGCTTGTCGTGATGACACGTGTCATACTCTGGTGAGCGCAAGCGCAATAGCGCAGTGCGCTGCGCCAGTACGCTACGCTGTTGCGCTACTGACACGTGGCGCGCTCTGGTGAGTTGCGCCAATTTTAAAGAGCAATGCTCTATCTTAAAAGCGCACAGCGCAAGTGGTCTTGGAGCTGACACGTGGCGCTCCCTGGTGGTTTGCGCCAACCAAGGAGCGCAACAGTGCAGTTTTGCAAGTGCAGGGCACTGTTTTAATAACTTAATCCAATTTTGGATTTAAGAGAAGAATCTTTAAGATTCCAGAACCAATGGTTCATAAAAAAGTGCAAGGCACTGTTATTATTATATATTTTTTTTATTGAAGATCTTTGATCTTGTTCTTAGATCAATGATCTATTCAGAAGAAATTCTTCTTTTTTTATAAAGGTTTTTACCTTTTTTCTTTTCTTGAGTTCTTCTCACAATTCTTCAGAGTTCTCTCTGTTTCTGAGTTTTTTTGTTTTTTCTCCGTTCTTTTTGAATTGGGGTCTATGGGCCTTTATATAGTGCCCATTAATTTGTTAAGTTTGTTAAAGAGATCATTCTCTGAGTAATTTGGAGAATTTTCCCCACCGTTGGATCTTTGATCCAAGAGCTTCTGTTTTACAGAAGACAATCTTCTTGTTTTAACAAGAACAGAAAGATCTTACTGGAATTTTAATTCTGTTTGGCGCAGATGCACCAGCGCTCGACACGTGTCGCGCAGCGCACAGCGCAGCGCAACTGCGCTGACACGTGTCGCGCAGCGCAACTGCGCTCGTGCAACTGCGCTGACACGTGTCGCGCAGCGCAGAGCGCAGCACATCTGAAGCGTTGTTTCATTTCCCGCCTTGGAATTTGAGCAGAGCTTTGCTTTGATTGGGGTAAACAACCCCGTGTGAAGCATCCAGAGCGGAGCCTAGTCCTCGCCGAACACGGCAGTGAACCTGTGGAAAGCATCTAGAGCAAAATTCCTGGTTACATGGAACGCGGCTTACGTCAAATCCTGACCCCGTGGGAAACGTCCAGAGCGGATCCTGGTCCTCGCAGAGCACGGCAGTGAACCCGTGTGAAGCATCCAGAGCGGAGCCTAGTCCTCGCCGAACACGGCAGTGAACCCATGGGAAGCATCTAGAGCAAAATTCCTGACTACGTGGAACGCGGATAATGTCAACCCTGACCCCGTGGGAAACATCCAGAGCGGATCCTGGTCCTCGCAGAGCACGGCAATGACCCCGTGTAAAGCATCCAGAGCGGAGCCTAGTCCTCGCCGAACACGGTAGTGAACCCGTGGGAAGCATCTAGAGCAAAATTCCTGATTACGTGGAACACGGATAATGTCAACCCTGACCCCGTGGGAAACGTCCAGAGTGGATCCTGGTCCTCGCAAACCACGGCAATGACCCCGTGTGAAGCATACAGAGCGGAGCCTGGTCCTCGCCGAACACGGCAGCGAACCCGTGGGAAGCATCCAGAGCAAAATTCCTGGATACGTGGAACGCGGATAATGCCAACCCTGACCCCGTGGGAAACGTCCAGAGCGGATCCTGGTCCTCGCAGAGCATGGCAATGACCCCGTGTGAAGCATCCAGAGCGAAGCCTAGTCCTCGCCGAATACGGCAGTGAACCCGTGGGAAGCATCCAGAGCAAATTTCCTAGCTACGTGGAACGCGGCTTATGTCAATCCTGACCCCGTGGGAAGCGTCCAGAGCGGATCCTGGTCCTCGCAGAGCACGGCAATAACCCTGTGTGAAGCATCCAGAGCGGAACCTGGTCCTCGCCGAACACGGCAGTGAACCCGTGGGAAGCATCCAAAGCAAAATTCTTGGTCACGTGGAACGCGGATAATGTCAACCCTGACCCCGTGGGAAACGTCCAGAGCGGATCCTGGTCCTCGCAGAGCACGGCAATGACCCCGTATGAAGCATCCAGAACGGAGCCTGGTCCTCTCCGAACATGGCAGTGAACCCGTGGGAAGCATCCAAAGCAAAATTCCTGGCTACGTGGAACGCGGATAATGTCAACCCTGACCCCATGGGAAACGTCCAGAGCGGATCCTGGTCCTCGCAGAGCACGGCAATGACCCCGTGTGAAGCATCCAGAGCGAAGCCTGGTCGTCGCCAAACACGGCAGTGAACCTGTGGGAAGCATCCAGAGCAAATTTCCTGGCTACGTGGAACGCGGCTTATGTCAATCCTGACCGCGTGGAAACGTCCAGAGCGGATCTTGGTCCTCGCAGAGTACGGCAATGACCCTGTGTGAAGTATCTAGAGCAGAGCCTGGTCCTCGCCGAACGCGGCAGTGAACCCGTGGGAAGCATCCAGAGCAAAATTCCTGGCTACGTGGAACGCGGATAATGTCAACCCTGACCCCATGCGAAACGTCCAGAGCGGATCCTGGTCCTCGCAGAGCACGGCAATAACCCCGTGTGAAGCATCCAGAGCGGAGCCTGGTCCTCGCCGAACACGGCAGTGAACCCGTGGGAAGCATCCAGAGCAAATATCCTGGCTACGTGGAACGCGGCTTATGTCAATCCTGACCCCATGGGAAACGTCCAGAGCGGATTCTGGTCCTCGCAGAGCACGGTAATGACCCCGTGTGAAGCATCCAGAGCGGAACCTAGTCCTCGCCGAACACGGCAGTGAACCCGTGGGAAGCATCCAGAGAAAAATTCCTGGTCACGTGGAACGCGGATAATGTCAACCCTAACCCCGTGGGAAACGTCCAGAGCAGAGCCCGGTCCTCGCAGAACACGGCAGTGAACCCGTGGGAAGCACCCAGAGCAACCCCTGACTCCGTGAAATGCGGATAAGGGCAACTTCGCCCATCACTTGCGGGTCCTCACGCCTCGTAAAGGAGCAAATTCTCTCGTGAGATCCTTACGACTTTCAAGATAAAACACACTTAGGAATCCTCACGATTCTTAAGGAGAAATTACACCTACGGGATCCTCTCGACCTGTAGGGAGAAAATTTTTTATGAGACCCTCACGGCTCATAAAGTTGAAAAGTCTTAGGTGACAGATCCTAACCCTGTTTTCTAAGCCATCACCACCTTACAAAGAGCACAAGATTGACAGCTATATACTATCTACAGACCGCACTTGCTAAAATCACATGGCAAACAACACAGCAAGGAAGAAGAAAGCAGAGAGATGACACAAGACATTACAGAAAAATGTGTATCTTTTATTCATGAATTCAATTGGGTACAAAATACATCATATGAAAGAATAAAAGAATAAATACATTTTATTCAAAATTACAAATGGTACAAAAAAAATTATTGAGAGGAAAGCGCTTTCAATAATCCAATCAGCCGCTCGCGCACTTCCCTCAGCCCCTCTTCTTGATCAGCTGCCGCGGCCAACTCCGTTTCGACCTGGGCTCGCTGCTGCAAGTAAGAAGAAAGTTGTTCCTCGACGGCCCACTGAGCTGCTTCACGATATTGTGCATCCCGCTCGACGACGTCGAGCTTCTGCCTCAATGTTAACCCATCAGAAATACATCGTAGAAGGCCTTCGAAGATAACTTTCAACTGGGCAGCATTCGCATCAACCTCAGCATGTAGTCGAGCAGATTCGCTTGAAGTTTCTTTACATTCCTTGTGCTTTAAAGCCACTTCTTGTTCAAGATGGCGGAAGTAAGAAGTGCTCTGCTCGATCCACGTAGTCCGTTGAGTGCTCATAGCCAGAATCTCAGGTGCAGGATGCCTAAGCTCAAGCTCATGCAGGCAAGCCTCGATTTCCCTGCAGCGATTAACCCAAGACTCAACGACGCCCTCACCATGAAAGTTCACAAGCGTCGCCAGCATAGGGTTAACCTCTGCGGCAAAATCCGCAGCAGATATGGGAGTCTCCGCGTCAAGCTCCTCGATATATTCGCTCAGCATGCGTAGACTGGTCACAGCACCTTTGGATGATGGACGTCTAGAAAAAGGCCCTGCCAGCATTATAATGCGAGACTCGAACGGGGCTGGAGTCGATGTGATTTGCAAAATAGATCATAATCAGATGTCGGCTCAGGAAATAAAGAAAACACGCGAAAAGTAGAGTCTACTATACCGGCTGCAACAGGAGGCAGAGCTGGGAGTACTGGTGGCGCAACGACAGCCTCGTCCCCTCCTTCAACTCGTGAGGCTACAAGCAATATAAAGAAGAGTTAGAAGTAATGCGACTGCCCGTTAAAGAAAAGGACGTCGTTTAGAGAAAATACTCACCGACACCAGGAGGTGGACTAATCTCTGACAAGAAGGAGAAGTGTGGGTGCAGCATCTGATACAGGTGGTCAAAAAGGACTCCTGCAAGGACGCAATAGTGCAACGTCAGTACATAGGTTATACAGCTTAAAAATAAGACTGATGAGTCACGAATCCGCACCTTCCAACATCTGAGATGGTATGAGAGAGGGTAGAGGAGGTGTCACCGTCAAGGCGGTAGCTGATGGCGCTGCCTCGGATAGCGCGACATCAGCACTAGCCGCACCTGCATTAGAAACAAGATAAATCCTGTCAGGAAAGATTGCAGAATAAAAAGAAGGGCGGTGACCTAAAATTTACCTGATGAGTCGCCAGCCGGAGCCATGACGAGGGCGTCACTTGATACAACGGCGGCGTCTCCTTCCTCCATCGGGGTGGTCTCACCTCCCGTCGCCTCATCCCCTGACTTCACGAGAGCCGTCGTCACGCTCGCGACGCCAGGAGACGGCAAAGAACCGTAGGTGGGAAGAGCGATGATCGGAGCGGTGCCCGACTCTTGAGAAAGAGCGGCTATCTCAGGCCCAGCAATTGTACCCGTTTCGCTCGCCACCACCTCGGGCTCAGTGATTGTAGCCGTCTCATCCACCGCTGCCTTAGGATCGGCCGTGGTAGCCGTCTCACCCGCCGCCACCTCGGGCTCGACAGTGGTAGCTATCTCGGGAATAGCAATCGTGACTGTCTCGTCAGCCACTACCTCGGGCCCAGCAATTGCGGACGCATCGCCTACCGCCGCCCCGAGTTCGGCAGTAGCAGCTACCTCCTCCGCCGCTACCTCAGGCTTGGCATTCGCCGCCACTTCTTTGGTAAGGCTCGGCCCTGTAAGATAAGGTATATGAGAACTGATAATTTAAAACTTTGACAACGGAACCTCACGGCGCATTACCTGGAGTTGATTTACTGTTTGCTTCCCGAGCCGCACGTGACGCCCATCTATAAGTAGTAGACAAGGCAACCGGAGACTCCTTTGAAAGAGTAGCAGTAGGGGTAGCGGCGCTCGAACCAGCTCCCGCAGCTAAGGCAACACTACGCTCCCTTGCTGCGTGCCTCCGGCGCTTCCTTTCCTCCCGGGCCGTCAAAGCAGACCTTCTAGAAGCCTCCTTCAACAAGACGTCATCGTCCGCATCTAGGGTTACTTCTGGAGCCGTCAAGGCTTCAATCATCGGTCGTTTAAGTAAGGCCTCTTTCGGCAGTGCCGAAGAGGCCGGGACTTCGGTAGCTGACCCGGGAAGAGTTTCTGCATCAGCTTGCGGGATCGGCATTGTGGTCCCTGCGATAAGATAAAGAAAGGGTCAGATTACTCATAAGAAACGGGAGCAGGAACATGGTGAACCGAAATGTATCGATGCCTAAGGATGCTCAAAGTTGTTCATCTTCCTCAAAAGTCTTGAGAGAGGCAGCAAGAGCTTCTTCGGTAGAAATGCCTGTTAAAGAAGAAAAACGTCAGTCATAACACAATAATAGAAATACGATGCGATGGCGAAAAATACAGCTAATGAATACCTGATCGCGCCAGGATAGCCAACCCCTCTTCATGGCTGGCCAATTGTTTAGAAGCTGCAATGGCAGCCGCCAGATCAGTATCGTCTGGCGGTATGAATAAGCCCTCGTTCGTCCCATACTCGCTCAGGCCTTCGCCGTAAGGAGCGTGAGGCTCCTGGCCAAGTACAACGTCGATAGAAAAGATCGGCTTCTTTTTCTTCTGTGAGCGAGCTCCGGTCGCAGCCAAAACCAGCTTGCGCTTCGTGGGCACTTTAGGACGGCAGGTCCCGATATCCGAGCCTACGCCAGATTCGGGTGAAGCTACAGTCACCGTCTCCATGGGAGCGCGGGGTACCGAGGGCACGTCCACCGTCTCCACAGGAGCATGGGGCAATCCACGCGTGGGGCTTAGCACATGTGGAGGCTCAACTGCAGCAACCCCTCTTAGCGGAGGGGGGACAGCGATCCGTCGCTTCAAAGGGACGTTGCGATCGCTGGCAGGGGCGCACTCTTGCGATTGAGCAGCAGCCACCTCTCTTCCCTGATAACAGCGTCCATCGCGTGTTGATACCAGGCCCCGTGTACGTTAAGGGCCCTCGGAATGCAGCTCGGCTCGCTAATAAAAAAGTGGGAGCCCGTATTCAAACGCATAAAGTGATGCAGCGCACCCCGTATTCCCTGTCTGGTGGCAGCAGGTTCTTCCAAGAACGCCTCCAGTGGAACCCCCTGGTTATAACTCAGCTGCTGGGCAAAATGATGGGGGTTGTATCTCATAAAAAGCGCCACATCATTTTGCCTGAATACAAGAAAGCCCGGCCTGATGGAGTATAGATGTAGAATCTCCCGGGCTTTCAACACGGAGGCCCCGTCCTTAAAGGTGTCGCGCAATGCCAGCACCGTCTTGGAAGTTTCCTGGCCGATCGTCAGGACTTTGTCCGTAAAATACATACCAGCTCCGACCGTGCGCGGACGAAGAAGCAACCCCCTAGCCTCCCGCTGAGACGGATTCACAATAGAAGCGTCGACCAGCCGCATAATTCTTGGGAATTTGCATTTCTCGAAAAACGAGGGTCTTTTATGAATGCCAAATACCCCGAGCACGTGCATTTCCATCCACGAAGTAAAATAATGCATCGGGAAGTTGGCGGCATGCACCCCCGGTTCAGTTGTATCCACCGCCACGCTAAGACTATGGTACAGGTGGGCTAACCCCGCAATCCCAATAGCCACTTGTATCCCGGCAACCATTCGATGCGCCGGGTAGAAGACGGACGGCCTCATATAGCGAGGGTGCATAGGAAGCGCGAACCAGCACAACCACAGCCCAAGAAACCCAAGGAAGAACGCCTCCTCGTCAATGCCCGGAGCGGCGATTTCTGACAGAGGAATGATCGCGGCATCAGGGAGAAAAAAGCCATTCTGATCATCTTCCAAGACCGGTCGACGGTCCAAGCCAAAGCCGAAGGGGTCGTCGAGCTTGGCAAATTTTTCGCCTTGTTGCGATAGAATCTCCGGGCGAAGAAACCGGGCAATGAAGTCTGCAAAACTAACCCTCCGGCCTCCGGATTCCAAAAAGAGGCTCTCGTACATGTTCAGCACCTTTATCAGACCAGGAAACTGGTGCTGGATGGCGTTCTCCGGTGTTAGGCCCATCACCACTGGCTTGGTGGCGAAAACGTATTCGTCCGGAGGAAGCAGCTCCTCATAGTGCTCCCCCCTAACCGGAAAACCGGAAATCTCAGCAAATTCTTCTAAGGAAATGGAGACTTCTCTGTCCAGTAGAAGAAAGGTATGGGTTGGGATGTTCTATTGCTCCAAGAACGCCTTAATCCACCATGTCGGAGGAGCAGAATATTGGAACAGCGAAGCATAAACCGCGGGATATAGACCGAGCTTCAGCAGTTGCGTTTTCTTCGCTGACAAAATATATCTGGCCCACTGCAAATACCCGGCCGAATGTCGGGGAGTCAACCCGATGTTGTAGGGTTGTCCCCAAGGGCGCGACTCGCCCTGGCATATGCGTCGCCCCAAGGTATCCAAAGCTGCCGGCAGCTGCATGGGTATGGCGGCAATCGAAGGCTGAAGAAGACCCTCCGAAGTCTAATTGACAACCTCCACGGCATAGTTCACCGGGGGTGCATCTGCATACGAAATCGACGAGATCGGCTCCGATGGCGTCGCACAGGAGAAGCTTTGATGACCTTTGATGATCTGGTCATACCACCTACCCCACAAGTGAAGGTTTTTGTGTTCCGGGTCATAGTCTCTAATGAGCGTGAGAACCTCCCGGTCCACAGGTGCTTCAGGGATTAGAATCCTCCCTCTGAACGAAAAAATGGGAAAGAGAGATCGGAAGACATGTCGCCTGCGAGAAAGAACAGAATTCAATTATCAGTACTATAATTTAATCTTAAAATTCTGACGCTCAGCACTTTAAAATTTATACCACACTGCAATGCAGTGGGAAGGGGACCAAAGGGGGACCAACAAAATCCAGATGACAATGCATCAATTAATAAAACAGCCTCATCATTGGATGAGACTGTCAATTAATGAGGAAATCCTCAAGGAATTTTCTCATTGAATGAGAAATCTCTCGGAAAAATGAGAAAATCTCCCTTTGAGAGCAAAGCTCTATAACAGAGTGACACTTATCAAACTCTGGTCATGAAGGAATAAAATTCCTTAAAGAGCCTGGCTCTGTAATGATGATGGAAAATCCATCAAAGATTAATTAAAATTAATTCTTGAATTAAAAATTCTGGGATCTTCAAGATCCATGAAAAAACTCTTAAGATTCTTCATCAAAGATCAAAGATCTACATATTATCAAAAGAGCAAAGCTCTGATTCATGGGCTAAGAAACCCCAAGAAAAGATCTGTTTAGATCTATGGGTTCACGAGAGCAAGGCTCTGAAACCCTAAAGGGGTTTTCTTTAGATCAAAGATTTATGAAGAGCAAGGCTCTGTTAGTGGGTAAAAACCCTAATTTATTAAAAAAAAATTACCTAAGAGTTCTGACTCTTGAAAGTTCTTAACAAAAGAGCTGCGCTCTGAATGAAAATTCTCAAGAAAAAGATGATAATCATCTAAGGGACCAAAGGTCTTATTTATAGGTACTGAACTGCCTCTTCAACTTCTGAGTTGATCCAAGGGCTCAGATGTTGCCACCGCTGCACGCGCGTGTGCGCCACATGAGCGCAACGGTGGGGGGGCATTTGTTTCCCCCAATCAGAGCAAAGCTCGGTTTTGAATTTCAATATTCAAAAATTGAAGCAACGCTTTAGATTCCGCGCGCTGCGAGCCACGTGTCAAACGCAGACGCACTAGCGCTAGGTGCGCTGTGCCGTAGGCGGCGCACCCCAATTAGAGCAAAGCTCTATTTTAAAATTCAAAATTTAAAAGTTGAAGCAACGTTTCAGATCCAGCGCTCTGCGCTGCGCGCCACGTGTCAAACACAGGTGCGCTAGCGCAGTTGCGCTGCGCGCCACGTGTCGAACGCAGGTGCGCCAGTGCTGGAATTAAAATTCCCCCACCGTTAGATCAAAAGATCTACTAATAATAAATTATTAATTAATCAGAACTAAAATTCTGTTATGGAAAGATCTTTCCAATCTTATTGAAACAAGAAGATTATCTTCTGTAAAACAGAACCCTTAGGATCAAAGATCTAACGGTGGGAAATATTCCCAAATCAATCAGAGAAAGATCTCTTAAAACTGATTCAACAAATCATTTGCCCTATATAAAGGCCCCTAGACTTCAAGTCTGATGACAGAAAAGAGAGAGAAAAACCCTCTGCAAACTTTGATAAAAAAGAAGAGCAAGCTCTTAGAAAAAAGAAGATTTTTCTTCATTTTCAAGATAAAGAACTATGTTTTTGAATAACAGAGATGAAATCATCTCATTAAAAAAGAAGAACCATCTTCTAAAAAGATCATAGATCTGAAAAAAGACCAAGGTCTTTAACAAAAAGCAAAAGATCAAAAGATCTAATCATAAAAAAATATATATAAATATAAAAGAAGTATTTTACTTCATTCATAGATCTTTGATCTATAAAGGCAGAGCCCTTTTATAAAACAAGAACTTTTGTTCTTGGATCTTGAGGCAAAGCCTCCTTTAAGAAGAAAATAAATTTGTTCTTTGATCTTAAATCTGATCAAATGCGCTTTGCGCTATTAGAAAGTGCCTTGCACTCATAAATTGCGCTCTTGCGCTCATTGGACCGGCGCTCAGCGCCAAAACCTGCCACGTGTCAACCAAAGACACAATCTACGCTTTGCGCTCCTGAAACAGCGCACTGCGCTCATGGGCTGGCACTCAGCACCAAGTGCGCCACGTGTCATTCGCCGGCACGCCAACAGACTAGCGCAACGCGCTCATAAATTAAAAGCGCAATGCGCTAATAAACTAGCGCTTAGCGCTAAGCGTGACACGTTTCCTCTTCGTGTGCGCTACCTGACAGAAGCGCAATGCGCTCTTTGACTAGCGCAAAGCGCCTGACGCGCCACGTGGCGCACTATCAGAACACACTCTGCTTCTGATAAATGCTATGCATTCAATACAAGACAAAAATGTCAGAGCCCAATGCCTAGCATTATTAAAAGGGCTGAGCCCAAATAAAGGCTTAATAGCCAGAGCAACTAAAAATGTTAAACATTTTTAATTGGACTTAGCCCAATTCTGGCCATAAGTCCTCAACTTATATTGAACTGAGCACATCTGCTCATAAATATTCAACAGATCTTAGTCCCAAACTGGGCTACAGATCTCTCAAACAATTCACACTGGTTCGAGGGTACATCCCGTTACTCCTCTGATATCTGTCGTTGTAATCCTTCAACGTCATCAGAGAGGTGACGGATCCCGACAACCACACATAACATCGGACTGTGGGGTCCTTAAACCCACGGACTATGATGTCCTTAACCTCGACCGTAGTGTCTTAAAACTAACATCGGACTGTGGGGTCTTTAAACCCATGGACTATGATGTCCTTAACCTCGACCGTGATGTCTTAAAACTAACATCGGACTGTGGGGTCTTTAAACCCACGGACTATGATGTCCTTAACCTCGACCGTGATGTCTTAAAACTAACATCGGACTGTGGAGTCCTTAAACCCACGGACTATGATGTCCTTAACCTCGACCGTGATGTCTTAAAACTAACATCGGACTGTGGGGTCCTTAAACCCACGGACTATGATGTCCTTAACCTCGACCGTGATGTCTTAAAACTAATATCGGACTGTGGGGTCCTTAAACCCACGGACTATGATGCCTTTAACCTCGACCGCGATGTCTTTAAACTAACAATGGACCGAGATGTCCTTAAACTAACATTGGACCGTAATGTCCTTAAACTAATCGACCGCAATGTCATTAAACTAAACAATAAAGCCCAATTGCTCTCTTGTTAGATATAAACGATCCCGTTAAGTTGATCTTAGTCTAAAATTAGACTAACGTATCCTTAACAAACGTTTAAGTTGATCTTAGTCTCAAATGAGGCTAACGTATCCTTAAACCCAAACCCCCAAACCTAAATCTAAGAAAGATACGGATTTGGACTAGTCCACGCCCTACGGACGACAACATAACTTAGTCTCCGTATACAATCCACGGGCAACCAAACACAAAACAAATACCCACGACACAAAGTGACCATATGGAGAAGAAGAAAGTTGTTACCGCAATGCGGTAGCGTAATTAACTGCAGGAGCTTGCGCCTGCAGGGAAGAGCGTCCCCACAATCAAAAACCCCTCAAACGAGGGGGAATCTGACGAAGTCTGCTACATCGGCCGCATCCGTTTAAACCTTCGATACACGGTGCCATAAATCAACTTGGCATCTTCGGAGAGGTGGACGGATAGCACCAATTAGCATCTGCCCCCAGATTCAGGCAAGACATTCGTCTTCTCGGTTTCCGGCGGTAAACAACGTAACCAAAATTTCATGTTCAATACTCAAATAACGAACTTTTCCATTAAAATACCATGAACTTTAGTATAACGCTCGTTTCAATAATTGTTAAAAATACCTTTAGGAAAACTTCACGGGGTAAAGACCTATCCCCCACAAATACTATAGTTGCATAGCATGGTATTATAAACATATGGCTAATTTAAATAATAGGTTTTACATTAAAATACCACACTTTTACAAAAACAGGTTTCTTTTAAATCGATATTTTTGTAATCTTTGGCAATTACGTCTCTACAACTCTCGTTAGGGGACCCGCTAAAGAATGGTGCGGATTATCGCACATCTTTGGGACAGTAGAGCGAGATGCAGAACTCCTCACGGAGTATTCGGTCTCGAAAGAAAATAAAAATACAGTTTTTAAGAAATACGATTTTTCTAAATAAAAACCAAACTTTGGAAAATTATATAAAACTATGAATTCGTATTTTCAATAAAAATATATTATGAAACTATTGTCTTTTAAAATGAAATATTAGAATTTTTAAGAAAACACCAACAAGTTTCCAAAAGAGCTAGTTTTTCATAAAAATACCATAAATTTTTAAAAGCTAGGTTTTATCACTAAAATACCATAACAATTAAAATACATGATCATGAAAACCCTAAAAATTATAAATCACCCTCGAGATTTATTGTTAAACTATATTAAAGTATTTTTCATAAAACTCCCTCGAGATAAGCAAAACAATGTTTTAAGGACTCTAGAATAATATAGACTTAAGCGGTATCATTTCTTTTGAGCCTGGGGGGGACGGAGAAAGTGAGTGCTTACCTATTCAGGTTAGACAACTAAACGGAGTTATCAAATGGCAATTGTCTTGGAAAAAGACACAAATTCTGCCTTCCATGTGCAGCAGTTGCCGATTTCTCCCAAACATAAGATTTTTAGCAGTTTAAAACAATTCATATGAAAAAGACTCGAACTCGAATACAAACTCGAACTCTAACCCAACTCGAATCTAAACCTGAACATGAACTCAAACCCAATCTACTCGAACTAACTTGACTCGAACCAAGATTGCAATTGTCATGACTCGCATATTACTCAACTCACTCGACTTCATTTTACACCTTTTGCATTATATGGTTTCGAACAAGACATGTCATAATCAACCAATCAAATCAACTAAGGCTATCTTACAATTATAATATATATCATACTCGGGGTGTTTGGGATAGTTTCTTATGTGAATTCAATGGAACTTCAGGAGTCCCGTATTAACCTCTTTTTTATTTTACTCGAATATCAGTCGGGTTGACTCATCCACGGCGTAGAGCCCCGATGCTAACACATGAAATGGATCCGTGTTTTCTTGCTCCTGAGGCCCCACTCTTGAGCTCGTGAATACTTCTACGGCTGCGTTGATATTCACACTTGGAACTTAACGTTAACATAGCAACCATATAGAGGCCTATAGAACATAATTACCCATGATCGCATACTCTTACTCGTTATATAAATATTCTACTATTGTCATTTTCTTTACTCTTACTTATCTTTGGGACTTACCGAGCACAAGTTCTCTGATGGGTATTCCACCCATTTTTCTTCTCTTGAAATGTTCGTCAGATAGAGTCGAGACGGAAGATGTGGAGGCCACAGAGGAAGACTACAACAGGATTGCTCCACTGGATTAGCCTACCTTTACTTTTATTCAGCTTATGTATGCCACTTATTTAGGCATTTCGCTTATTGTATTTACTTTCCAGCTGAAAATTCATATACTTGTAAATACTGGAAGTTGAATGTAAATAAAGATATTTGTTGAAAAAATTTGCAGTCTACATTTATTCGTGCATTGTGTATTATTGTTTCAATACGCTTGGTATATTTATTTAGGTAATGACCTTCTCTGGATAAATATGCCACGGGCTTACCACATCACCGTTTCCGTCTAATGGGAAACGGAGCGTGACAGCCCCACATGTATGACCATCATCATAACGCTGGTAATTATGCAATAATCCTACGGGATTTATCAACATATATTAGTGATACGTAATAACAAGTAAAATATATACACATATTAAGATAAAGACAAACCAAATGCATACTATCATATCGAGCAAAATTGTCATGTACATACATATGTTCAATTATCCACTATATATATACAATAATGACATCTAGAGCATACATATCCAATATTAAAGAGTGATACTTATGAAGCTAAAAAGAAAAGAAGAAGAAGAACTTACAAGCAGTGTCCCTTAAGCAGACAACTTCTTTATTCATTATCAAACTATTACAAACTGGGAAGAAGAGAATTACAAGAGGGAGATGGAAGAACTGAGGGTTCTATCTAAGATATTTTACAATGAGAGAGGCCTTCCTTATTTATAGAATCTGAAAATAATTATTTTCAGATCCTTCAACAATCTTTTTGAAAGTCTGGGTTTGTTCAGAGTTATTTTCAGAACCTGATGATTCTTCAAAGCAAATATAGCTTTTCTGCTGAGTGTTATAAATTCTTTTTTTGCCGTTTTAATTTGATGTTCTCCATTTGGAAGGGGCGTATGACGCATGCGATTTAGTCTTTATATCATATCTAATTTGCTTTGGTTTTTGCATTTTAAGGCAATTTGAATATTGGGAATATGAGGAATTATTATTCCCCCTCTGCCCTGGTCCGCTGCCTGGGCCTTGAACTCTTGCTGGACTCTGCATTATAGTTGTAGAAATTTTATGGTTAAGAAATCAGGTAGATGATTATTAGTATTTTTAATATATTCAATATCAAAATCAAACACTGAAAGTTCAACTTGTCATCTAGCAAAAATTTGCTTAGAGGCTAAATTTAATTTTCTGATTCAATTTCATCGAAAATTTTGTTTTTTCTGATATAGATTCAAGATCGAAGAGGAAAAAAAATTTGGAAGTAAAAAGTCAATTTATTTATTTCTTTCACAAAGGGAAAAACGATTTCACAAAATGCAGAAATAAAATGCTGGCAAAAGGGGTAGAAATCGAATTGATTCAAAATTTAATAAGTTTATAAGAAGTTGAAATTATAAGGAAGAAAGAGAAATATGTGAACAGAGGAAACCCTAATTTTATTATTCTAGAGAAAGAGTGGACCTGATGTTGAAGAGAAAAAATCCACGGATATTTTAAAAACAAAATTTTGATAAAGGGAAAAAATGTTTTTTGATACATACGGGTATCAATCCCCATGCCTCTCGCATGATAAGTGGGCGCTCTACCATCTGAACTACATCCCTTTTAAATTATTTTATTCAAACATATTATTTATAAACAGTTTATCAGATATTTATAGAATTAGAAGCCACAAAATACCACTTAGTTTATTATTTTAATCTGTTTGTTAGCCTATTTTCTAATCTAGATATTGTTTTAGTTTGTTACTAAAATATAATTTAAATAGATTTGTGAAGTTGGTTATGATTTCTTTCATATTTGTTCAAATAAATGAGAACTTTTCTACCACTGGATTTTTTGTGCATAGCCTTAAAATATAAAATATATGGTGAAAGTGCTACTTGTGAAACTTGACTAAGAAAAAAATTTGCTGCTGTTTTATTTGAAGAATAGGTTTGTTGATGGACATGGATTTAAGATTTGTTATAACTGTTGAATTTTTTTATAACAATAATAATCTTTTAAAATATTTTTTTGTTTAAACCTATTTTTATGTTTTATGCTTATTGATTCCAAATGATTTTTACTCGTCAAAAGAATTGATGATGTGGACTATTTTAGAATCTTTTAAAAATATTTAATTCATATTAAACCTGAGAACTCCATCATCAATCTCCATTCACCTCTCCTTTATGATGTGCTTCCAAGAAAGACGGCATTGCATATCATCTTCATCTTCTCTGCTATTATAACCCAAAAGAGGGTGCCATGGGAATTTCAGATTTAATTCAAATTTAATAATCAAAAAATGAGAAAAATCCTTCATTCTCAGACGGTCCAACTCATCAACTTTTTTGTTAAGAAAATTATGTTGAATCAATAACCATAACACCGTTAAAATATGTTTTAAACAAAAAAATATTTGAAAAGATTATTATATTTAACAAAAAAAATCAACAATTGCAACAAATTTAATCAAATCCATCATTAGGGAGCTTCTTAAAAAATTAAAAGAAATCTAATTCATTAATAATAAATTAAACCGATGCATCATTATTATAGTTAAATTTCAAAGATTAACAAACCCACTAATTTTCTCTATATTTTTTTAATATGAACACCTGCATCTCACGAAACACTGATCTAATTTTGCTACAGAACTTGTTTGTGAACTTTAGACTATAAATTTTGAGGGTTTTATTGGTCCATGTATATATAGCGCCTAAAAGGAGATGTTTTTTTTATAAAAAAAATAATTAAAACGAAGGCTAATAACCATTGGCGGGGCTATAGACATATTTGCTCCAAAAAGGTCTTGTAGCAAATCTAATTAGTTGGATTTGATTTGTTGTATGATCTCCATACATTTAATTTTGTATAACAAATCAATTAATTTTTTTTAATTTGTTTTCTGTATCCCTATAAAACAAGTATATACTTAATTGTTATAGAACATAATTATCTAATCAATAAACAAACTTATAGATGTAAGTTTTAAAAATTTGCAACTTCATAACTCTAATGTGATATTAGTGAATAAATGAAAATTTTGTCATGCATATTCAGAGACATCAATGTTTGCAAAAAATGAAAACATAACCTTTATACGTCAATGTCATGTGGAGCCTTTTCTTTTGCAATAATTTATTTCTCTAATTTTACATCCCAGATATTGTATTTCGCCCACACTAAGCAGAATTCATGGCTCCGTCTCTATCGATAACCCCTGCGTTTTATTAAACGACGATTTAACAAAACTATATCAAAAGTCTTCCAAACTAAAAACAAAAAACGAGAAAAGACAGTGGGGCAAACATCCCGTGCATGATGCAAAAAACATGTTAACTTCTCGCACATAAAAGAAAAAGACATTCTCCTCCCCCTCAAAATCCGTTCTTGACTACCGTCAACGCCTTCGGTTCTCCTTCTCTATCCTGCCTTGCATCTTCTATCAAAACATATGAACTTGAATCTCCATGGATTGCTTCCGATCTTTCGTCCTCTGTGACGGTCCTTTCCTTTTTACTAACCGTCATTGCTGTACCGCCTGACCAAAACATAATGTTAAAAATTCTATTATTTCTCTTTAACCAACCATTCCAGCATCAGAATTTCCTAAAAGCTCTCCATCCTCTGGTGATTCCAAAGCTCACCAAATGTACTCGACGGATTTGAATTCCTAAAAGAACTCCAAAACCCCCGCATAAATAATAAACGATCCACCGTTTACAGTTCAGCCTCACAGATGCCACAATGCATCGGCCCGACCATTTCCTTTTCCATAGACTGTCTCTAGTTAAAATTGCGTCATCAGACCTAGGCGCTGCGTCGTGTCAACCACACAAAGAGCTACACTTTTAAAGGTACCGAGATTTTCCAACTATTTCTATCAACACACGACTGAACCCCACCATAATTAAGAATAGAACAGAAGGATTTAATAGAGAATCCCCGAACTAGAAGGCGTATAATAAAAAAGCTACAGGGATGTTTAGTAGTGTAATGAAACCCAAAATGGAGAAAAAAATTTAGAAAATCCGACCTGCCGGATTCGAACCAGCGACCTAAGGATTGATCTGCGAAAACACTACAGTCCTCCGCTCTACCAACTGAGCTAAGGTCGGTTTGTGTTTGGTAAATTAAGTAAACTATTAGACCAATTCTCAATTCCCAACTCTATCGGCCTTCAACACGCCTGATCGCGTATTCACTAGCGATGCAAGAAACTACTCGTTTGCTCAGAAAACACGGCCTCAATCTTCAGCGTTGATACTGGAATGCTGGTAAAAACCCTAATTTCTCAACCCATTTTGAACCCTATACATCAATATCTTAAATGGGTCGTAATCAAAATACAATCTTGGGGTTGATCTAGGTTTCTGGTCCCATCGTTGTTACACATGTAAACGCAATTGTTTTTTCATGTGTTGTTGGGATTTCACGGCGCTGGAGTTAGTAAAGAAGGTTAAGGTTTTAACTTGCAAATCTTTTCTAGGGTAAAAGAAGAGAAACTAGATTTGATCCATCATCATAAATCTTGTTGATTTGTTTAATTGCCAAGTGGAATAGGGCTGCTGCATTATTGGTTCATGTGTTAGAAATTTCCTGATCACAGCAATTCAACATTTTTGTGTTCTACGATATTGTTTATGTCTCGAGAAGCTCGCCTTAATTGATGTTATTGCTAGCATTTGAATAATATATTCAACAAAATGAGTTGCATTGCATCTACTCGCAGGTGGGTTAACGATGAAGATTTTGTTTGGATTTGCAAGAATTCTATGATAGAATGCAACTTAAATCATTATTTTTGAAGATGTGCAATGCCCTGTTTACCATAAACTTGCCGGATTTGTAAGAATCCTCTCTTGTTTATGAGCTGGATGCAGGGAATATTTTTCTGCTGCGGCCACTAATTTTCTTGATTTTTTAAGCTTTGCATTGGTTTTGTATTCGAATCTTCCAAGTCCCAAATCTTTATTTTGCGGTAATTTGCATCTTTCCGAATATCATTTAATCAAAAATTTTCCTTGTGTTTAATTATTTAGTTTTTGCATCAAACCTTTATATTATTTTACACAAAAATAATTCATGTGTATCGCATTGCAGTGCACATGCCCAGAAATCCAAGTATGTCATAACTCAAATAATTTCATAGCACTTAGCCGTATATGCTATGCTTCAAATTATTTTTGGCTCCATATGATAACTTTATAGTCGAGGACAAGTTATCTTTCATGGTATGATGATTTGAGAAAAAGAAACAACTATAAGGCTATAAGCCGTTCGTTATGTTTTGGGGCTCATGGTAAATACACTATTGCATCTATAGCTCCTGCTTGATTCTGTTTGATACTATTCAAAATAGATAGTTAATGAAGAATCCAATGGAATTTTTGCAATATATAAACTTGGTTGTGGGCTACTATGATGCTGGCATTTGCAATGAAGATGCTCTTGTACAGCGTGATCGAGTTTGAGCGAGAATTTGCAGATTGCAACTGGTTAGGGAATGCTCGCGGTGCGATTTGATGGGGAACGAATTACTTATTTACATGCACAACCTAACACTCTATGGGGACAGGCAAGTTCAATCAATCGGCTATATAAATCAATTTTACCGATTAATTAACAGAATTTTGTATCCTTCTTAACTGCCTCACTGCATTTACAATGTTAATGTGATCTTCATGTTCTCTTTAATTATAATTCAATCCTAAATCATGGTTCTTTTAGTATCTTAATGTCATATAATAATACATCTGGATGCATGGCCCTACATAGTATATGTTAATTAAAGTACAAAAATACAAAATATTTTAAATATAAATTGCTGACATAAATATTTATGCTCAGTAGACATGGTAGTTGTTAGAACAGAGACTGCAATATGAATGCGAAAGATTTGATTGCAGAAATGCTGGGAAATCTTAAACACTTTTGCAGCATAGTGAATATCACACTTTCTTTTACTTTAAATGGTCGTTTGTTTTTTCGTTTTTCCAACTTCTTTGTTTCCATAATATTCTTGATTTTCTGTCGTCTTTTTCTGCCTCTAGTATAATAACGTCTCACATTAATATTTCCAATGATGGGTATTTTTGAAATATAAATATTGCCAAAAAGTAAACCCTCATGGCATTTAAAGTAGGGGTTGCACAACTTTTGAAATGCCATACAAGTAGTAATTAAAAGAAGAAGAAGAAGAAGATAAATTCCTGCAATTTAGCCAATGAAAAAAAATACTTATCATTCATTAATAAAAATCAGTAAAACCAAAGGAATTATTTTCTTATTCAATAAAGTGAATCTACGATAGAGCACCTCATTCATTTTTTCTGTGAGCCTTTTCTATATTGTTGAGGTGTGATTTGTATAATCACACCTCAACTCCTACCTTCTCTATGGGATCAGATCCTAAACCTCATATGTGGATGTTTCTTCATTAGACTCATCTTGATCGAAGCCAACATCATTGTCTCCATCGTCCGTAAGGTCCACCGTCTTTGCACCATTGTGCTGAATAGAGACTGTGGTTAAAACCTCAATCATTATTTCTTACTTTTCTCTCTATCGATTTTCAATAAATTTATAGAATAGACATGTACAGATGTAGTTTGAACATGCATTTGGTGCAATAATTGTTCAAATCATTATAAATCTTATATTCATTCATGTTGTCTCATTTCCATTTCCCTTAATGGAATGCATTAATTGCGTACATTTACAAGTATATTTACCAAATCACTGAAAGCAAAATAGAAAAGATATAGACCTTTAACCAATAAAAATGGGAACCGGTTTGCAATAGAGCACTCCCCAATAGGAAAACCTGCATTTTTTTGCCAAGGTAAAATTTATCTACTCTGTGTTTGAACTTATTATTGTTGATATCTGATTGTTATGACACATCTATGACTTTCTTATTTTGGCGATCTACTTTGTATCGATCTCTTCCTAAAAACAAAAAAGGAAGACACGAACAAAAGGTATGATTAGGAAAAAAAACTTCAGTTTCGTGGCCATGACTGCTGTATTTGAAATGCAAGGAAGAACATAACGGATTCACTGTTCTAAAAAATTCTAATTTTTTCCCCTCTCCATACGAGCGCATTGCACCTAGGGATGCATACGGATACATATACCTGGATATTGTATGGAATAACATTATAATTCACCAAACTGCTCAAAAATTGTTTCAGAAAAATATAATTGTTTTATTTGATGAAAGTGGCTTTTTAAGTGCAATGATGTTACTGATTTACTGATTTTGCGTATGAAGGATGCAATAAGTTCTTTGCAATTTAATCTGGCTATTTCCAAGTTATTTAATCAATTCAGCATGTTTTATTTAGTAAGAGCTTCAGGGCTTCTAAGGTCAAGTTGCAGTCAAACACCTTTACTACAATTTTTCTATGATTTCAGTGACACAAATATGTCATACATACATTGAAATAATTTTTTGACAAAAAATGTGATCGAGTGGTGTATAAGTAGGAGATGCACAACTTATATATAGAAACTAAGAAAGGAAAGTATTCAGCAATTTAACCAACGGAAAAATTAAAGAAACCTTTGATATTTTCTAGATAAGTGAATTGGTTCTGAAGAGTTGCTCCTAATTCATTTTTTTCCAGGTTGGTGATGGTTACCGCGATCATGGATGTTGGGAAAGAACATATGATATAACTACATATAATCTGAGATTTTCATTCCTCATGCTAAACAAGTAATGAATCAATTGATTGAGCCTTAACCGCTTAGGAAATCAAATTGATGATTTTGTTCTAGTTGTATTATTGTTTCTGATGTTGTAGCCTTTTCTTTTGCCCATATCTATAAAGGTTGATATGATGACTCCATTTCCGATGCTCAAGATTATTATCCATCAAATGGCTCTGATGTAGGAAACCGACTTTACTATGTCAATCCTGAGGTTATATCTTACTTAAATACCTTGACTTTTCAGGAATTTAGTGATTTTGAAATAGATTTCACAGCCTTTCAGCGTGTTGTCAATTTAATTTCGTATGTTTTTTTTCTGCTACAACCCTTTTACCTTCATACACATCTTCATTATTTCAACAAAAACGGCGTTCAATAGCAATTGGGAAAATGCTGAAAGGTCTTGGGAAGTACTCGAATCGCCAGTTTATTATATCATATTTCAATTTATATGGTATATGACCTTTATTTATAAGTGCTGAAAGGTCATTAGTATAATTCCTTGAACCCTTTTGTAAGGGAGATTTTTTCCCACTAAAATATCCTTCAATGTAGCACTTTAAAGGAGTTTACTGTAATAAATTTTTTAAGGTAGCTTGGTTAAAAGATAGTGATAGTTAAGGGACAAAGTTATTTGAGTGAAATTTTGCCTAAATATTTCTTTAGATGCATGTAATTGACTAATTATCTAAATGCATCAATCAATTTATTATGAAGATAAGTTATTAAACATTGTTAACTGAACTTCTAGTTACCATTTTTTGTCTATTATGTTTATGATTATGAACATTCAATATTTAATAAAAAATTTATTATCAATTTTATTATTTGTGTCCAGACTGAATTTTGAAATTTAGTTTGAACTGAGACCCAACCTTCAATATCATAAGCCTGATTCAGAAATGTTTGAGGCCGGACTTAAAGGGAGAAAAATTACATAAAGACCAGAGCCCAGACTTATACAAGTTTGGCCTAAACATGACCCGTTTTCCCTCGATTTGTGTGTGTCAACCTTGCGCAGGGGCCATGCTAATCTACTCTGTATCGTTCCAATTTTATCGGATCTTTGAAGAGACCTAAACATGACCCGTTGCCACTCCTAAGTTTCTCACTAGCTACTTCCATCTTGCCAAGCTAGAACTTAAACAATCAACACAAATCTTTACTCTTTCTTCACCTCTTATAAAAGATGCAATGCATTTATTATTTTATCACAATATTGCTTGGAAAAATGAGAGATGGATCTGACTCTTAATTTGGCATCATAATTGGTTGAATGAAAGATCTATATCTTATAGAGGCCTCCATCCTGCATTATATCATTTAGGAGCTTGATAATGATCACATGAGATGTTAATAACCCAACTCTTAAAAAGTGCATATATAATAGAATATAACCTAAAAAGAAAAACTTAATAATTGGTAATTTGAAAAGTCTTTATTCAGAAGCAACTGTTGAGGATTCCATCCAATGTTGAAGAACATGCTTTGCCCCTTGTCTTGACAATAAAATCGCTACGTGTATATATTTCAAAATAATTAGGATTGTTTGTTATTCTTTATCATCACATAAATAATTATCAAAAGGTGTCGTGATTAGTTATACGATCCAATGCGTAATTATATATTTGGCATTGGTACCGCCATATCATACACATATGCCTGCATCTCCAACTCTTTCTAATGAAACCATGGAAACAATACTAACACTAATCATCTCCTACATCTATTTAGCACTTGTAGTTCATGTTGTCTCCTATAAAATATTGAGTCCAAGCATGGTCATTGATTCATCTACATTCGATTACTGTGATGCTCTCGACAAGAGTTTGTTGTTCTTTGATGCACAGAGATCGGGAAAGCTGCCTCCTGATCACCCTGTGAAGTGGCGCGGCGATTCTGGGCTTCAAGATGGATTTGCTCAAGAGGCTCTCTCTCTCTCTCTCTCACACACACACACACACACTTAATTTGGTGTTGTTTCGCTATGGAGTTAAACTCAACTTTTATAAGTTGCTCCAAAATTTATATCTACATCTTACTTGAATTTCCTTTTTATTTGAGACAATTCTAATTAATTATCTCAACTTTGAAATTGAAATAACTAGAGTTATTCAAATTTACTCTTAGAACCTTGTAATATCAATACTTTTATAATGCAAGCTCTTTGAAAGCTCCACGGTTCTTAAATTTTCAATGTTGTCCATGCATCTTTGAAGGCCATGTGGTTTTGTACAATACATAAGTCCCAGAATCAATAATATTTCATTGAAATACTTCAAACCAAACAGATTAAAAATCATTATGCATAAAGTTTTTGTCAAATAGATACTGAAGGATCCAATGAACTTTGACAATAGGTGGACTTGGTTGGAGGCTACTATGATGCTGGAGATCACATTAAGTTTGGATTTCCGATGGCATTTGCGATGACTATGCTTTCATGGAGTGTGATTGAGTTTGAGCAAGAGATTGCAGCTTGCAGCCAGTTAGAGCATGCTCTCGATGCAATTCGATGGGGGACTGACTATTTGATCAAAGCACACACTGAATCTAATACTCTATGGAGCCAGGTCTGTTAATATGGTCGACTATGTAAAAAATGTAACAACTTTTTTTACATATCTATTAGATCAATAATTGCTATATCTTCATCTGTATTTAAGATGCTAATGATGCCCTAAAGTTTTTAAACTATCGTGATCTTCATGTTTTCTTTATTAAAAATCAATCGCAAATAATTTTATTAAGAAATCTTAATGCTTTGAATTGAGCGTATAATACAACTAATTGGCCCTACATCAGTATGTTCATAGAAGAACAGGAAAAAGATACAGACATAGATATCTAGCTTAAAATGCCCACATGACATTTTATACTTAATTGACACCTAGTTGTTAGAAACTGTTGAAAAGAGAATCCAGCACGAATGGCGAAGGGTAAATTGCAGGCATCCTTTCTCACTTTTTCTTGTTTAGCATGATACAACCATCTATTTCTAATAAGTTTTGGTTTGCCACTTTAACGGTGGTTATTTTCCCTCGACCACTTTATTGTTCCAAAGTATCCCTAATCTTCTGCTGTTCCTTTGCTAACATTACATGTTCAGCATTGAAGGGTAATTTTTTGAATTAAAAGCTCCAAAATAGGAAAAAGAGGCAAATTACGTAAAACACCATTGAGCCTTTTCAATTTTTACTGAACACCATTGGACTTCGAGAAAAATCTTCGATATTCTCAAGATAATTGAGGCTTGATCTGAGATTACTCACATTCGCTATTTGCAACCGGTGAAATGTGTTAAGGTTGGCGATGGATATAGCGATCATGAATGTTGGGAAAGAGCAGAGGATATGACTACATCAAGAACCGCCTACAAAGTCGATCCTGAGTATCCGGGTTCTGATATCACTGGTGAAACCGCTGCTTCAATGGCAGCGGCCTCCATTGCTTTTAGGGATCATGACTTCATGTACTCTGAGACTCTCATTCCTCATGCTAAGCAAGTAATGAATCGACCAATTATATTTACCATTAATTGCTTTATGGAATTAAATTAATGCGAATTGCTGTTGATGTTGCTGTAGCTTTTTTCTTTTGCTGATACTTACAGAGGACGATATCATGACTCCATTTCTGATGCTCAAGATTACTATCCTTCCAATGGCTATGATGTAGGAAACCAACTTCATTTTTCTTTTTCTTTTTCTTTTTCTTTTTCTTTACCACTAAATTACACTAAAATTCCATGATTTTCAACACCTTTAAAATAAATATCATATAATTTATAAATTACATGTTGATACCATAGAACTTAGTGATTTAATTTTAAATAATTGTGACAACCTTTCAGCACCTTTTCAATCCAGGGTTGTTTTCTCAAAGCCCTTTTGCCTTATGCCGATAATTTGGAAAAACTCTGAAAGATCCTGGTAGGTCTTTAAAAATTACCAAGTTCATGGTATCAACTTGCTATCTATAAAGTACATGATGCTTATTTGTAGAATGACCAAAGCTTATGGTATTTTAGTGAAATTTGTCCATATTTTAAAGATTCAGAAACTTGTTTCAAATGGATCCATGATGATTATATCAACATATACTGAGACTAAAATCCTAAGCAGTGTAATTAGTAATTTTCACTTATTCTGATGATATTTCTGATAAAAGGATGAGCTGCTGTGGGCAGCTGCATGGCTGTTCAAGGCAACAAATGAAGCTTACTACCTAGATTACGTAATCAATAAAGTTGCTTCTATGGATGACACTAAATTATTTGCTATGGAATTCTCATGGGAAAGCAAGTATGCAGGCCTTGAGGTTCTTATGACAAAGGTAAATAGTATCGTATGCTGATCGTAGTTCATTCAATACATCAAAACTTATAATTCCCCAAAACTACCAAAAACTTTTGGACAGTGACGAGTAGTTATCAAATTCTTTGAAAATTGAAGAAAACTACCAAAGTGTATGGACATCCTTAGACTTTCTTAAACTAGTTTGGCGGCTTATTGAAAATTTAGTAAATAAGTTTGGTAGTTTATTGAATATTTACTAAATAAGTTTGGAAGTTTATTGAACATTTACTAAACAAGTTTGGTGGTTTATTGTCTATTAATTTTACAAGTTTCCATATGCTTGGTAATTTTCTATAATTGTCAAAGAATTTGGCAGTTACTTGTCACAGCTTCAGATATTTACATAGTTTTGGGAATTAAGCCATGTTTTTATAGTAATCCATCTATATGTTTCTAGGTACTGCTGAACACCGGTAATGATTCCTACAATGGAACACTAAATATATTAAAATCCAAAGCCGAGCTCTTCTTATGCGCGTGCGTGCAGAAAAATGACCAAATCAATATCAAAATGTCGCCAGGTTCAACCATCAATTAAAAATTGTGTTAAAATGCAGTAAATTTGAGTCCTAACTATTTGTTATCTGATCAGGGGGTTTGTTATACTTTAATGACTGGAGCAACATGCATTATGTTTCATCGTCATCATTTCTAATGTCGGTATTCTCTAATTATTTACATGCAACCAACTCTACCCTCAGTTGCCCAAATGGACAGATGAAACCTTCTGAAATTCTCAAGTTTGCGAAATCCCAGGTAAAATTCTCTGCACTTTATTTCATATCTAAACCCAGTTCCTGTACTGAAACTAAATCTTGTTTGAAAATTTCAGTCTGATTACATGCTTGGGAAAAATCCAAATTCTATGAGTTATTTAATTGGATATCAAGATTATTATCCTGCTCATGTTCATCATAGAGGCGCTTCGATTCCATCAGCATCGGTATTAGTTGAACCCGTTGGGTGCTATAATGATTGGTATCTGCGTGAAGAGCACGATCCTAATGTTATTGTTGGAGCACTAGTTGGAGGTCCGAATCAAACTGATGTGTTCGATGACCGACGATGTAATTATGCAAAAAATGAGCCTTCGCTATCGGGAAATGCTCCTTTGCTAGGCCTTTTTGCAAAGATGTCTAGTGTTTCCTACAAATTTGAGGAAAAAAGATGAGTGAGGGAGTGAGGAGTGAGCTATATATGGTGGTTGGTATTTTGTTAGGTTGAGGACATACCCGACTTTATGAAGGAAAATAAATCTGTCCTATACTAATATAAGCAAGCTTAAGGGGAAATGTGAACAAAGTTTATATATTGTGTAAATGTTGTCATGAAAAATAATGCTAAAGCGGAAAACCTTTGTTTTGTTTAAATTGTAGATTTTGTATTAGCCATTAAGATTTCATAATAGGTTTAATTCCCAAAGACTACAAAAAACTCAGGGGTTGCAGTAAGTAACTATTAAATTCTTTGAAAATTACATAAAACTACCAAAGTGTACGGATAACTTTAAACTTTAAACTTTTTTAAACTGGTTTGGCAGCTTATTGAATATTTACTAAACAAGTTTGGTTGTTTATTGAACATTTACGAAACAAGTTTTGTAGTTTATTGTTTATTAATTTTACAAGTTTCTGTACACTTACACTTGGTAATTTCTCGTAATTTCAAAGAATTTGATAGTTGTTATAGCACCTAAGTTTTTGGTAGTTTTTGGGAATTAAGCCTTCATAATAAGCTTCATATATTGTGCTGCTGTGTCATTTATCAATTTGTGTAGTCAGAATTCAATAGCAATGGTATTTTTTGCACGTGCGATGCACGTGTGCATGTTTGACATTTTTTAAAAAGATTTATTATTCAGGTTGGAGAGCATTTGATCCATTGGTTCATCTTATTTGTGTTCACTAATTCGCAGATTAATTAATATGTTGCTCTTTCTTTTGGATGTGTAAGATGAAACACATCCCTTTTGTAAACTATTCTAGTCCTTACAAAATCAAAAACAATGTATGATGTCATAACACCTCCTCTTCCTCCAGGGGAGTGTGCGGTGATCGGTCCTAGGAGGGAAAGTGCTCACAAGTTAACGAGCTTAGCGCAAATCCATGAGACCCTGGGTGCATGTGTGTGATGTGCACATGGGTTAGGTTAACGGGCCAGTTCCAACGGAAAAAAACTCGGATGCGAAAAATGTCTGGTTCATTCTTCCAGTTTTTCTTATTTTCAGAAAAACAATACCGGACAGGTTGACTAATTATGCCAACTCTTAATCCCAAAACACCATAAAATCTATGCCTAAAACTCGAAAAAAAACATAAATTAACTAAGAGGTCGAGTTTCCTCGAACACATGGAGGCGGTATCAAGATTCCCGAAAACTTGCCATTGACATTAGAGCAAGAAGAAGTGGTGTTGCAGTTGCGGCCTGAACACTTCAGGTTGATATCGAGAAGCTGCACGTTTTTGCACGGATACTTTTCGCTGCATAACAGAGTCACGGCATCCTCTGTCTTTGATGTCCCTCGAATCTTTCTGAACATAATGTTGCTAATCTCAACTTGGGAAGGCTGCACAAAAAACACGGGAAATTTATTTAAAGAAGCGATTTGTTGGTGGATCAGGTGTTATATATATATATATATATATATATATATATATATATATATATATATATTGACATTTTCCTGCTAATGCTATCCATTTTTCGAAAGGAAAGAAATTCAAGAAAATCTATGTCAGTAGGGACTGATGATACCTTATCAGTGCAATCATGGAGTGGGCAGTAGTTTTGGTCTATGAGTATCGGATTCGATACATTGACCATGACTATATCCTCGAATGTGAAGTTGTTAGCTCGACTGGCTGGCGATCCCGGCCATGTCTTGATCCTTAAACCATTATCCGTGTTTTTTATCGTGCAGTTCCTGACATGCAACCAGAGAACATCCATCTCGTTATCACGTTTTCCCAAGCTCCCCACACTGCAGAAATTATACATAAATCTTTACTAATATAATGCAAATGCTATATTGGCCTATAGCACATTTTTTTCTTAAAAAAATACTTCTGTAATTGATTTTAAATTGATTTTATTTGCATGATGCGCCGATATAATTAACAATCATGAGATATTTGAGATGTAAAGTGTTGTACCTGATGCCATGGCCAGGGCCACAAGTGATGTTAGAGACGAAAATATTGGTCGCTCCCGGACCGATGGAAATGCAGTCATCGCCCGCGCCAATGATTGAACTAGTGATGTTGATATGATCTGATATCCCCAAATGAATACCGTCGGTGTTAGGACTATCTTCTGGAGACGAAATGTTGAGGCCCGATACATGTATATGATCACACCTGTGGAACTTGATATGAAAAGCCGTACTATCTACCAGAGAAATTCTAGAGATCGTCGAGTTCCCAACATTCTCAAAGGTTAACATCTGCAAAGATGAAAGCTGATATATGATTGTCTTCGTAAACAAGAAATTGAGATTGATTTTAAGGCTAATTTAACTCGAATATCATCAACTCTTATGGCATTTAAAACAATACTATACGGTTAAAATTTGCAAATAAATACCATAAAAGTGCAACATTTAATCATTCAATACCATACAAACAACTGCAATTGAGAACAATTCACTGTATATTTTTGCATGAGGCTTACTTCATGGTGTTTTTATAAGCAATTCATAAAGTCTATGGCATTTATATATCGAAGAAGAAAAACTTTCATAGATTGTGGTATTTTTTTGTGAAATTTAAGGATTTTGAAGAATCGCATACCGTCGGTAGCATTTGGCAAGATCGTTTTCGGCTACAAGTGTTGAGATGCCAAGCGAGAGCGCCTTGGCCATGGAGAGTGCCCCCGCCGCTGACGGTAAGATCATTGAGGTCCTCGAATGTGATCCATGAGTCCGCAAATAATTTTTTTCTGCTTGAAGTAATTGAATTTAATTTTCCGTTTAGTTCAACGCGAGGAGACGAATTGTTGAAGCAAGGGCCTGTAAAATTGAGCGGGCCGGCGTAAAAAGTTCCACTGGGGATCACAAAGCTTGCTTTTCCTTCGAACTTGCATGCAGCTTCCCATGCAGCTGAGAATGCCTACATAAAAAGTTTTAAAATGTAAAATATAAAGTTTTGGGTATATCTTCTCAATAATAATGTTATATAAATTCATGTTTTTATAGTAAAATACCTTAAACCTTCTTTATAATGGGGGCGCAGGCGCATATACACACACTTAAAATGCAACCATGAAAACTACATTTAAAATGCAACCATATATGCAAACTGCACATTAAATACGTCATCAGATTAAACCCTTCATAAATCTTGAGTAAATCCAAAGGTTTAGAAATGGATAGATTTGTTTGCAAATACTATTGGAAGGAGGCTGCTCTCTCTCTCTCTCTCTCTCTCTCTCTCTCTATATATATATATATATATTTGTTAGAAAAATATATATATATATTTGTTAGAAAAAAAAGAATATGACAATTAAAAATAGTGCTTAAAAGGGCCTGCAGGCCCCTCCTTGCAGCCCCGTCACCCATAGGGGGTGGGGCTCAGGAAAAAAGCTTATGGACCCTATCCGTCTGCGGATGGAGAAATTATTCGGTATACCGGGTGTAATACATTGGTCCAAGGGATAGAGATAGAAGAATTTCGGACGGTCTTGTGCAGTTTGTGGGGCTTATACTTCAATTTATTTTCTCTCTTGTCCAGATATATATGACCGGCACAGGAAATAATTTTTTCTATGGGGGAAGGCGCTGCATGGGAGGAACACGAAGCGACACCACATGTCTCCTTTCCTCTTTAAATATGCATATACGTACCTCAGAGCTGTCTTTGTTTTTCCCCGAGACTGCTCCAAATGACATCACGTTAAAAACCTTAAAATCCTGGGATTTTGCTTTGCAGTCCATAAGAAATAGCAAAAGAAAGGGAGCTGCAAAAGATGAAAATTTCATGATTAAAGGATTTGGTTTTGCTTTATGTTTGGATCAGTCTAATTCAGTTAACAAATCAAAGGGAGGGATCGAGGTCTTCCAAAAGTAAAATAACTAGATATTTATGGAGTCTTCTCCTTCTCTTAACTTTTGTTCACATTAATGTAGCAAAGAAATGAATTCAGGAGTTTCATTTAACTTAATTCATAAAATGGGTTTCCATACGTTTACTTATATATGTATATAATTATAATTAATGGTTACAGATTAATTAAGGGCTTTTACAATACCACATAACTGGCTGGTTTTTAACATCTCCCTAACAAATAGTTTGTTTATCTTAATAAATTTTGTTGTTTAAGTAGTGCAAAACCTAATGAGCTATGCTATTTTTTGCTAAAAGTATCACCGCTCGTCCCGACCCATAGGTTGGTGGATTTACCCGGTCCGAATTAAAAATGAAGTGGAGCGTGAGGAAAAATTGGTGAATTTTCCAAATGACAATGAAAACCTATCCAATATTGTTGATTTCATGATGGGTGGCTCATTATCTACCATTTATCTTAAAAAGACAACATTGATTTTATGTGATTTCCCCCCGATCTATTATATTTTGTTGTGTGCTTTCATTTTCAATTATTTTTGTACCTATGCTTTAATAAAATCGTCTAGACCTGTGAAGCCGCTTATGGATGACATGTTTATCCATACATGGGGCCGCTCACACATTCGTTGGGCACATACAAGTTAGATGATTGACACAAATTTTAGCACCTGTTTAATTCTGGATAAATTAAGTTCTACCTACCATTCACAATAGCAGGTTCATAGGATGGTCCGACATGTCCATCTTTTTGGTTATGAAGACGGAACAAGATTCAAACAGAGTACGCCGCACTATCTTTGGATCATAGGAAAAGGAGATTGCAACTTCCCTCTCATTTGGTACATTAAAACACCTTTGAGGTCCAATTATGATCAACACTTTCTTGAGCTTTCCAAAACCGGCCATCAAACTTTACGTTGGCCCGATTAGTCCGTAGACACCTCTGTTTCCAAACATGGGCCAAAGGTGACTTGCTATTGGTCCATATACATTGTGCCAAGCCACTTGTTAAATCCCAATTTTTTGGGATTTAACGGATTTTTGAAAAATTGCAATTCTTTTAGCATTTTTGTGTTGGTCAGGTGATTATGACATATTAGTCGGCATTAATCGAACCCGCACTTTTAAAGCGTGGTTTGCAGAGGATGAGGGTGATGATCAAACCTGCACTTTAAAAGTGCGGTTTTCGAAAGATCGATGGAATAGCCGACAACGAGGAGGAAGACGAAGACGAAGGTGATGAAGAGGGAAAGGAAAATGGGTCGGCGAGAAGGGGGTGGACGAGGATGGTGCAGGAGAGGGGGAAGACGAAGACAAGGGTGAGGAGCGAGAAAAGGAGGGTGAGGGCGAGAGTGAGGAGGAGAAGACGATGACGGCAAGGGTGAAGAAGACGACGACGACGACAGTTGCGGCAAGGGTGAAGACGACGGTGACGGCAAGGGTGAAGACGACAAGGAGCGAGGGATTGTACAAGAGGATTGAGATTTGGAGAAAACCACACTCTAATCGTCTGAAAGTAACGGTTTGGTTAACATCACTGTTCACACGAATCACCTCCACTAACACTATTGCTAAATATATTTTTGCGACACTTATTTTGAAAGTTCTGTGGAATCCCAAAAATTGCCCAATACACACATGGTCTATATGGGCTGTATCTCCTTTTAATAATCTCCTGCTTCCTTTTTAGCTCTCGTATTTTTCCATAACAAGAACCTTTTTCCTCTCAAATTTCTCTCTCACCACAGATATTTAATAAAAAAAATCCAAACAAATTGCTCCTGTCACGATCGAGCCCTTGTAATATCCCCTTATCTTTATTTATTTATTTCACCCCTATCTCTCTCTCTCTCGCGCGCCCTCCCCTCATGGCCTCAATCGCTCTTCGCCTCCCGTCTCCTTCCTCCTCTCGCCTCAGCCCTAACCCTAACCCTAGCAGCAGATCACAGCACAAGGCCCTAGTCTTGCCTCCCCATCTCAGGCGATCATCGTCGTCTCTCTCCCGATGCCACAGCTCGCGGCCGGGCTCTCGAAACCCTAGCGGCGATGACGGCGGCGGCGGAGGGAAGAGGTGGGGCTCGATTATTCAGGACCTGGTGAAGAGCGCGGTGAAGCGGTGGGATGATTATGTGAAGTCTTACAGGAGCTCTCAGCCGCAAGCGGAAGAGTTGGGATTGGTTGAAGGAGGAGGCGGGGAGGATGGTGATGTTGAAGGGGAGGGGGAGAGCGGAGGGGAATGGGATTGGGAGCGGTGGAAGCGGCATTTTGTTGAGATGGAGGAGCAAGAGAGGATCGTTTCTATGCTTAAGGTTCGTTGATTTTTGAGAAGATTCAATCAGAGTACTTTTGGTTTAGATGAATTCTAATGTGAAAGCCTCTTGTGATGCCTTTCAACTTGGTATTGATTGAAGCCCCGCCATCCCGGGAGTAGGAAATAGAATTGAAGCAAATGAGAGCTTATGTGACATAATGGCATGAGTGATGAGCCGACCAATAATTATAATATTTATTAAAGGAGGTTTTTTTCTTCCATACCTTCGACTGCACGAGCCATGAAAACCATATAATAGAAGGAGGGGAGAATTGAGGGAAATTTTTTGTTTAAAAGCTATCTGTAGGAATAGTAGGCAGAAATGTTGTTGACTCGAGAGAAGAAAGGATTAAAGTTTGTTAATGTGGGAAATCAGTAATCCCTTTTTAGTTAGTGGAGCCCTAGATTCAAACTTTTATCATCACAACAATAGATAAGAAAAAATATTCAAAATCAAACAAGGCGGAGAATCCTTTGTATTTGGACACAAAAGTGGAGGCTTCTCTTGTTGTTCCTCACAGGGATACAAAGTTGTTTAATCTGCAAGTGTTTGACTTTCATGTTAATACATTAATTACAAGGAATCAAGGATGGCTCCTTGATTACATAAATTTAGGCAACTGATCATTGACCCAAAATTTTAGAATAGAATTATGATCCTTAAAGGGAACTTTTATAAATGTAACACTTCTTCCTAAAATGCACTTTTGGAGACATCCAAGCGTAGTCCAAACCAAGAGCTGAATATGCATACTTTATAATACATCTTGTTGCATCAAAATGCAGTTTCTTTACATGAATAAATCGGTGGACTACCAGGTAGAGTCCTACAATACGTTGTAATCTTAAAGTGGAAATATATACCAAACATGCACCGTTTGATAATAAGATTTGGGTGGAACTCAACAAACATCGTGTAGTTGTTCAGTATCGCATGGGGCTAGGCACATTGTAGCCCGGATGATAGTTGGATTTGACATGACCTGGAAACTTGGACTTGAGGAGAGCAAGAGATTGAGATTTGAGCACTCGTTGGTATTGACTATGCTATATGCTAAATTATGTATTATTTTATGAAGACCCCCCGCCCTACAATGGAGGTTTCCCCCTCATTTTTCATATCCCATTTTATTAATTATTTTGTCTTAAAGGATTAAAAAAATAGTAATACTTGTTAAGAATATAATTAGTTATTTTATATTAGTTATGAGTATATTTAGTTAGTAGATATTAGTCATGAAGATATTTTGTTATTAGATTGAGATGTGATCTATAACTCTCTATATATAGATTTGTAGACTCTAGTTTAAGTATGCCAATAAATTATTTCTTCTCAGTTTTTTAATGGTATCAGGATTTTGAGAAGAATTGAGAGGAAACCCTAATTTTCCAAACCCTAATCTTCTAGCAGCCCTCCACCGTCGCTACCGAAAAGCTACCTCCACCACTTCTCTTTTTCTTCTCGCCACCGCTGTTCCTCGCATACTCAACCCGAGACTACCATTGCAGACCCCAAGATTGCTACACTATAGCAACTTTGCTACAGTAAATCTCGTGCTACAGTAAATCTTGTGATACAGTAACAACGCTATAGTAAATTTACCTGTTAGAGCAACCTTCGTGCTACAGTAACTTCGCCGTGCTAAGTAATTTTGTGCTACAGTTAACCCGTGCTACAGTAATTTCGCTGCAGTATTTCGCCATACCGCCGCGGCCCTCTTGAAAACCCAGCCCTCTCGAAATTATGCCTTCGCGAAGCTACCTCCTTGCACCGTGGATCTGGATTTTTTTGTTGACTGCCTCCCTTGTTCTGGATTTTTTTGTTGACTGCCTCCCTTGTTCTGGATTTTATTGATTGTCTAACGGTCTTTAACTCTGGATCTCCTATATTTGAAAGTAGATTGTGAACCGCCGCATCCGTCTGGATTTTGTTGATTGTGTACATCATTCTTGTCCTTTCGTGATTTACATCGGTATCGTTAATCATGGATTCTGATTCGGTATCATTTACTGCTCATGATCGCCCCCTATTACCGCTCGTATTCGTGGTTCTTATGGTCGTGGTTGTGCCGGCCTTCATTGTGCTTATTGCGGCGCCACTAATCATCACGAAAACTGGTGTTGGGAGAAGTATGGCTACCCTGATATACACCTACAACTCGCCAGACATCTACACCAGTTGCCACTGCTCGATCTTCCACTTCTGTCTGCAATTTACCTTTATCCAGTGCTGGGTGGGGCCAGTTGCGTTGTCTTCTCTCCTATGCAGCTCTTGCCAACCTTTTTACTCTATCAGGTATATCGTTCTTTTCTCATTCTAATTCATGAGTCGCTGATTCCGGCGTCTCACATCACATGTCTCGTGATGGACCGTCTGATTTTGCTGCTAGTCCTCGCAAATTGATTTCCATGGCCGATTGTAATATTACACCTGTTTCTGGTTCTGCCGATTTATCACTTCATTTTTACACTTAAAAAATGCTTTAATCGTGCTACAGTAACTTCACCGTGCTAAGTAATTTCGTGCTGCAGTAAGCCCGTGCTGCAGTAATTTCACTGCAATATTTCGCAATGCCGCCGCGGCCCTCTTGAAAACCCAGCCCTCTCGAAATTATGCCTTCGCGAAGCTACCTCCTTGCACCGTGGATCTGGATTTTTTTGTTGATTGCCTCTGTTATGGATTTTATTGATTCTCTAATGGTCTTTAACTCTGGATCTCCTCTATTTGAAAGTAGATTGTGAATCGCTGCCTCCGTCTGAATTTTGTTGATTTGTTGATTGTGTACCTCATTCTCGCTCTCGTGATTTACCTTGGTATCGTTAATCATGGATTTTGTTTCGGTATCATTTACTGCTCGTGATCGTCCCCCTATTACCGCTCGTATTCGTGGTTCTTGTGGTCGTGGTTGTGCCGGCCTTCATTGTGCTTATTGCGGCGACACTAATCATCGCGAAAATTAGTGTTGGAAGAAGTATGACTACTCTAATATACACTTACAGCTCGTCAGACATCCACACCAGTTGCCACTGCTCGATCTTCCACCTCTGTCGGTAATTTACCTTTATTCAGTGCTGAGTGGTGCCAGTTGCGTCGTCTTCTTTCCTCTGCAGCTCCTGCCAACTTTTTTACTCCATCAGTTATATCGTTCTTTTCTCATTCTAATTCGTGAGTCGCTAATCCCGGCGTCTCACATCACATGTCTCGTGATGGACCGTCTGATTTTGATTCTAGTCCTCGTAAATTGATTTCCATGGCCGATGGTAATATTACACATGTTTCTGGTTCTGCCGATTTATCACTTCATCTTCACCTAAAAAATGCTTTAATCGTGCTATCTTTAAAACAAAACCTGCTTTCTATTTGTTAGCTTACACATGATTCTATCAGCTTCGTAACATTTTATCCATATCACTTTGTGATACATAATCTTCTGACTAAGCGGCGGATTGGTGTGGATGCATGAACAAAATGGACTGAACTACGTTGATCACCTTCTCAGTACGTCTGCAGCTGTTTCTACGATCCAATGGTTTCGAAGACTTGGTCATCTTCCTTTTTCTTCTTTACGTACAATACTGCCTTCTCTTGATTTATCAGAGTTCAGTTGTGAATTCTATATTCTTGATAAACATCATCGTTCCTCTTTTTCTCCTGTTAATAAAATACAGGATTTACCTTTTACGTTAGTTCGCCCCGATATTTGAGATCCCTTTAAATTTCCTAATGTATTTGATTATAAATATTTTGTGACTTTTATCGATGATCATTCATGTATGACTTGGTTGTATCTTTTGCGTAATAGGTCTAAACTTTTGTCTACCTTTAAAATCTTTGTAGCTGAGATTACTAATCAATTTGGTGTTTCTGTAAAGATTCTTCGTTCAGATAATACTAAGGAGTATACGAGCACGGAGTTTACTGCATTTTGTCAGACATATGGTATATTGCATTAAATTTCAAGTTATACTCCTCACAAAATGGGATTGCTGTACGAAAGAATCGACATTTGTTTAAGGTAGCTCGTTCTCTTGTCTTGCATATACATGTCCCTAAACGAATGTTGAATTTTACGGTCTTAGCTGCCTATTTTTATATCAATCGTATGCCTTCTCCGGTTCTAGGCAACCAGTCCCCCTTCTCTATTTTGTTTCCACATGGCAACCCTTTTCCTGTTTCTCCTAAGGTGTTTGGTTGTCTATACTATCCATATATTCTAGGTTCTCATGTAGATAAACTTGATCCTCGAGCTGTCCGTATGGTGTTTGTAGGTTATTCTCGATCCCAGAAAGGATATGTTTGTTTTGACTCTGCTACTTTGAAAGTTTGCATTTCATGTGATGTGACCTTCGTAAGATCAAGCCTATTTTCAACCACCTGTTAAGGATCCCACTCTTATTATTCTTGTTCCTCATCTACTTCCGAACTTGATTCGTTTGTTCAATCAATGTGCCATGCTCTTAAGCCTGTAGCCCTTTATCCACCGGTGTATCACCGTCGTAACAAAGTTGTACCATCCCTTCCCACCAATGATTCTTCTGCGGGTACTGCTATACAATCCACTGTTCCTGATTCTCCACTGCCGCTGCCTTCTGAAGAAGATCTCTCTTCCTATTGCCATACGCAAGGATAAGCGTTCCTGTACTATCGTACATCCAATTTCTAATTTTGTTTCCTATCATACACTGACACCATTTGCTCATTAGTTTGTTTTTTCCTTATCTGCCATCACTCTTCCTTTCTTTGTTTAGGAAGCTCTTCAGCATCCAGGTTGGCATGTAGTTATGCTAGAGGAACTTGCCACATTGCGCTCTAATCTAACTTGGAAATTGTTATATACGCCTTCAGATAAGAAAGTTGTCGGCTGTCGATAGGTCTTTGCTGTCAAGTATAATTCAGATGGGATGATTGACCGCCTAAAAGCTCGTTTAGTGGTCAAAGGATTTACTCAGCAATATATGGTTTGGATTATGTTGAGACTTTTTCACCGGTTGCCAAATTGCCTTCGGTTCATGTTCTTATATCCTTGGCTATTTTTAAGATATGACCATTTCATCAGTTTGATGTGAAAAATGTTTTTCTTAATGGCGATCTTTTAGAGACTATTTATATGCAGCAGCTTTCTGGAATTGAGCGACCGGGGGAGTCTGGTTTGCCTTCTGCATAAATCGTTATACAGATTGAAGCAGTCACCGCGTGTCTAGTTTGAAAAGTTTAGTACAGTTCTACGACAGATTGGCTTCAAATGCAGTCGCGCCGACACATCTCTTTACATATAATCGTCCGCAGGATAGGGTAATTGTGTCGGTGTATGTTGATGATATTATCATTATTGGAGATGATTCTGCTAGAATCTCCAAGGTGAAAGAACATTTGGCTTCGCACTTCCATACCAAGGAGTTTGCGCCACTTAGATATTTCCTTGGAATTGAAGTATCACAGAATTCTGGTAGATTACAGCTCTCTCAGCATAAGTATGCACTTGATCTTCTATCTGAGACATGATTTCTGGATGTAAACCAGCAAACACTCTTGTGGATTTCTCAGTCAAGTTATCTCGATTGATCTCTCCTTCGGATCCTCCACTGCCTGACCCAGGACGATATCGACGTCTAGTTGGGAAGCTTATTTATCTCATTATCACTCATTTTGACATTGCTTTTGCAGTTAGCATAGTGAGTCAGTATATGCAGAATCGTTTGACCTCTCAGCTTAAAGCGGTTGAGTATATTCTCAGATACATTAAAGGTTCTTTAGGACATGGTCTTCTTTACAAACCATCATTTATATTGTCGTTCACAGCCTTTGCGGAAGCTGATTTTGCCGGATCCATTGATGATCGTTGTTCCACGAGTGGCTATTGTGTTTTCTTGGCAGGAAACCTGGTTACATGGAGTGAGAAGCAAAATGTAGTGCCTCGTTTTTCTGTAGAGGATGAGTATAGACTTATGATGCATACAGCTGCTGAGTTTGTATGGCTTACCTCTCTTCTCACAGATTTTGGGGTTTCTTCTTTTCTTCCGATTACACTCTTCTGTGAGAATAAGGCCGTAATCCACATTGTTGAGAATCCCGTTTTTCATGAGCGGACCAAGCATATTGAAATAGATTGCCATTTCATTCGTGACACGGTGGCAGATAAGGTGGTTTCACCCCAATATGTTTTCTCATTGACCCGACTAGCAGTCATCCTTACCAAATCTCTTTCTCAACCTGTTTTCGCTCGTCTTATGTCCAAGCTTGTCATGATTGTCATCTATGTTCCAGCTTGCGGGGAGTGTTAAAGAATATAATTAGTTATTATATATTAGATATGAGTATATTTAGTTAGTAGATATTAGTTATGAAGATATTTTATTATTAGATCGAGAGGTGATCTATAACTCTTTATATATAGATTTGTATCTCTATATATAGATTTGTATGGACTCATGTTTAATTATGCCAATAAATTATTTCTTCTCGGTTCATTTCAATACTCATTTGTTCGTTCAATTTATATTAATTAATATTTTACATGGGTAACCTTTGAGTGCACCATATTAGCAAGGTATGACTTACCAGACTACACTAGCTTTCTTTCCGTAAGGACTTATATAGTACTAACAAAATGATGAAATATCAAACAGCTGTATGGTGTTACAGTAGATGATTTTCCCTCTCAATTACTTTTCTTTGATTTTTAAAAGGTATGCCTCCTTGTATTATATGTTAATTGTCAACTATTAGCTGCCAATGGTACTAAACAAGGTTGCCATTCTTTAGAAGGTATGACATACTAATTTTCTGAATCTTTATTTTTCTAATAATAATGTATTTTCAACTAAAACTTGATTGCACGCTTTCACAATTCTACTAATACCTTTATCCTTTGATTAACCTAAAATCATCTATTGTAGTTAAAAGATAGCAGTGGCACTATCAACTAGATATGAAGCTAGAATAAAAATATGTACATGCGGATTGATCTATTATCTTGTGGGGGCTTTAGTTTCAAATCTACCCTCTCCAAACATGAAGAGCATATTATTCTTTGCCCTCAGCCTTGAAAGCGTTTCGTCATAACTTTTAGGGTAGTTATTTTTAAAACCCTTTTGATGCTAAAATCTTAGCACCCACAGCATGAACAGATTCTATGGAGTGGCTTAATATAATGGGTATTATTATTCTAATAACCAATAGATGATGAAAGATACAGGCTTAGGAGCAATCAACCTTGCCATGATATTTTCGGGCAACTTTATGCTCGAAATAATAGAAAGGGTATAAAGGATTATAGCTGGTTTTAAGGACTTTGGGTAGTAAGATGTAGGGCGGGGTTTTTGAAACAGAGGGTTTTCTTGACGAGACCCATGACTATGGGTCTGCTGAATAGTTATTTGTGTTGTTTTTTGAACTCTGAATGTCATGAGATTTAAGTTCCAGCAAATAGAAGGGATTTTATTGCTTGATTATCTAATAGATGGTGATCTATTGATTCCTAAAAGATTCCTAAGGAAAAATTAAGCTTGCTATCATACTTTTAGTAAGTTTATGCTTGATAATGATAGAAAGGGTATGTAGAGTCATATTCAGTTTCTAGGACATCTGGGCATCAAGATTAGGATTGGGCTTCTGGATCACAGTTCTTCTTGAGATATTATGGGTTTGCTGAATAGTTATTTGGGCTGTTTGCTGTAACTCTGAAAATTTTGACAAATTGTACATTGTGAGATTTTAAGTTCTATCAAGCATCTTTGTTTCAAATACTGTATTGTGGTTATTGCTACTTGCTAGTGAGGAATATTGATTTCCCAGTTCTCATAATTAGATTGTTTTTCTCTTTTTAACAAAAAATCTAGAAAGGAAATTTGCAGTGAATAGGTAATGCTGAACAGGCTACTAACATTAGAAGAGACAAAGTTGTCGAATCACATGTCTCTTTGATAATTTGTACGGTTGGCATTCTATTTATGTGAAATCAGACTTCAAATACAAGTTTTCCATCTCAAAAAGGAGGAGAGTCTAGAAATTATTTATAGATATCAATGAAGAGAAGGTTGGAACTAATTGGATCGGTGTTGGCTTCTTACAATTAATAAATTGTTAAACTTACATCCATATCTGACTTAAGTGTTTGATCCTCGTTTAATTTAGGTCTGGTGGAACATCTTTTGACTGTATGCACATTTGAACCTGAAGAGGTTTATATTTATCCCGATAGAATTATATTAATTCATGTATCTTTATCTGCCATAGAGGGGTCTTAGCTAATTGTAAGCAAGCATGTCAAGAGTGTTGAGTTTACTAGTAGATTAACTAAACTGTTGCAACTTTCATATAGTTTTTTGAATGCAGAGGATGTAATCCTTCTCTTTAATATATTTTTTGAATGCCACTAGATCATGCTAGAGTAGCTTTGTTACCTGTACCAAGTATTGATTAATCTAATAAACATTCTAAGTATTATTAACATAATGTGATGAATAGTATCATGAACACATTTTCTGATTTAGTTGTCTTCATGTTCACAATCAGTGGTTTTCTATTTCAGGTGAAATTACTGTTATATTTTTGTACGACCAGCAGCTGTGTTGCCAGTAAAAGGAATTGTCTGATCTGCTGAGTATTTCATCTTTGGACTTGTTTCAGATACAATTAAGAGACGCTGTTGCTCGAGAGGAGTATGCTGATGCTGCTAAGCTCAAGCTGGCAATTTCTGCTACAGAAGAAAATGACACAGTGGGAACCGCTTTATCTTATCTGAGTGTAAGCACTAGAAAACTTCATTGGGGTCTTCATTGTTTTGTCATATCTTGGCTCACTGTCGACTTAAAACCTTTAATTGCTGCAGAGAGCTGTAGAGGAAGAACGATACAAAGATGCAGCATTCCTTCGAGACCATGCTGGTGTGGGATTGGTACATGTTTAATACAGCTGTACCATTTGAAGTTTATAGATATCAGACCACTTTGAACTTTATTCTACTAGTGACATCTCGTGTAGTTGACAAATATTACCAATATGTGATGCACTGTAGAAATATTATTAGCAGTTAGGTTGATGGACATTTAAGATTTAGGTAGATCACTTGTGTTCTAGACTCCTTTCTCAATTTAGGAGTTAAGAATTGCATGCATCTTCTATCGTTGTCAGTTTTTGAGACTTGTGCGGTAGAAAATTAAACTGTTTTGCCCCAGCAAATTCTATGTATAGTTAAGCTTGTGACTTGGTATGCCAGAGGGTATGATATGCCAAGCTCCTAGCCAGCCTGGCCCTTGATATCTAGATCGTTGGCCATGAATGTGATATCATATACTAAGTCACATCTGATGTACTATAGTTCCACAATCATCTAACTTAGCCTAGGGAAGGTTAAATAGGATAATTTATGCCTGGCTTTTCTATCAGCTAAAAACCAAGGACCTGCCAAACCAAACATGCTAGACATGGGCCTGACCCAACCCCAACTCGAAAAGTACCAAATCTGAACGAAGAAACATCTTAGAATTGTCCACATATGGGTCTGTACTCTGTATAACTTCCTTGGTGCCTCTTCCGGTTGGATCCAGACATGGTAGATTTTATGCATTTGTTTATTAAGGTTGGACTTATGTGAATCCACCCCCTCCTTTAAATAAGTAGGGTGGTCTTCTCTCGCCTTGCCTTAGTGGTATGCCTTGAACATGTGGCCTCCTTGTCAAAATCCTCTTGCCTACCAACTCTATATTATATTTATATATATTGTCATGTCGATATATGTCATAGTTTGTTTAATACTACTAGCATATTATTTCTGCTCTTGAATGTCTGCTAGTTTCTAATTACTCAATCATTTAAAGATATGATTTATATTCGATAGATGAACTCCTCTATTACTGGGGATTATTGGTTTCACTTTTTGTGGAAACACATGCAGGTTGGGTGGTGGGCTGGCATTTCAGAAGATTCTTCGGAACCCTATGGTCAAATTATTCATATTAGCGCAGAACATGGGAAATATGTGGCAAAAAGCTACAGTTCGAGGTAGTACTAAAGTTACATTCCGCATTGAGTTTCATTCATGTTAAGAATATAAATAGTTATTATATATTAGTTATGAGTATATTTAGTTAGTAAATATTAGTTATGAATATATTTTTTTATTAGATTGAGAGGTGACCTATAACTCTCTCTAAATAGATTTGTATGAACTCTTGTTTAATTAAGCCAATAAAATATTTTCTCTTGATTATTTTTATGGTATCAGATTTTTGAAAAGAATTGAGAGGAAACCCAAATTTCCCAAAACCTAAACCCTAATCCTCTTTTTCAAATCCTAATCCTCCTTTTCAAATCCTAACCCTAATTCTCTAGCCCTAGCCCTAGCCGCCCCGCTCCATTGCAGTCCACCATCGCTACAGTAACATGCTACAGTAGTTTCGACGTTACAGTATTTTTGGTTCTATGGTATTTTCACCGCTACAATAATTTCTGCCGCTCCATGCTAATCGCAGCCTTGAACTCTAGTCCTAGCCCTCGCCAATAGCCGCATGGTAACAATCGTCTCCGCTCTCGGTTAATGACGATCTATTCGACCGTCTTGCTCTGACTTCTTTACGCTTGTACTTGCCTTGGTTTTAGACAACGTTGCTCTCTCCCCCCTCGCGTGATTTACTTCTGCACCATTCATCATGGATTTGATTCGGTCTCTGATGGCCGTAAAACGTCGTGTGTCATCCCTCTATAACTGCTTGTGGTCGTGGTTCCCATGGACGTCGCCATGCCGGCCTTTATTGGGCTTATTATGATGGCATTAATCATCGCGAAGATTGGTGTTAGTAGAAGCATGGCGGAAGCATGGCTACCCTAATGATATACCTACAGCTCGACAGACATCCACACCAGTTGCTACTGATCGACCTTTTTCTTCTGCCGACCATTTACCTTTGTCCAGTGCTGAGTGGGGCTGTTGCGTCTTCTCCTCTCTTCTACAGCTCCTGGCAACCTTTCTACTCTATCAGGTATATCGTTCCTTTCTCATTCTAATTCGTGGGTCGCTGATTGCGGCGTCTCACATCACATGTCTCGTGATGGACTGCCTAATTTTACTTCTAGCCCTCACAAGCTTATTTCCACTGCTGATGGTAATACGACTCATGTTTCTGGCTCTGCCGGTTTATCGCTTACTTCATCTTTACACCTGAAAAATGCTTTAATTGTGCCATTTTAAAAACAAAACTTGCTTTCTATTCGTCAGTTTACAAATGATTCTAACTGTTCCGTTATATTTTCGCTCATTTTGTGATACAGGTTCTTCTGACGAAGCAGCGAATTGGTGGGGGACATGAACAGAAGGGATTGTACTATGTTGATCACCTTCCTTGTACGCTTGCAGCTGTCTCTACTATCCAGTGGCAGAGATTTGGTCACCATCTTTCTTCTTTACATACCATGCTGCCCGATCTTGATTTATCAGAGTTCCGTTGTGAATACTGTATTCTTGGTAAACACCACGGATCCTCTTTTCCTCCGGTCAATAAAAGCATGAGTTACCCTTTGCGTTAGCGTACTCCGATATTTGGGGTCCTTTTAAATTTCCTAGTGTATTTGGTTATAAATATTTTGTGACTTTTATCGATAATTATTCACGTATGACTTGGTTGTATTTTCTGCATAATAGATCTGAACTTTTGTCTACCTTTAAAATCTTTAAAATCTTCGTAGCTGAGATTACTAATCAATTTGGTGTTTCGGTAAAGGTTCTTCGTTCAGATAATGCTAAGAAATATATTAGCATGGAGATTACTGCATTTTGTCAGACCTATGGTTTATTGCATCAAACTTCCCGTTCTTGTACTCAGCAAAATAGGATTACTGAATGAAAGAACCGATATTTGCTTGAGCTAGCTCGTTCTCTTGTCTTGCATATGCATGTCCCTTAACGATTGTTGAATTCTGCGGTCTTAACTGCCTATTTTTATATCAATCGCATGCCTTCTCTGGTCCTAGGTAACCAGTTCCGTTTCTCTATTTTGTTTCCACAAGGCAACTCTTTTTCTTGTTTCTCCTAAAGTGTTTGGTTGTCTATGTTATCCTCATATTTTAGGTCCTCAGGTAGACAAGCTTGATCCTTGAGCCACTCGTATGGTGTTTGTAGGTTACTCACGATCCCAGAAAGGGTATGTTTGCTTTGACCCTGCCACATCTAAAGGTTGTACTTCTTGTGATGTGACCTAAGAAGATTAAGCCTATTTTCAACCACCTGTTACGAACCTTTCTACTATTTCTGTTTCTCATCTACCTTCCTCTGAGCCTGATTCGTCAATTCAATCTGTGAGCCCTAGTTTTCAGCCTCTAGTCCCTTATCCACAGGTGTATCACCGTCATAAGAAAGTTGCCCAACCCTCTCCTATCAATGATTCTTCTAACGATTCTTCTGCAGGTACTCCTATACAGTCCACTGTTCGTGATTCTCAACCGTTGCTGTCTTCAGAAGATCTCTCTTTCTATTGCCTTACGCAAGACTACTGCACATCCAATCTCTAATTTTATTTTCTATCATAGACCGATATCATCTGCTCGTCAGTTTGTTTCTCCTTATCTTCCAGAACTCTTCCTTTCTTTCTTCAGAAAGTTCTTCAGCACCCAAGTTGGCATGCAGCTATATTAGAGGAAATTACCGTACCGCGCTCTAATCAGACTTGGAAATTGGTACCTCCATCTTCAGATAAGAAGATTGTCGGCTTTCGATGGGTGTTTGCTGTCAAGCATAATCCAGATAGGATGATTGACCGTCTCAAAGCTCGATTAATGGCTAAAGGTTTTAATGAGCATTATGGTTTGGATTATGTTGACTTTTTCGTCAGTTGCTAAATTGATCTCGGTTCGTGTTCTTATATCCTTGGCGTTTCTAAGGCTTGGCTTCTTCATCAGTTTGATGTAAAGAATGCCTTTCTTAATAGCGATATTTCAGAGACTATTTATATACAGCAGCCTCCTGATTTTGAGTGACCGGGGGATTTTGTTCTTCTATAAAAATCGTTATATGGATTGAAGCAGTCACCGTGTGCCTGATTTGAAAAGTTTAGTACAGTTCCAGTTCTACGACAGATTGGCTTTATACACACATAATCGTTTTCAGGGCAAGGTAATTGTGCTGGTGTATATTGATGATATTATCATTATTGAAGATTCTGTTGGCATCTCTAAGGTGAGAGAACATTTGCCTTCACACTTCTGTACCAAGGACCTTGAACCACTTAGATATTTCCTTGAAATTGAAGTATCATGGAATTCTAGTAGATTACAGCTCTCTTTGCGCAAGTATGCACTTGATCTTCTATCCGAGACAGGATTTCTGAGATGTAAACCAGCAAACACTCATATAGATTCTTCAGACAAACTATCTTGATTGAGCTCTTCCTCGGATCTTCCACTACCAGACCCAGGACGATATCGACGTTTAGTTGGGAAGTTTATTTACTTCATCGTCACTCGTCCTGACATTGTCTTTGTTGTTAGCACAGTGAGTCAGTATATGCAGAATCGTTTGACCACTCATCTTAAGGCGGTAGAGCATATTCTCAGATATATCAAAAGCTTTCCAGGACAGGTTCTACTTTACAAACCATCATTTATGCTGTCGCACACAGCCTTTGCGGACGCTGACTTTGCTGGATCCATTGATGATCATCGTTCCACGAGCCGCTATTGTGTTTTTTTGGGAGGAAACTTGGTTACATGGAGTAAGAAGCAAAATATAGTGGCTCGTTTTTTTGCAGAGGCTGAGTATAGATCAATGACGCATACAGTTGGTGTGTTCACCTCCATTCTGACAGATCTCATTCTGACAGATCTTGGGGTTCCTTCCTCTCTTGCCGACTACACTCTTCTGTGATAATAAGGCCGCGATCTACATTGCTGAGAATCCAGTTTTTATGAGCAGACCAAGTATATCGAAATAGATCGCCACTTCATTCGTGACAAGGTGATAGATAAGGTGGTTGCACTCCAACACGTATTTTCTTTGATTCAACTAGCAGATATACTTACCAAACCTCTTTGTCGACCGGTTTTCGCTCGTTATTTGTCAAAGCTTGGCATAATTGATATCAATCCTCCAGCTTGCGGTGGAGTGTTAAGAATATAATTAGTTATGAGTCTATTTAGTTAGTAGATATTAATTATGAATATATTTTATTATTAGATCGAGATGTGATATATAACTCTCTATATATAGATTTGTATGGACTCTTGTTTAATTAAGCCAATAAAATATTTCTTCCTGATTATTTTCAATTCAAAACTAAAAACACCTAAGAAGATTGTCACCTGGATACCAGCTGTATGGCCTGCATGGATTCTCTAGCAAATATCCAACCCACCTTTATTGTTTTTTTTATTTTTCTTAGATTTTTTGAATAGTTCACAAGATTCTGGGATTTATACAAGACGACATAAGAACGATTCATTTTGATGGAGGAAAATTGTGTGTAAATTGTAGAATTACAAGTAATCATGAAATAATGAAGTATAATTAAGTCCTAATGATAACTTGAGATAATTGGAAATCTAGAATGCTTAACCATAAGTAAAGATAAAGAAACACTTGCTTATATTAGTAAGTTATTCTAGTAGGAATGCTAAGCAATATCTTAATAATTATAGCATAAGCCAACAAATACTCTTTATGTGAAATCAGCTGTGAGGTTGTCTAGCTTTTGCTACTTTCTGAGCATCCTGGCCTTTTAGAATAAAGATTCAAAATATTCTATGCACCGAAAGATATTATTAGTTTCTCATCTCGGATGAATCCATTTAGAAGTGATCAAAATGAAAGCGTATCATTTTGGAAGTACTCAATAAATTCAGTTAAAAGCCTAGAAAAGATATGTTTGCGGATCTAAACCTCAAGAGGCATTAACTGCATTTTGATAACCATTGAATGATAAATTTTGATATCTAGTAGCTGTTGAAACTTGATATTTACATATCTATTTCTCATTTTGTAGCTTTTTTCGGGATTCTGTTTCATTATATTATTTTCTAGTCGAAATTTCTAGCGTTTTATGACTTCAGAATTCATGCTTAAGAGGTTGATTCAATCCAAAGTGATCTCTGAGTTTCAATATGGATCTTATCATTATTCAGAGTGCTTGTTTCAGGTTGTCCATTGAACAGTTGGTTCCTGTCCTTGCGATCATGCCCCATTTAGTTATGTTTTTAAAAATATTTTATGGAGTATGAGAACTGGAATCACTCTTGCTTTAACTTCTAGGTATTGTAAATGTAACCCATCATATTTTTCTAGCTCCTTTAATTTTGTTAGCAGATGAATCTTTTGTCTGATAATTATTTAGGACATTAAGCTATTAATTTAAGCATTCATTTGAACCAATCTTACTATCCTAGTAGCTTCAATGGTGGAGTAAATTATAGGAAAGATTATCATATTTGGTTTTGCTGCCATGTTTATATACAAGCTACATCTACAGCTTTCTTCTGTATGTGTCATGAGAGTCCACTTTTAGAGCAAGGAAAGGCAGACTGGGTATGCCGATATCATAGCAGTCATTTTAAGCCATGAGACGTGTTAATCATTGTTGATGATGATTTAGTTGTTTAACATTGTGCTGTGTGGCTGGCGACACTGGGCAAGTATGAATGATTTCAAACAAGTTGATTCCCATTTAAAAGATACCACATAGGACGCAAACTTAAGCATGCAACTGCAGGCAAATGAAAAAGTAACCATAAGTATGGAAATGTTTGTTATTGGGTAACTAAATAGCAATATTTTCTTTGGTTAGTGGGTATATCACTATTTTCAACATCAATAGTGGGCATCTATCTTGAGGCCAGGAATAGTCATGAAACATTGCGCTTAATATAAGTACACGTCAGCATAGAGTATACACCCTATTAATATTAAAATATCAATCAACACAAATACATGGTGATTAAAGGAAACAGTACCTACAAAGTTCCCAATTTATCTTTGGTCATTTTTTGTTTTGTTTTACATTTCTACTGATGATCCTTTGTTTGTCAATTTGGTTCTTCCCATCATATTATGTATGCATCTGTGCCTGCATGTATAGATGTAATTTGATATTTTATATATGCATGCATGTATGGATGAAAGTAGGCAAACTTTGTGTACTTGTGTGTAGGTTATCCTCTGCATGTGGATATGTGTGCGCACGCGTGCGCATCATGCTTTTACTTCTGCAGTCGATTATTTGAGATTGGTGCCGGCCCATGATTAACGATGCCTTAATGTCTCAAGAAGATTATCCAGATATCATAATGCACGTATTAACATGCACTGACCGATCACACCTTGAGCACCTCTGTTTTGAGTTGCTGTTACATATTTGCACTGCCTATGTCTATGTGAACCTTTCTGCTCATGGGGCCACATGGCCTTGATGTCTGCTCCAACCTTTGAGAAAATTCACATTCTTTTCTGAAATTTCATATGAAATTAGATATACTTTCTGATATGTTACTGAATGGATCAATCAATAACAACAACTAAGCCTTTTATCCCAAGCATATGGGGTAGGCTACATGAACCAACATGAGAATCACGCCGGGTCCAACACATGAATCCTCCGTCTCCATTCACTCCTATCGAACAATATACTTTCATTGAGGCCTTTGGCAACCATATCTTTTCGTATCACCTCCATTCATGTTTTCTTCGGTCTCCCTTTCGCCTTTTTGACAATGCCTATATCGAGAGTATCCATTCGTTAAACCGGTGCTTCATAGGTCTGCGTCACAGATTACCAAACCATCTTAGCCGGTTTTCCCGTATCTTCTTCTCCACTGGTGCTACACCAACTTTTGTAAGAATATTCTCATTTCGCACCTTATCTTTTCTAGTTACCACACATCCAACGAAACATGCGCATCTCCGCTATGTGCATCTTCTGTGTATGATGCTTTTTAGGAGCCCAGCATTCTGTACCATATAATAAGGCATGTCGAATAGCGCTCCGATAAAACTTCCCTTTCAATTTTAACGGAAAGTTACAATTGCACAAAAACCTTGTTGCACTACTCCATTTCAACCAAACAGCTTGGATCTTTTGATTAACACCGCTATTGATCTCCCAATCTTTTTGGGTGATAGAACCTAGATATCTAAACTGATCGCTCGGTGATATCTCTTGTCCTTCCAGTGTTATACCAATATGGTACGACTTCTCAGTTTGCTAAATTTGCAATGCATATATGCTGTTTTGGACCTGCTCAATCTGAACCCCCGAGATTCCAACGTTTGCCTCCATAACTTCAATTTGGTATTAACCCCTGCTTTCGTCTGATTTACTAGAACAATCCCATCAGCGAATAGCATACACCAAGGTACCTCATCTTAGACAGTTCTAGTAAGCTCAGCCCTCACGATAGTAAGCAGGAATTGACTTAATGCAGATCCTTAATATAAACCAATTGTAATTGAAAAATCACACGTTAAGCCGCCGTAAGTTCTGGCATTTGCCACTACTCCATCGTACATATCCTTGATCATGTCAATGTACTTGACGGGGACCCCTTTCTTTATCATTGTCCCCAATAATACTTCTCTAGGTATCTTGTCGTACGTTTTCTTTAAATAAATAAATATCATATGCAAATCTCTTCTCTCTCGAAAACGCTCAAACAGTTAACGAAGCAAATGAATAGCCTCTGTCGTCGATCGTCCAGGTATGAATCCAAACTGGTTCTCTGTTATCTTAACATATTTTCTTAGCCTGTGTTCAATCACTCTTCCAAAACTTCATGGTGTGACACATAAGTTTTATTCCACGGTAGTTTGATCGATTTTGAATGTCATCCTTGTTCTTATAGATAGGTACAAGAGTATTTTTCCTCCATTCATTTGGCATCTTTTTGGTCTGTCAAATCTTATTAAACAGATCTGTCAGCCATTTAATGCTTATTTCTCCTAAGCATATCCAATCTCGATAGCAATTCCGTTTAGACCAACCGCTTTTTTTGATCTCATTTTCTTCAAAAGCTCTTTAACCTCAGATATTCTTATTTTACGCATGAAATCACGGTTTATATTTTGAGATTTAATAACAAGTTTTTGTCATTCAATCTCTTAGTACAGCTCTCATTGAACAATTTGTCAAAATAATCTTTTCACATTTCCTTAATATTCTCATCTCAAACTAAAACCTTCTGATCTTCATTTTCGACACAATTCACCACACATAAGTCTCTGGTCTTCCTTTTTCGCATCCGAGCAATCCAGTATATATCATTTTCAGCTTCCTTAGTGTCCAACTTCTCGTACACCTCCTTATAGATCTTAGTTTTAGCTTCCCGAACAGCTTTCTTAACTTCCTTTTTAACCATTTTAAACTTCTCAAATCTCTCCGCATTTCTGCTTTTCTTTAAATTTTTATAAAAATCTCTCTTGATTTTAATAGCAGTCTTTACTTCGTTCCACCATGATGTGTTCTTAGATGGTGGAGTACCACCTCTTGGCTCACAAAGTAGATCTCTAGCTACCCCTTGATACATCTAGCCATTTTGTTCCATGTTCAATTTGAATTATTTTTAGACTGCCAATCCGTTTCTTGAACTATACGATCTATAAAAACCTTTTGGTTACCTTCTTTCAGTCGCCACCATTTAATTTTAGGCTCTACCTTACGTCTAATCTTTCTAAATTCACTTCTAAATCGAAAATTTAGAACTAAAAGTTTATGTTGAGTGGTTACACTCTCACCTGACACTACCTTACAGTCGATACAACAACCTCTATCTATCCTTTTCGTCAGAAAAAAGTCTATTTGATTTGCACCTGATCCGCTCCTAAAGGTGATAAGGTAAGACTCTCTTTTCCTAAACCAAGTGTTTGCTAAGATCAAATCATAAGACAAGACACAATCTAGAATCGAACTACCTACTTTATTCCTTTGTCCAAAACCAAAACCAGCATGGATAGTATCAAACCCACCACGACTAATACCTATATGTCCATTGAGATCACCACCAATAAACTTCTCTTCACTAGGCATCCTTTGCACCATCTCGGCTAAATTCTCTCAGAATAGACACTTATTAGCGTCATCAAAACCTATCTGTTGTGCATAAGCACTAATAACATTAAGTATCTCCCAACCTAGAATAAGCTTAACCAGTAAAATTCTATCACCTTTTTTCCTAATCTTAAGTACATTCTCAAGCAACCGTCTATATATGATTACGTCTACCCCATTACGATTTTTATCTCTACCCGTATACCAAAATTTATAACCCCGAGACTCTATGACTCTATCCTTTTCACCTACCCATTTAGTTTCTTGCAAACACATAATACCAACTTTCCTAATTATCACCACCACTAATTCTGTTAGTTTACCCGTAAGAGAACCTATGCTCTAAGAAGCTAGACAGATTCTATAAATGCTTGGTTATTTGTCACTACACCTGGTGTCCGATGTAGCGCGCCGTTTTCGGACGATGACCTAGAAGCCCTTACATACTTAACACTACACCCGAGATCCGATGTAGCGCGTCGCTGATTAAAAGATGCCTTAACGATATTCTTATTATGGTTCATATCATAGAATGTGACAAAGTTTTACGTTGGCTGCCACAAGCCTACCACAACCCTCACCCTTTCTCATCCGGACTTGGGACCGGCAACGGTGGGTTTAATGAATGGATCAATCGAATTGCATTTATATGTGTTGTTTTCTTTCTGGTGCAGAGTTAGTTTCATAACTACCTCATGCAGCAGTTCTCAGTTACCCATGAATGAAACATCTATTGTTCTACCAAGTTCTTATGCATCAACTATGATTTGTACAATCAATTTACTTGCTCTATACTTGCTCATTCTGTTTGAATTGTTGCATTGATTATCATATTGAATTGTAAGGACTTCTTTTGCTGCTGTATTGCAGGCAGCTATCCTCTGCTAGGCCAGGTTTTCCTCTATTTGAAATTTATTTCACTGTAAGGAACGGGGAATACCAGCAGCAGGTATTTCTACAAGAGCACATCTGCGCAATTCTTTTGTCATATGATTAAAGTATTTGAATCGGCATCTTATAATGCATGCAACACAATTAATTCACCAGAAACAAAGGTGTCACACGGTATTATTGGAAGAATTGTAATTCTTTTTAGCCAACATGCATCTTTGATTATGCACTATCTACCATGTTTTTCTGGATGAGGCTGTCGGAGTTCTTAATGTAATGAGTAATTATGGAAATACAATTTATCATTCATGTGCTCCCTCACATTTTGGCTTTGCGTACTGAGCAAGATGCATGATTTATAGGCTGTCTACCTAAAACGGGCAAGCAGAAGTTCTGGAGGTTTTCTAAAGAAATCTATTAAAGTGTCGGATGCCAGTGTCCTAAACCAATCCGGCAGTTCAACTGAGGAACAAAAGGATATACTTTCTGATGATATAAAATCCAGTGAAGAGGAGAGAGATGGTGATTCTGATGTCTCTGATGGACTGGATGGTATACAAAATGTTTTACGAGATATGATTCCTGGTGTCAAGGTCAAAGTATTGAAAGTTGTGTCCCCAGGCAAGGTAGATAGAGATTTGATAGCTAAAGTTATCGAACAGATTATGGAGGAAGAGGAAGAGGAAGAAAGCACTGGCGATGAGCTAGATGGTTTAGAAGCAGATGATGTCAAACTTGAGAGTGACATTGAACTTGATGATATAGGAACAGACATTGGAGATGCAACTAGCGATACTATAGGAAAGCAGAATGAGATCTCAGTGAAATTGGTAATTGGTACGCTCATGCAAAAAATGTCCACAGACATGCCCCCTAAAGATGTAATTCGCATGCCAGCTAAGCTAGAGAAAAGGGGCCGCTCGTCATTTCTATTTTCCATAGAGCAGGATGATAAGCAACTTGAAAACAATGCAAAACGGCAGGCTTTGCAGAAAAGAACTGCTGCTCTTTCAGCTCAGAAGAGTTATAATGTCATGTCTGATCTTTCCAAGGTCTTCCATAGTAAAGAAAAGATACCCATGAAGGTAAGTAATTTTCGTTTCTCTTCTCTGATTGAGGTTTTTTAACTGCTGAAAAAAGTCCCAATTATATTCATAAATTATATTTGATCCAGAATGATTTTCCTATGTTTTTGCAAGTACTGTTTAATACTCTGATTGTATAAACCTTGACTTGAGATAATATTTTTCTCTTTGGTAAAGGCATCCTTCTGCTTTATTTGTTTGTTCGTGTGTGTGAATTAGAAGATATTGATGAATAGCCTCGTCTCACTGTTTATATTATGTTTAAACTCCTAACTTTGCCCATACATAGAGGAAAATGTTATGCAATGCATGCAGGATTGCAGGGTTTGATGTTAGAGCTTAGAAATATATGATGATTCATCTACATTGCTGTTTCGAACCTTTGTTATATGCACATTTAAAATATCATATTGATAACATATCAATAGAAGGCGTTTATCCAATTTATCTGCCTTCAAAAAATAATTAATTTGGTATTGCTTCATCCATAAGTAGTTGTCATTCCAACGTCTTGACTTTTGATCCATGTGGGATCATGGATGGATCAATGCTGTCAAAGGCGCGAAAGGTGCTGCGCCTCATGTGAAAGGCGCAACCAGGCGCTGAAGTATGCCTCTCGAAACTTCGAGGCGCTATGCAATTGTGAGGCGCACACTTAGGCGCGAGCCTCACGTGAGGCGTCCGCCTTGTTCTAAGTGGCTAGTTTAGGTAAACGGGTCGAATGAGTTTGGCTATTGGGTTTTTTTTAAACAAACATGAACCCAAAACATAAAATTTAGTGGCTACTGGGCAACCGTAACCGAAACCAACTCGAGAGTACCCCCAAAAGAGCTAGGGTTTATCTTGTCTGCAAGCTCGTCATCCGTTAGGGTTTTTCGAGTTTTCATTGTCGACTCGCTGGCGGCTCTTCGAGTTCTTCGGTTGCGTCTAGGTCTCTCAAACTTCTTCTCATGTTCTACTCTTCTTCTCAAATTAGACCTTCTCTTCTCGTTTAGAGCAACTCGAGAACATCCCAAAACATAAAATTAGGTGTAGTTTCTCCTCTTCTTCCCCTTTTATGTTGTTGGTGATGGATTTTTGAGTCGAAAGTTCAATTTTTAGTGGAATTTTATATGGTTTTTATCTCATTACAAACTTGTGCGCGTCACACACTTGGGCATGTGCCTCAGGCGAGCGTCTTGCGCCTCGAGCGCATTAGACCCTTTGCGCCTCGCATTGTACCTTGCGCATTGACAGCATTGGGATGGATCATGGATTTGTGTGTCTGATAATATGTTTCATAGGTATATCTTGTATATAATACTACTGTGAATTACATCCCCCTCCAGAAAAATAGGAAGAAAGGAAAATAAAGCGAACAGACATTTATAAATGCATCTGAAATTTTATGCATACAATTTACATACTGAATATGTGTGTAAAATATTTAAGGAGTTTAATTGTAGTCTCATGACTCGATCATTCCACCTACCATACAAGTATATGGGTTGTAAATTGAATTGTTTTTCCATACTAGCATAAATTGGAGTTCTAGATGCAGGGGGTCAAAGTTAACATGATTGCTCATCCATATTTATTAGGGTGTATGGAGATCAATTTGAACACACATGAATGGAGCTGAGAGGTTGTGTCTAGACTACAATAGGAAGGGCTTCCATTCCACATAGCCCAACCGATAGCCAACTTCCAGCGGTCCTTTGTGCATAGCCGGGGTGCTTGTGCACAAGTGCAGGAAGGTCAGATCAGTCAAATTATGCGTCATCATTGACGTTATACATATCCCCTAGGATTCTATTAGTGAGCTTGCATATATAGAGAGGTGCCTAGAGCAGAGGGCTAGAACTGCAGTAGGTCGTTGGAATTCATTTCTCTAGAGAAATTGCTGTGGTTTCAGAACGGGCTCTTGTATGTGTGTGGGCATGGGTTGGTTGGTTTTTGGCATATTATGTACTTTGCTGTACAGTTTAAGAGCCATGGTGTAAATACAGTACTTAATTGTAAGTATTTTAGGATGTTTTCTGATTGATAATTGGTCCTTCAATTATCTTACTTCATGTCCACGTTAATCATGGTCAAACTCCAAACTTATGTGCTATGTTAAGGGATATTAACTTAGGTCATTCATATTAAAGAGTCAACTAATTTTTCTTGAGTGTTTTTTAAATGGATGTGTAGGATGTAAATATATCATACACCATATCCATTCTGTGTAATAAACCCGTCAAATGATGGTCGACTTTTAACTTTAAATGCCTGTGTAGGTCATTCATATTAAAGAGTCAACTAATTTTTCTTTAGTGTTTTTTAAATGCCTGTGTAGGATGTAAATATATCATACACCATATCCGTTCTGTCTAATAAATCCGTCAAATGATGGTTTTGACTTGTAACTTTTGTGTAGAAATGTTAGTGGTTGGCTATATGTTACAACTCAGTTGCGTGTCCCGTGATGCTCAATAAAGATTAATATAATCCCCCCTAGGTTTATTATCTTTTTTTCTTCTGGCTCTCTTATGGTACAGAGAAATTTGTAAGGTTGTCTTTGGTTATATGGCTTTGGTTGCATAACTGATAAGAGAGCCATGAACAAGATAGATTTCCTACATGCCAACTGTTATTTTGAACTTCATGGAATTGTTCACCTTCCAACATATTCTTTCACTATGAATATGCATTACATTAATAGGATTGGTGTTAGATTGAAAGCAGATGTGCTCCATAGGAGAACATTATCTTATAACTCATTATTTCATGAATTCCAACCCTAACCTGTGAATCTGTGATAAGTTTTGTCATAGACATTCATGATTTAAGGTGCAACCCTTTCATGTAACTATGTTTCAAGTGAAAAGCAAAGAATTTAGCAGTCAGCTCTTTGGATGTCTAAATAATCATTCTACAAGGTTGTCACTCTTATTCGTAACATTACTATTACATCATGCAGGTACTTAAAGATGTTGGAGAGTTGATAAATCTAACCATGAATCAGAACCAGAGTCATCAATTTTTGCCTGGATCAACGCTTTTTAATCGTATCGAGATACCATCTACTTCAGATCCTCTTGGTGGTATGTTACAGTGGGGCATTACTGGTTCACCATATACCTTTAGATAAAATCCTCCTAAACAAATCTAACTGTTGTAGAAGTTCTAATCTAAAGCTATTTTATAATTTTGAATGTAAAATGCATTGATATCTCATGCACATGTGATTGTTTGTGGCAGGCTTGTATGTTGGTGCGCATGGAATTTATACATCTGAAATTCTCCATCTGAAACGCAGGTTTGGGCAGTGGCAAGAGGATGATGAATGTATGAAGCATAGAGATTTGGAGTTTTATGAGTATGTTGAAGCTTATAAATTGACTGGGAGTGTTTCGGTTCCAGTCGGTCAGGTATTTATGTTTGTTTTTGACAATTATTTTTTCATGGGTGCCACTAACACTTGAACACCGAGTCCGGTGAGAGAGTATGTGCTTCCTCTGTAAGTTTTGAGTTTATACCAAAAAAAAAGCATAATTTTCAGAACTGCGCCTTATCAAATAGTTGCTTATATTTGGAGTCTTAAATAGTATATTTCGTGTCGTGAATTTTGCTACTATTATGAATTTCAATAGAGCCATTTCTATTTAGAACATGAGATGTTTTTCTGTAATAACTTCCATTTTCCTTTTCAAACTTGCATATATTCTTATCGGCGGAGCTGGTTTAATAGTTAATACTCTAGTCCAAGATAATTTGTTCAGCTTGATACCAAGTTGTTAGCTTCATTTAATTTAGTTTCTGTGGGGTAAGTTTGGGCATTTTGAGACTTGAATTTATCATCAATATGAGGGTGGCTACCCACCTTATACAAACCAACTACGATGACTACCTTTATCATTGTGACTGAGGTGCAAATTTTCGTGCCATTAGTGGCACTTGTTTATAATTGCTCTTATAAGTTTATCACTTTGTGATCGGGACAATAACATAGAAAAATTCGTCACGTCATACTTGGTACTTGGATTTGATGACTAGATAGGCTCCTATCTACGGAAAAGCTGTCTCCTCGCTGTATCACTCTTAAACTATAAATATGGAGCTCAAACCAGATACTTAATACTCATGGTTAGCTTGGCAGAAACGTATTTGGCAATCCTTCTAGTGAAATCGAAGGTGTTTGTGAATAACAACTTGAGGGGAGAGTGCATAAAAAAGTAACCTAAGAAAAAATTGGTGTTTGTATTCTTTCTCATTTTTTGAGCTATTTCATCATAGCGTGATGTGCGAGCATATCTTCTCGCATGATGAGAAGAGTTTTATCAACGGGGATCCGGTGAATTTTGTTTAATAATTTAAATTGATGGGGTCTGTTAGGGAGTGATGGGCGTTTTATAGGTATACATGGGCCTTTGACATAGTGGGTTCCAACAATAACAATAAGACTTAAGCCTTGTTAAGGTTTGGCCCATCTTATATCTTATGCCCATATGTTTCTTTTGTTGTTTCCAATATGAGGCTATTTTTAAAGTCCTATCATTTGGTTTTTACTTTCAATACTTCCCCTCACGTGCAACCATCACTTTTTCTTGGTGTGATTGTCATGTGGAAAGTACGAGTAACGTTACGTAGGGATGATAATTGAACGAGCTAGCTCGGGTTCGATTAGGGTTTAGCTCGGTATCAACTCGTTCAAGCTCGGTTCATTTATTACTGAGCCAAACATGAGCCAGAAACCCGGGCTCGTTTATTAAATGAGCCAAACTCGAGCTCAGCCATGCTCGTTCGGTATTGACTCGAGTTCAGTTCGGTTATACAGTTTTAAAAAAGTAATATGTAATATAGAGCAGATTCTATACAACTCTCAGGACACTTAATTCAATTAAGGGACAATATATAAAGTTAACCGAGGTGAATATAAAACCCAACACTTAGACCCACTTTATGCTCTGTATGTTGGTTTTTTTTTAATCTTTCCATATCTCAAAGCCTTGAGTCTTAGGCTCTATGATTGTTGTCCCCAGCCTAGCCTCTTACAAAATACTTTCATGTTTTCTTCTGAAACACCTGAAATGGCCATTGACCTATCATCAGCATCCACCAAACGCTTCTTTGTCTTTTTCCTTTCAGAGATCGTCTAATAGAAGATGCATCTGAGCTCGACTTTGGTTTGTTTAAGGTCGGTAAGCTAACGAGCTGAACATGAGCCAGATTTGCTCAGCTCAAGACGAACTCGAGCCGAGCTTTAGCTAGCATAAACTAAGCCGAGCCGAGCTTGGACAAGGATCGGTTCGTTCAAGTTCGGCTCAGTTACACCCCTAGAGTTATGTGCAATCATCACTTTTTCTTGGCGTGGTTGTCACGTGGAAAGTACGAGTAGAGTTACGTACAACATATACTTTTTCTTAGTGTGGTTGTCATGTGCAAAGTACGAGAAGAGTTACGTGCAACTATCACTTTTTCTTGGTGTGGTTGTCATATGGAGGATTGGGCCATGGCTCTGATACCATGTTAAAAATCAAAGTTTATTTAAAGTTGAGAGAGTTGTGGCTTTTTATAGATACACATGGGCCTTTGATATAAGTGGGTTCCAACAATAAAAGTTAAGCCTTGTTGAGATTTGACTCATCTTATATTTTATACCCATGTGTTTCTTTTGTTGTTTCCAATGTGTTAAAAGTCTCATGATTTGGTTTTTACTTTCAACAGGGTCAAAGGCCAACCAAAGTAAGTTAGATCAGTGGTTCTTGTAGTGTGTGCCATGGTAAACTCCATGGAAAACCCTCTTGTACTTCAGATAGACTGGTGTTGACACTATGCTGATTGTTTCTTCAGCGTGTTTTCCCAAAAATGTCATTATTGTATGAACGTTCAATTTATTTTCCCTTATTAATCGACTTGAGCAAATTTTACTTTGGTGACTGGTTCCCCTTTTTTAGTTTAATTAGTTTTGAGAAATGAGTCTTTGGACAAGTGTGACAAAGGTTGATAACATGGTTACCGCGCCACGGCGAATCACGGTAGTAGTGAACCACCAGGACGCCGTGGTGACACGGCGTCCGTCTGGCGGTATCGTTCATAATATGCTACATTAATTTTATATATATCTATAGTTTTATACCCAATATATAACTAAAAAAACAATAGATTACCATCATGCACATAACTATATCATCATTTAACCGTCAAACATAAAACATTTTATCAAATTAGTATATTATTAGTTTATCACGATAGGAATCACTTGGGGTATTTGGAGGGAACATAATGAAATAATTTTTAGGGGAAAGAATAAATGCTTATATGATTATCAAATTTCAAACTCGACTCTCGGTCTCATATATATGCAGACAAGGCGAATCTTAAAAAGGATGAATTACGGTGGTACACCACGGTGGTAGCGAATCACGATGGTAGTATACCGCTGCGACGCCATGTCATCCCTATGGCGACGCCGTGACAACTCAACTTGATAAATGCACCAATTGGGCTTTAGCTCAGTTGATATCAATTTCCTCTCCCATACGAGAAGTTGCAAGTTCGATCCCCGAAGAGGGGGTTGATTTCCAAAAAAAGCCCGATAAATGCACCGGTTAGGAGTTATAAGTATGTAGTTATTTGAAAAACCAGGGCTATATAGGCCTAAACGAATATGGATGGTTCTAATTTTTTTATTAAAAAAATACGGTTAATTGGAAAAACTAAAGAGCGAGGGCTGGTGAGACCACCAATCATTTTGTCATTTGATGGTGATCCAATGTTTAGTAGTCAATTTTTTGAAGTTTCATCTTAGTTTGGCCATTTATTGGATATATGGAAGACTTCATAATCTAGACAAGGCTACCTTTGGATTCGAAGATATTGAGTGAAAGCAAAAGCCGTTAGTGCGATTCAATGATCCGTTCAAAAGAACATTGAGATCCTCCTGTTTTCTATTCCTTTCCCAGATTTTCTTTCAAATGAAACATAGCCTAAATGTAGATGAATTCACAAGCCAGGCACTCTTCTGTTGCCAAGGAAACATTCTAGATATCTAGTTACATTGTTATTTAGTATAGGGGGTACTCACCCCACAGGATAAAAGCAGACATAATGCCTGAGTAAATCAATATTTCAGAGGGTTTAAACAATCAATTAGATCTAATTTTTCATACTTGTATGAGTCTTAAAATGCAACTTTTATGTTAAGTTTTCAACCTTTTTTGAATTGCAATGCAGCACCATATGATTTTCTGCTAGAACATGTTTCCCCTCCATCTATATGAGCAATTTTATTTCCCTTCACCAAACTTGCATATATGCTTACAACTTGGTACAACTTATATAACACTCTACTCAAGTAAAATTCGGTCAGATTATTGCTGAGCTGTTATTTCTTGTAACTTAGTTTCTATAATTTGAAGTTGGGCATTTTGAAATTTGAATATTATATCCATGCAAAATGATTACTTCACCCACCTTATACCAACTACTATGACTGCCTTCAGTGTGATGATGTAGATTATTCTTTTTCCTAGTTTACATGAAGAATTGGTTTGTTTCCGTTCGGAGCCCTTTTTTGGATCGGGTATTTGGGTTGTTTTCTATTTCTTCTATTTCATTGTTCTTGTTTTTGTTGTTTGTGTGTATGGATTCATCTCAATTCTACTGTAAAATCTAGTCAAGTCCACTTTGATTTCTTATCAAACAGACAATAACCTAGCCTGCTACAATAATTCAACATTTTCACACTTGTGGTATTATTGGGTTTCTGCAGGTTGCTTTCCGTGCAAAGATTGGCAAGCAATATCAGCTGCCCCATAAAGGGATTATACCTGAAGAGTTTGGTGTGGTAAATTACCTGAGGACATTGTAATTAAAATATATGGCCATGTGGTCGACTACAGCTCCTTGGCTGCGGCTGAACAGAGTTTAAAAAAGAAAGAAGAAGGGTGTTGGATTTTTTTTTTTTTTGGGGGGGGGGGGGGGATGGGTTCCATGGGGATCAAGGGGTTGGGAGCCCCACCGTTTTACGCCACTGTAACCCGCAGCTAATCAGCAGTGGGCGACCGCAGCGCATATTTAGCTTTGCCCATTAACATTTTACAGACAAGTTGATTTCTACATGTAATCAGATTGCTAGGTATAAGGGACAAGGAAGGATTGCTGATCCTGGTTTCAGGAACCCGAGATGGGTAGATGGCGAGCTCGTGATTCTTGATGGGAAGGTACTCATGCTTGCTCATATGAGATACTCTGTTTTGAATTTGTTTAATTATGCTATTCTAATGTTTCTGAGAAAATGTTGATTCGGGGTTTCACAGTACATAAGAGGAGGGCCAGTCATTGGATTTGTCTATTGGGCTCCTGAATATCATTTTCTAGTGTTCTTCAACCGGTTGAGGCTTCCAGAAGAGTGATCCTTTGGACATAAATTTTAAACGATGCATTATTTCAAGGTAATTCCTGTTCTCCTATATATTACTTATGATTCTAATCTTGTTAGATGGTATCAAACCAGTTGTTATGGAAACTGATAGTAAGTATTAGTCATGTTCATATTTCTATAAATTAATTGACTGCATTGTGCTGTTACCAGTCATTCACTATGAAGCTTAGCACGGAGCTATTTAGCAATTGGTTTATGTAAAACTTCGACTCCTTTAACATAAACAATAGTAAATATGTAAAACTACGTACTGCATCCATGACAGTTATGTAAATGTAATTTGCAAATGAATTGGCATCCTCTCCCTTTTCTTTTAAATAAAGTAAAATATTCAAACTATAGTAAATGGGAATTGATGTCTTCTAAATTATCAATATATTGATCTATTCTGAGAGAACATCGCACTCTTAAACAGTTATAATTAACTGGTTTTTATTTTTTGGAGTTCTGATCGTAATTCTTATTCCTGTGTGTAATCGTTTTCCACAGATCGGTGGTACACAAACTCGGCTCTTAGATATCATTATATATTGTAACATTATATCATCATGGAGAATCTTGAGTTGCCCGCTTTTTTTAATTGCTGCATGTTGAGTTCTTTTATCAAGACTTCATATCAGCCACCTACTGTTTTGGGAGCTTGCAAAATTAAGGGTTTGGAGTTCAACAACAGCTTCTACGTGAGATTTGATCCCTCCCTTTCAAAAGCATACACCCTTTCAGGCTGCGATTTCACTTCAATGCATGTACGGTATCTGTTTACTTGCTAGCCGCTGAATGCTTAATTTTTGTATATTGAGCTGACATGACAACACTTTTATGCTAAACTGTAAGTTTGATCTACATTTCTAGTGTTGTATGTATATTTAATATGGTTATCAGTCATTTACAGGCATTCTGGTAATTTCACCCTAATATGACTTTGCCATAGAGTTGAATAATTTCGTAGTGCTTTGGGTTGAGTTGGTTTTAGATTATTTCACAGTAAAATACCTTAATATTGTTTGTTGTCCCGAAACTTTGTATGGGGTAATTTTTTCTCGGTGTTTGTCATATCTTTGCGTAGTTTACATGCTTATTTCTAAAGCAAGACATGATTTGTGCTGTGTTTAATTTGTGCTGAACTTCGGATATTATTATTTTTGACGTTTAAATATCATTTTCGCAAGTTGAGGTGGTCTGAATGGTTCAAAACTTTTTGGAGGGGGTATTGTTGCTTTGAGATGATGGTACTGGCGAGCTCTTTACTGCAAGAGAATCACTTCAATGTGAACCCCATGTATTTGGCATTGCATCACCAATTGTCTTCAAAAATGATTCCAAAAATACGGGATACGGAGAGCAACGAAGGCCAGTCATACTACCCTTCCATAGTCACTTAAAGTCTGTCTAGCTAAACCTGTACGATAATATTCACGAATAATATTAACATTATGCTGCATAATTAACAAGTGATATCAAAAGGAATCACAAGATGATGATAGATTCAATAAAAGATCCAAATGACAAGGCTTCCAAACAAACGAATTATAAGATCCAAAATAAAATATACATTAAATCTAACGTCTCGTAAGGGCGCACATTCTAATAGCATCTGAAATAAAATAGAAATAAACCTATCAATACCACTAATCCTCGGCAAACTCCTGATAATCATTCTTATCCTGCTCTGTCTGTATGTCAGTCTCTAAACTTGAGATGACAAGTCCCAGGGATGTCAGAACATCCCGTAAGTATTCAATCGTAATAATGTGTGAATGCGTGTGATAGCATGAATATGTGAGTGTAGTGAAACCCGTGTGCACATGTAAATATGAATATGAGAATAATATGAAACAAGCATATAAACAATTCAAGTCGGTCAAGTCATATCCTAACTGGTCACTAAAAGAGTAATCTATCCTATTGCGAGTTCGAGTGCGTATGTCAAGCTCTGCAGGAGTATTCCCAACCCAAGAGTAAGGCCCCAAGGATAAGAAAACTCGGGCACAATTGTGGAAGGAATAAGTGATCGTATAAAGCACGATACCAGCTTATGAACATGTGATCAATATAGCCCGGTACGAGCTGTATAAACAAGTGACCGATATAATCCGGTACGAGCTGTAGGCAATGACACTCCTGAGATCCTGTTGAACGAACACACACTCAACTACCCAACACCCCATGTATCTATAACTAACATGGTAATGAATTCAACCACTAATTAAAATGCTGGCTAGACTGGAATAGGTAATATCATGTTAATGGTACGTAATAGGAACTGGTAAACAGAAAAAGATTGTATCATGGCATGTAATTCAACATTCTAATTAGCGATCTTGTTTAAAATAATGTAACAATAAACGTGAACAAGCAAGGCATGTCAAGCAAGGTATTTTACGTATGTAATTTGACAGTAATCTTAAATATGTATAAGGCATGAAAAAGGAGTCTTGTGCATCAAATCATGAGATTTATATTAAACAAGATTAATTACGTTAAAGGGACGATTCCAAGTTACATAAAAAGTTGTAATATTTAAACGAACATGTAATAAAATATGATATTATGGTTTCAATTAATGGGTATGCTGGACTAGGGTTTTTCATCATTTATATAAGATATCACAAAATTATCCAAATTGGTGAATGTTAATAATTACTGTACTAATAACACAAATCAACTATAATAGAATTTAAAACATATAAAGTTAATAAGTTTGAGTGTGTGACTGTAATATTATATACTTTTTTCTTGTTTTGTTTTGTAAAAAATCTTATTCTACTTTATAATCAAAATCTCTTTAATTATGATTATTAATGTACAAGTAATTATTTATAATAGACATAAAATAATTCAATACTATACTTATTAAAACGAAATAAACAATTACATGTAAATCAAGTTGCATAAGAATACGATATAGGTAAATAAACAATAAAATAGTGAGATTATTAGTTAAAGAGCAATCAACTATAATTTTAACTATTTTAACGTTTAATATATAAGAATCATCAAATATAACTAGTAATATACAATATGATCTAGAAATTTATTGGTATAACAACCGATGTTGCATCGGTAAACGGATAGGACAAGAATACTCACAACGTTACGGTACAGAATACCCAAGCTTTGATGCTTGGAGGAGGGATGCTGTTGAGATAGGCTCGCTGACGGGATGGTGTTGCTGATAACGAGCAAGTTGGCTACAACTCCGAGATGAGGGTTGGAGATCGGTAATGGGATGCGGATGTGGTTCGAAGGAGGCGTGGGTTGCTTGGTTGAGAGGAGGGGATCGGTGGAGTGGCAGAGAAAGTAGACGGCGAGGTGAGGAGGGTGTTGTGGTTAGGGTGTGGTGGCTGCTCAGGTTGAATCTGGGTTCGATTATTGTGGTTCAAGGTGCAGGCGATGGGTTGCTGTGGTCGAAGGTGATGCGCGGGGAAAAGGGAGGTGCTCAGCTGGTGTTGAAGGGAATCGGCGATGGTGTTGTAATGGGTTCGAAGTTGTCGGGAAGGGTAGTGGCTGTGCGGTGGAGGCAATGGTGACGAAGACATGAGTGAAAGGAGATGCGTCGCTGAGGGTTAATTTGAAGGTGGTGAGGTTGGTACGGCTGTTGATGATGGGGATTAGGTCTTGGTTGTGAGGAGGTTAGGGTTTTGAGAAAGGCGAGAAGATATCATGAGGTGATGATGGGTTTTTAATATAGGGTTAGGAATATATATTATATGGATGGGGGGTGGGGGGGGGGAGAAAAATAGATTCTCATATGGAGTGAGAGAGATGTGTGATTGGAGAGAGAAAATAATAGCATTTATTTTTAAAAAAAAGTGAGTTATTGGGTGAGAGAGATAAATAGAAAAAAGATATGGGTTTATATATAGGATTATTAGTAAGAGATACTATAAGAATATTTGAGATATATATATATATATATATATATATATATATATATATTTGATTGGATAGAGAAAGAGAGAAATATAATGGGAGATAGACATATTATGGAATAAAAGAGATTTAGGGAAATAAATGAGAGATTTAATTGAGTTAATGGGAGTTATGGGGATTAAAGGAAATTAATTTGGGAATTATGAGAATTGAATAGGGATTTAATTTGTGTTAGTGGGAATATGAATAATGAATAAAAGGAAACCGTTGAAGAGTGAGGAAGGAAAAGAGATAGGGAAAAGATTCTAGGAGATTTGTTAGGGGATTGTCACTATGATATATATATATATATATATATATATATATATATTCACATATGAGATTTTGGAATCTCATAATTATATATACTGTTTAAAAACTATCAGCATACAAAATATTTTTATTTGTTCCAACTGCACACACACTAACTAAGATACAACTAAATTAGCATATCGGATAATAAAATAAAGGTTTTTGTTTAACCGACTGAATAAATTATATTCTACCATGACACAAAAATAAACTCAAAATAAAATAATTAAAATAGTTTTATTAATGCCAAAAGATACACCAATAAATCTAAAAATACAGTGCCACGTTCTAGCGTGTTACATGCATAAAACCATAGTGTATTTTATGGGCAAGTGTAGGTTTTCACAGGCCTTGGAGCGATTTCTTGACGCCTTCCATAGGTTTGGTTACCACTATATCTTTACGCTCGTTCTCTTTGCAGCTCTGGCCGTTGGGTTCTTGTGTGAAGAGATATCGAGCGAGCCGGTCGCAAGAATAAGCACCATTAGAGCTTCTCAAGGGGAATGAAGACGAAAAGAGAAGCAAACCCCTTGGGAAAAGTTCTAAAGGAGGCTTGTTGATGTGATTTTAGCTCTCTTGATGTCTATGTGATGTTGTTTTGGAGAGGCAAAAGGAGGGAGAATGATGTTATGAATAATCTTGTTTTTCTGTAAACTTAGGCACATTATAGATCCAGGGCCATCTTTTATCTCTAAAAGCTTTTACGTGTATCTGTGTATCTGTGGGGGAGCCATGAAATTTGGCTAGATGAGACGGAATATTAACTAAAAAACTTATATTATAAGCACATCCAAAGCACGTGCAGACCGAGTAAATGCTTTGACTTGGATGGTCCAGAATATTAAATACAATATATTTTTAATTATTACAACATATTCGTATGTTGATATTGAACAAAAATATTCGTTCATCTTAGTTTGATTAGTTTGATGATGGTGTGATTATAAAAGGCAATTCTATTAAAGAACTGATTGATTGATTAGAATTAGATTGCCCGTAAATCGAGATCGACATATTATTACAATAAAAAAATAAAATATTGACATAATTAATAGAACTAATATGGTATTTATAACATATGTAATAAATATTACTCCACATAATTCATAGAACTGACGTGGTATTAATTTAAAGAGAATTTGGGAGTTCGGAGAGGGCCCACCTTGAATGAAAAAAGAAAAAGAAAAACCAGCAAAAGATGAGTGTTTTCATGGGCTCAAACTGCGCTCATTAGCACTAACCAATTTGAAACATTTCAGGTAGGGTATTATTTAAAAATTTAAGTTAAGTACATATCACAACGTTCACTTCGCTTACAAGTTTCTCGAGCCAGATGGGTCGAGTGCCTAATCTTGACCCCTCTTGGCTCCGCCCTTGAGCATAACCCTACTCTGACCCTTACTTTGACGGGTGGATCTATAGTATGAGAGAGGTACCGGTTTATCTTCTATGTCAGCAAACATGGATGTGTGTGTATTTTGGCACTGCCCCATAAGTCTTAACCTCTGTATACCATAAACACAAACACACCCACGCACACATCACACAACACACGCATCCAGAAGACCCATAAATTTGTCCCGAAAATATAAATTGTGGTCATTTTCTCAGCATTGTGTCATATCAAATAAGCTAAACCTCATTGGTTTTATAAGAATTAATTAATGATTTAACCAGTACTTAATTTGTCATAAAACCCAAACATGGAAATTTATTTGTTGGATATTGTTGAGGAATGTAAGATTAATAGTCCCATGCTGGAAAATTTAAGAGAGATGCATATATATTAAATTTGTGAAAAGTTAGTTTGATCTGCTTGATCGTGCCCATACTTTAGATTATGTTATCTAGAGAGTTAATATATATACTAAAAGTTAAAATCTTAAAGCCTGAAAATAAAAGATAAAATTACAAAGTTATATATTAAAAATAATTCTGATAATATAAATATAAATTATAGCTTTACAAGACCTAAAAAATCTAAAAATCTAAAAATATCTGAAAAGATTGAATTTTTCATTGTATATATAAACTAAGAGATCTGAAAAGATTTTAAATTTTTTCTTAAATCCAATAAAGCTAAGAAAAGTATTTTATCATCTTAGATAAAAGCTAAAAGGTTTTATCAAGATTAGAAAATATATATTTTTATTGTTTAGATAACTCCAAAATTAAAAATATAGAAAAGTTTACAAAGATTCAAATAAATGACTTAGTTTTATTTTTTTGGCCAAACTGCATTAAAATACTTCCAACTTTTTAGTTTTTTTTACGTTGACTCGCTTGAACTTTATAACTTAGAGATAAGTCCCTGGACTATGTTTGGCATTTAACTACCCTTTCAAGTTTAAAATATATTAAATTTTGACTGTTTTACCCTCAATTATTTTTTTAAATCCAAAAATTCCATCCTTCTCAATTATTCGGGCTACCAATTCATTGATTTCCCCATCCTTCTCCTTAATTCTTCCATAGCGCTAACGATTTATTAATTTCCTCATTCTCCTCCTTTCTTAATTCAAAGTGAGGAAGTTTTTTCATCCTCACATCTCTTATATTAGAGTTAGAGTGAAGAACAAGGACATAATCCCAACCTAAATCACTTCACTATGAGAGATCAAGATCTTGAGCTATGATTATCTTCTTCAAACGAATTGACCAATTAAAACTCGAACCCAATCCCAATTCAAACCTTCCTTCATGTACTTTAAAGTCAATAACATCCGTTTGAAGGTATATATTTTCCCCAGAAAAGAAGAAAGAAAAGATTGTATTTAAAAACAAAGATTTTGTTCTAACTTCAAACCAGTTTTATCTTAACCATGTGGACTCGAAAGATATTTTTGCCCTAGAAGAAGTATAGAGGCGAAAGAGGAAATTTTGTTTTAGAAAAGAAGAGAATCTTTTGAAATTTTGTTTTAGAAAATGAGAGAATCTTTTCTATTAGTAGAGAAAAGAGAAAAAACAGTAAATATATATTAAATAAAGAAAAAAGAAGACAAAAGTTGTTTACAACATATGTTGTGGCGGGTAAATTGGGAGAATCATAATTTGTTGATGTGGCAACCTATGTTTACGTTTGCAGATGTCCAAGTACATCATGATATTTTTTTTGCAACCGGGGATAGTTAAAGTGAGTTTTCTTTAATTAAATTTGTTGGATGTATTTATTGTAAAAACTTGATAGTTGAGGGTATTTTTATGTAGTTTAGCCTTTTTTTAGGTGCATCTCAAAATAAAAATATAACATAAAAAGGATCTAAAAAACTTTGGAAGGATCTAAAATATTTAGAAGATGATAACTGACGTTTGTGGCTTTGACATATGTGATTTGAAGATAATATGCATGATGCACTTACGAAATTTCTTTAATTATGGATCGATATCATAAAGACTGTATGATGATGCTTGATATCGGTGACCTTCCAGATTATGATACGTGGTAGATAACGTGTCCCAGAGCATTCAAGAAAGGGCCTACAACAGCCGACCAAACCACCCTTGTGCTCGTCCTACCGAGCAGACGCTGGCTCGCCTCCGAGCCCCAGCACAATGGGCCTCCTCGGCCTCACAGCTCGTTCCCGAGCTACCACAGAAACTAGATATCTCGGCTCTCCCCTCGTTCGCGAGCTCTCCCGCCGAGGTCATCTTCCTTGGTCTCATCGACCGACCAACAGCACCGCTTGCAGGCATAACCGCCATCCCGCGACTCTCGCCATGCGCGAGATCTCCGCCGGCCACATCCCACGTTCCACGCCACCACAATCCCCCATTAACGAGCCTGTCTCGCCATTATGGGAGGTCCCACTCATCACGCGGGCATGAAGTCGGGAGCGTAACGGCCGGCGTGATTCTCGCGCCTGCTGCACCTGCTGCCACCGCTGCTTAAACCCCTCTTTCAGACGGTCAAGGTAAGCCAATTCTACTCCACTAAGCCGTTACTCTGCTCAGATCTCTAGACTAACTTGATCGTCGGAGGGTCCTCGGTGGTACAACCACCTCGGGACTTCCTTGCAGGTAACTCGGCAACCACAACCTCAACCCATTGAGATCCACACGCTTCAGGAGCGACAGCCTCTAGATCCAATCTCAGCCACACATTGCTAGCCATCCGCAGATCAACGGGAAGCAACATCTGAAGGAGATTCCACCCTCCATCAACTAGCACCGTCTGCGGGAAAGTAGATTCCACAAAAACAAAAGATCGTCTCCCGATCTCACTCCAGTGGCGAGCGATCATCAAGACGATCCAAGCGCCAACTGCCGCCTCCCTCTCAACGTGGCACTGATGAGCCTCCTCCACCGAACGCCATCAACACCCTCGCCGGCCGGATAGACCGACTCGCATCCTTCATGGAGACGCTCGTCCGCGTCCAAACGGCGGGGCAAAATCCCCAGGTCGCCGCTCCCCCGCCTCGGGACCAGGACCCCTACGGGGGAAGAGAAGACTCAGCCCGCGACGGCACGGCCGACCGCCGCCTCGCTGCCTCCCACGGCCGCGGATACCTCGGGCTAGTACGTTCTGCGACCCGCTGGGCGCCCAACAGCTCGACACCGAGGTCTGTCGCTAGAGCGGCCCGCCCCGAGATCTTTCGCACGCCTGTCCCTCCTGAGGAAATGTCGGTCAGCTCGCCTGTCACCAGGCATGACCGACACACCCTCCCCCGACGGGGCCACGCAGACGGGGCTCGTCAAGGCAGCTCAAGGGCCACCTCACCCGGGGATTTGAGGAACCTCATTGAGAGAAACTGCGGCCGAGGCCAGACGCAGGCCGCCAACAGCAGGGACCTGGGATCAGAATGCGCCGAGTCGTCGGGGTACCATGGCCGACTCGACGCCCTCGAGAAGAAGATCGAGAGTCTGCATCGAGAAGGTCACCGTTCGGACGACGGGGCTAAGTATGCCGCCGACTCGCTCACAAACCGTTCACCGAGGAACTGCTCGCCGTCCACGTCTCCTCCAGCAACAAGCCCCCAAAGGTCTCCCTCTTCGACGGCAAATATGACCCGAAGGACAACTTGGATGCGTTCACCGTGGGAATGAGCTTCCAAGACCACTCCGATGCCGCCCAGTGCCGAGCTTTTCCGGCCACTCTCATCCGTGCCGGGCGAGACTGGTTCCGAGGACTCGAGCCGCGCTCGATCTCAACCTTTGACAAGCTGGCCACACAATTCCTCGGCCACTTCGTCGGGAACAGGCGGCAGAAGCGCACAGTCGACCACCTCTTCACGATCAAGGGCGGGGACAGGGAGATGTTCAAGGCCTATGTCACCTGTTTCTACAACGCCCTTCTCGAGGTCTCAAAGCATCAGGACGAAACGGTCATCACAGCTTTAAGGCCTGGTCTTAGGCACAAGGAGTGGTTACGCTCTTTTTCACGGACGCAACCTAAGACCATGGCCGAGGTAAAGGCCTGGACCGAGCGCGAGGTCCAGCTCGAGTCCGAGGTGAACGCAAGCCTCCCCCGAGCAGAGCATGCCGACCAGAAAAAGAGGGCCAGGGACGAGAGAAGAGGACCGGAACGGCAAAAGCTTTATCCCCCAAAGTTCCAGGAGTACACGCCGCTTAATGTCTCCCAGACAATGCTACTTGAGGAGGCCAAGGGCGAAGCATTTCAATATTGACTCATCATTTGCCGTGAAAAGACTTGGGATTTGTATCGATTTAGGCATCAGTATCGCTACCACTGGGACATTACCAGGAGCGAATCATCATTTGCCTCTGTCGATGTCGAAAAAAGGTGGCTTAGCAAATAGGGTTAGGATCCTGTTGACTAAGGATTTTTGACTTTACAAGCCGTAAGGGTCTCATAAAGGTATTTCTCCCTACGAGTCGTGAGGATCTCGTAGGTGAATTTTCTTCTTAGGAATCGTGAGAATTGCTAAGTGTGTGTTCTCTTATAAGTCGTAAGATCTTATAAGAGTGTTTTCTCCTTATAAGTCGAGAGAACTTACAAGGGTTGTCCACCGTGTGGGCATATCCCTAGTCGCTGGTGGGACTTTGTTAGGGAAATGTTTATTCGCGCCCGTGAATTGTATACAAGGGTCAATATTGAAATGCTTGTAGGGCTAAAATCGGGGTTTGTGATGGCTTAAGAACAGGTTCAGATCCCTGTAACTTAAGGCTTTTGAATCCTATGAGCCGTGATGGTCTCAAAGGGGAATTCTCCTTACAAGTCGTGAGGATTTCGTAAGTGTGTTTTCTCCTTAGGAATCGTGGGGATTCCTAAGTATGTTGCTCCTTTGTGAGTCGTAAGGATCTCAGCAAGGTATTTTCTCCTTGCAAGGTCGTGAGGACCTTGTAAGTGTCTTTTAACGAGATTGTGCGCTTTTGGCTTTTCACAAACTCACCGGTAGTCCTGCTATTTTTACTCACGGAGCCTTTTCGGGTTTTCATTCGTGCCCATCTCGCTTATGGATGTACCGTTTTTTTTACGTGTCAGCCTTGGGATGTTGCGGTCCATAGTAGTTTATAGACGTCTTGGTCAAGTGTAGTAGTTCTTCAAGAAACGGTCGTTTATTGTCCTGAAGGGTCTTTCGCCATGCATATCCATGAGCAAGTAAGCCCCACCCTGGTAGACTTTGTCTATGATGTACGGGCCTTCATAGTTAGGCTCGAATTCCCCCGTTTGGCATGATTGGGGATCATAAGTCTCTTGACCACTAGCACGAGTTCGTCTTGGCGGAATGTTCTCGGCCTAGTCAATCTTTCGTATGAGAGCATCGTTTTTGCTTTGTAAGCTTCCAAGTTTTACTGCGCCATGAGCCGGGTTTCGTCGAGGGCATCAAGTTCCTCAAGCCGAAGACGAACATTCTCTTCGTCCGTTAGCTCGTAATGAACTGCCACTCATAAGAAGGATAGCTCTATCTCCAAGAGGAGTACTGCTTCAGCGCCGAATACCAATGCATACGGCGTTGTATTTGTGGCCGTTTTGAACGTAGTTCGATACGCCCAGAGAGCTTCATGCAGTCTCTCGTGCCAGTTCTTTTTATTTTTGGACACCGTCTTTTTCATGATCTTCGTCAAGGTCTTGTTGAAAGCCTCAGCTAGACCGTTAGTTCGGGGATTATAGACCAAAGAGTATCTCCAGTCTATATTATGCTACTGTGCGAAGCGGCTAATTTTATGACTTCTGTAGGCCGGCCCGTTATCGGAGATAATCCGTCGCGGAGTGCCGAACCGATAGATGACATGTGTCTTGAGGAAATGGAGGATATTCTCCGTCTTCACTTCTTTTAGTGGTACCGCTTCTGCCCACTTGGAGAAGTAATCAGTTGTCGCCAGTATGAACCGATGGCCTCTTAACGATGCTGGTTCAATATGCCCGATTATGTCGGTTCCCCATATTTCGAACGGCCAGCTAGCCACCGTGGGATGTAGCGGATTTGGATGTTGGTGGATAAAGTCCCTGTGAATCTGGCACGAATGGCATTGCTTCGCGTATTCGAGGCAGTCTTGGATCATTGTGAGCCAATAGTAGCCCATCCTTTTGATCTTCAATTTCATCTTCGGCCCGGCTTGGTGAGAACCGCAGAGTCCGTCATGAGTTTCTTGGATGACTCTCCTTGCTTCTTCCGGTCCTAGGAATTTTAGCCACATAGAGTCAAGCGACCTCTTATACAGAGTATCATTGACGAAGGCGAAAGACAGAGCTCGTTTCATGAGCTGATGTCTTGAGGATGCATGTTTAGATGTTCGACGGGATTTGAAGTAGTCCATAAAGACCTCTCTCCAATCCTTGACCTTTTCATGGTCCTCTATCTGTAGGGCCGTTTGCTCGGTCGCTTCCTTTTCTTCAAACGACTCCGGAGATATTTCTACCGGTGCGAGAACCCTTTGGCTTTGCACAACGATCCTTACGTCATTGAGATTTTCATCGGCCAATTCTTTAGCGAGCTTGGCTAGTGCATCTTCTTTGCTATTTTCCGTGCGCGGTATACTTTCCAGAGTGTAGGAAGGGATTCGAGTCAGCAGTTGTTGCACTCTCTTACCGTACTTTACCAACTCTGGTTTGCATGTTTGATAGTCGCCATTTACTTGACTAACGACCAGCTGGGAGTCTCCGTATATGAGGAGGTTTTTGATTCCCATGTCGACAGCGATCTCAAGTCCTGCTATCAAAGCTTCATATTCGGATTCATTGTTTGTCCTCGGCTCTGTCAAAGAAAAGCAAAGCGCATTATCCCTCCTTGTGGAGTCACAAAGATGAGGCCTACCCCAGATTTAATTATGGGGGTGCTGTGCTCTCGCTTCTTCATGGAAGATAACCCGTCGAAGTAGAGTTCCCATCGGGTGTCACTCTCACCTTTTTTCCCATTGATCGTGTCAAAAGCGTGCTCGTCTGGCAATTCGCAATTTAGGGGTGAATTGGCAGGTATAGGATGCTCGGCGAGGAAGTCGGCGATGGCCTGGCCTTTCACTGTCTTGAAAGGTCGATAAGTTATCGAGAATTCCATTAAGAGTAGGGCCCATTTAGCGAGTCGTCCTGTTGATATGGCTCTTGACATCAAATATTTGAGAGGATCCACTTTTGATATGAGGTGGATTTCATGAGCCAAAGCATAATGTCTGAGCTTCGTTATTGCGAAGATTAACGCCAGACAGTGTTTTTCAATGGGAGAGTAATTGTTTTCTGCCCCCAGGAGAACTCGATTCAAGTAGTAGAGGGCTCTTTCCTTCCCTTGATCATTTTCTTGTGCCCATAGCGCGTCTAAGGAACCTTCAAGGGCAGTTGTATACAGGATGAGAGGTTTTCCCTTGACCGGAGCTGTCAATACCGGCGGATTCTGCAAGTATTGCTTGATTTCATCCAGTGCACTCTGGCATTTGTGATCCCAGACGAACGGAGTCCTTTTCTTCATCAAGTGACTGTAGGGACAGCATTTGCCGGAAAGATTGGCTATGAACCGCCGAATATACGCGAGCTTCCCTTGGAGAGACCGCAGTTGCTTGAGAGTTCTTGGCGGAGGCATTTCCATAATCGCCTTGATCTTCGACGGATCTATTTCGATACCTCGATGTCGTACGATGAATCCTAGGAATTTGCCTGAGGAGACTCCGAACGCACATTTGAGAGGGTTCATCTTCAGATTGTATTTCCGAAGACGTTGGAACACTATCTTCAGATGCTCCCAATGCTCCTCGTGCGATATGCTTTTTACCACTAGGTCGTCATTGTACCACTCGATGACTTCATGTATGAGGTCATCGAAAATTTTCGTCATGGCCTTTTGATAGGTAGCGTCGGCGTTCTTCAGACCAAAAAGCATTACTTTGTAGCAAAATATCCCCAGCGGAGTCCGGAAAGCGGTATGCTTCTGATTTTCGGGATGCATCTTTATTTGATTGTATCCCGATGAGCCGTCCATGAAGGAGAAAACTTCGTGAGTGGACGTGTTGTCTATCATCAGCTCGGTGACCGGTACAGGAAAATCATCTTTTGGGCAAGTTTTGTTGAGGTCTCGAAAGTCTACGCAGATGCGCACTGTCCCATTTTTCTTCATCTCTGGGACAATGTTGGCGATCCAGTCAGGATACTGAACTTCTTGGATGAAGCCGGAGTCGATTAGCTTCTTGACCTCGGCGTTGATGCTCATTTCAAGTTCGAGCCGCATTCTTCTCGGCGCTTGCTTGACTGGCTTGATGTCCGGAGATATCGCCAATTTGTGCACAGCTACTTCTGGATCTAGCCCCGGCATCTCGGAGTAGTTCCATGCGAAGCAGTCTTTATACAGCATGAGCACTTCTTTGAGTGTAGCCACCTGTTTTTCAGATAGCAGCTCGCTGACGAACGTAGTCCTTGGGTCGTTTACCGTTCCCAAGTCCATTTTTCTGAGGTCGTCTGCCGTAGTATGTATCCCATCTTCCAGTTCTTTTGGTGCCGGTGGAAACTCTGAGATCACTTCGTCATCATCGTTTTCAAAGCACCAGGAGAGGTCATCCATATTCTCGGGCACTCCTTCTTTTGTCAGTGTTATTACATGACAGGTGCGAGATCGCTTCCAAGACCGACGTTGATCTGGTTCTACTCTCGATGCATATGTGGCTTTCGGTTCATGCTTCTGTGGCGGGGTTACCCTCCAACTGCTCGATAAAGCGAACATGCCTTACTGATACTGGTCTTCTACACAGTCTTTGAATGTGAAGCAGTCTTCGAGAGGATGTCCTATCGCTCGGTGATAGGAGTAATAATCCGGGTAAGAGACCCCGCCTGCTTGTTCAAGGTGTTTGGACTCCGGGAGCGTAATCATTTGATGTTTCATGACAAGATCGAATATCTTCCTTGTCTTATCTTGGGAAAAAGAGTATGCTTGACCCATCTTCTTTATAAGAGACGAATCCCGGCTGCTCAATTTTCGATCGTGTGGCTTCTTGGACCCGCTTTGCTGCTGTCGAACATTTTTTCCGTTCTTCAGTTTATTTTTGCCTCCGCGTCGAGTCTTCCGTATGACGGGCTGGCGACGAAGGACATCGTCATTTTTCGTAGCCTGCTGAAGGAGGCGCTGCGTTCTGGCTTTTTCATAGATGGCCATTTCGTGGCTATGGTCATCCCGGACCTTTTGACCCACTTCCTTTATTAGCTTATCCACCTGTTCTTCGAACGACGGACTTGGCACTTTCATGGCGAAACATCGTTTTGGTTCAGGGTTAGCGTCTTCTAACAGAGCATCTCCTTCTTCATCGAAATCATGTATAACGTAGCATCCATGGAATCGCTCCCGTTTCTTGGATTGAACATTTCTAAGCCCGATCGTTTCCATTCTCCCGTTGGGCAATTTTCGCTTAGTTCCGGGGACGTTCCAGATCCTGTTGTAGAACTGAGCTTGTCGTGCGGTCTTCTTCAAGGGTACGCCTTGGCGCCTCAACAGCCTTTTTAATCCTCCTGTATAGTATCTGGGCAGACGGATGGGTTGGAGCCTGTCAAGCGTAGAATCGGCGCCATACCAGATTTCTTTCTCCACTTTGGTTTCCGTGGATCGGTAAAAGAGGATCACCTTTTTCATTATTTCGCCTGGGAGGGACGTAGAACGTCTGTAGTTCTTGCACACTGTAGGTATCAAGTGCGTCGAGCACTTTGTAATGCTCTTGCGGAACCATGGCGATCTGCAAACTCTGATCATTTCCAGTGAAGGCTTGCACTGATGGACGAGCTGAGAATACTGCATTGACCTCGTCTTCAGAGTCACTGCCAAAGACCGGAATAGGGGTAGACGGTCCCGGTTTGTTGTATCGGGAAGGTCCCGAATAGACTATCTCTTCTTCCTCCTCGGTATCGCTCCCGAAGACCGGAATGGTGGTGATAGCTTTTTGCTTATTCTCCGGTTTATGGCATCTTTCCGTGTCTTCAAAGTCTGGCAGAAAGTACTTTGCGTCCTCATATTTGCGGATTTCATTCATGGAGAATGGGTTCAGCTCCCCTGTCACGGTATACTCGAGACCATCCTTGAAGTACTTCATACACTGATGTTGTGTAGAAGAGATAATGTTGTACTCGTGTAACCAAGGCCTGCCGAGCAAAGCGTTGTATCAAGTCTTGGCATCAATGACGTGAAACTTGATGTCAGTGACGAGCAACCCAAAGCGTAATGTCAGAATTACAGACCCGAGCGTCCGTGATGACTGGGAGTCGAATCCGGAGATAGTGATTTTATCCCGAGCGAGGTGTTGAACGCTCATGCAGATTTCTTTTAGCACCCTCACATTTAGGAGATTGACAGAGGACCCATTGTCAACTAGGATCTTCCCTATCTTAATGTCATGGCAATACCCGGAGACATATAGGGGACGGTTGTGCTCGCATGTTCCGAGGAGGAGATCTTCATCGCCGAAAGTGATGTCAGCTGTGTGAATTTCTTCCAGCTTGTCCTTCATCTTTTCTTCGACGAGGAAAGGTTGAAACTAGTCAGGCTCTTGTAATGCCTTGATCAAAGAATCTCTTGCCTCTTTGGATAGCAGAAGGCCGTCAAGAATGCTTAGCTGTGAGGGTATCTTCCTCAGGTGCGCCAGAACGTTGTAATCCACCTTGTTTTTCTTGGGCGGGTCCTTGGCTGCAAGCTCTTCGACGACTCGATCATCGAGGGCGATATCCTCATGGACCTTTTCTTTCCCCTTATCCTTTTTGTTCGATCCCTTATTTGCGGATCCGGGATTCTTTTCAGGTAGCGTGCGATGTGCAGCTGAATGTTTTCGCAGGTCTTCATCTCCTCTATTTCAGAGATGGATTCCTTGAAGAGAGGGCCGAGGGCTATTTCTTCATCAGAATCACTCCCGAAGGTGAGAACTTGCAATCCCCCGGAATTAACCATGTGACATTCACCGGCAGTTCTTTTATGCTCATGTGTCGTGCTTCTTTGTTCCCGACGAGTCTTGCGCTTCATTCGCTGAACGTGTTGTCGGTGAGCAACATATCCCTGCCACCAGTTTTTAAAGGTCATGCACTCTTCGGTAGGGTGTGCAATCCTCTGATGGTATAAGCAGAAGTTAGGATGTATGTCTGCTTCATCAAGATGTATACCGCTAGGAGAATTTCCTCTGAAAGAGGGCAACTTCATTCCCTTTGACAGGGCTCTATCGAATCGTTTCCTTGTCTTAAGTTTGCTTTTGTCTGCGGCGGACGTTCTTCGATCTGGTTAGAGTGCCTCCACCTTTTCATTCAGTCGCCAGCGTTTGGCTTTTTCGGATATAGCCAGTTCGCGCTCTCGATTGGCTTTGCTTTTCTGACGGGCTTCATTCAGGAATACGTCAATCATCTCGTCTGACGGTCCTAGGAGTTCTGGTTCAGGATCTGCCCCCTTTTTCTCTACATCAGGAGCTTCTTCACCATCTACCGGCGAGTGAGAGATCACGTGGCAACTTGCCACATAAACCTCAGGTTCATCTGATGAGTTTTCTCCCTCATCTTTGTCGCTATCTCCGTATTCAAGGATATGGTTGAGAAACTCTTGGAGTGTGACCGGAGTTCGCGCCTTCTGGTTATATTCTTCCAACGCGTCAATATGTTTTTGCAGGTCCGTGCGCTTATTACCATGCTTCACGGGCTTTTTGGTCTTCGTCTTCTTCTTCGAAGACTTTGACGGCTGGGCATGGGCGTTTTGACTATCGTTATCAATTCTTGGAGTCAGGCGCGGCTTCAGCATTCTCTCAATGATCTCGAGTTCCAGCGGGCTCTTCCACCCCATCGCCGGACATGTTTGAAGGTCCTTCGGTATTCTTTTAGTCTTAGCTGAAAGGGCCACCTCCTATGGAGCTTCTTCTATAAATGAGCATGATGCGCCCGGCGTGTCCACCTTTTTAAGAGCGTGCGGCTAGGGCGGGCTTACTTTCCAATCCTCGAACAGTGCGAATTTGCCCTGTTGGTATTGGTCTTCAATCCGGCCTTTGAAAACGAAGCAATCTTCGATTGGATGGCTTACTGCTCGATGGTAGGGGCAGTAATTAGGATTGTTGGCATCGCCTGGCTGCAGTGGACGTCTTGGATCTGGTAGATTGATGAGTCTGTTGCGCACTGCCAGCTCGAACAGTCTCCTTGTTTTCTCCCGGGGAAACGAGTAAGGATGTCCCAGTCTCTCCTCGAGGGATTGGCGTGGACGCACGTTGCTTTGGCGAAAAACAGGTTTTAAGTCACTCGGCTGTTGCTGAGCATTGGCGACAAAGGTCGCTTTCCCTTTGCCCTTTTCATTCCGCGGTTCTGTCTTTGAAAAGGAAGGCTTATGACCCATCTGGTCCATTTGGGCCAGCTTATCAATCAAGATCTGAAAGGTAGTCGGCTTGAAAAACATCATGAATTGAGATATGGTCGCCTACGGATCGAGAGTTCCTACAAACATGCCCACTGCAGGAGCCTCTTCAATGCGTTATTCGCATTTCGACTATAGATTCCGCCACCGTATCGCGTACTGAACCCACGTTTCGCCTGGCTTCACCCTAACGTTAATTAGTGCGGTGATCGGAGTGCTCTCGCTAGCGCTCGCGAATCTTTGCGTAAACAGTAGCTCCATTTCTGCAAATGTCTTAACAGAGTCATTCGGGAGCTCAGAGTACCATTCAAATGCTGTTTCCGACAAGCTGCCAACAAACTGGCGAAGAAGTAGCTTATCGTCACCTCCGGTGTTGTTGCACAGAGCCCTGAATTGAGCCACGTGTTGGTGTGGATTTCCCGTCCCCTTATATACGTGAAATTTAGGGATCGTATATCCTGGCGGGTATTTTATTTGATCGTATCAACCCGGATTGGGTCGTCCAGTTTTAACAATTTGGCCGGCCGCTTCTTTCGCCTGATGAGCTCGTATCTGTTGAGCGATATAGTCATCCAGAGCGGCTTTGAAAATGGTCTCTTCCTTTGCTGCTGAACAAGCCGGAAGAGGGTTCGATGTCTCTCCCCTATCATCTTCAAGGATAATTGGAGGGTCTTCAGCTGGAGGATCCGGCTGTAATATCATCCCGACCATGTCTTGAAATAAAAGCGCCACTCGTTTTATGTTGGCAGCTTGTTCCGCTGCCTCTTTGTCCTTTTTCTCGAGGATTCTGCGGAGGAACTCAGTATTGGTTTTTTGTTCATGACGCTGCTCTGACGACGTCTCCGGGCTTTCTTTTGGCCCAGTGAGTGCGGCCATCTGTGTTAACATTTCCTGAAGCTTCTGTTGTTGCTCCTGGGCCTTTGTTACGGAACTGGTGAGCGGTCGATAGACCGTAGAGATACAGCTATCCTCTTTTCCAGATGCCATATAAACAGTGTGCACCACCATACCCCCAGACTTGGGGCGTTTAGGTTCAGTGCCTTTCATCGCAGACACGGGGGGTTTTCTCCGGCCTTCTTCTTTTGTGAGCGGTCGAAATTGAGGGGGCCATTGCAGCGGGCACCCAAGTAGACGACACCTTGTACGGTACGACAGGATGGTCCTTCTCTTGCCGAACTTTCATCTTTTTCGATCGGCTGGAGTAGTCTTGGTTGATCACCGAGTCTTGGACCTGTCGCCAGAATTTATAAATTTTGGAGGACAGCCGCTGAGGGGGATGCTTCGGCTTCGCCTTTGTGATCTTTTCAACAGGAGGAGGAGAATTTTTTAGCACGGCAGTTGGCGAATTCCTCCGCACCCTGTTAAATAGTTCAAAGCTGTTCCCAGTTGGAACAGCAGCATCAATTTCCACCATCGGAGCTGGTGGAGTCAGTCCGGAAAGGGAATTGCCCCCAGCTTTCATCACTAGGCGCCAGTGGCGACGTCGAGCATGCCTTGCAGATGGTATTGACTCAACTACGTGGGTGGCTTCATCATGCCCCCTGCTCTAGTGAAGGGTTATTGCCGGTGCCAGCCTCTTGAAGACTGACGTCCGTGGAGAAGAAGCGCCCAACCTGTCGAAGACTGACCCTTGGGCAGGGGAAGCAGCTTTGGTGATCTCACCCGAAACGGGAGTCGGAACGGACAGTCTAGCGAAGACCGATCCCTTAGCAGGAGAAGCCTCCCTGATGATTTTGTTTGTTGGAACAGGGATGGCTATCCGTTTCGGGATGACCCCCTCAGGTATTGCAGGCTTTGTCACAGGCCCACTTGAGCTTTGACCCAGTCTGTTGAAAACTGAGGCACTGGACTTGGGTGACCCGTTGAGAGGGCCGCGGTGGTGGTAAGCCGATCAAAGACCGACTTCTTTGGAGCCTCATGCGTCGACAATGGGGTTTTGAAGCTCGTGGGTGGGAGCATGGTCCTAAAGAACAGCCCAGTGATGACTTGCGTCACCTGTTCCAATGGCATCGTGAAAACGGAGGCCGCTTGAGGCCCATAAGTCACTCCTCCAGCAAGGACAAAGTGGGAGTTGTTGCAGTTTGTGCAGTTGAAAGCCATTGATCTTCTGTTTTTTGCACGGAGCAAGACACCAAATCTTAGTACCTCGAATCCAGGGGCAACCATAGCAAACCGCGATTCGTTCGCGAAACACGACACACGAAGTGTGGAGTGGAAAGAGGAAAAGGTCCCACTGGGCGTGCCAGAATCTGTTCTCCACCGAAAGCCGGGAAGACAAAACCGCGTAGGTTCGTCTTGCCTGAATTTGGGGGCAGATGCTATTTGGTTTTTATCCATCCACCTCTCCGAAGATGCCAAGTTGATTTATGGCACCGTGTATCGAAGGTTTAGACAGATGCGACCGTTGTAGCAGACTTCGTCAGATTCCCCCTCATTTAAGGGGGTTTTGATTGTGGGGATGCTCTTCTCTACAGACGCAAGTCTCTGCAGTTAATTACGCTACCGCATCGCGGTAACCACTTTCTCCTTCTCCAGATGGCCACTTCATGTCGTGTGTGTTTGTTTTATTTTTGGTTGCCCGTGGATTGTATACGGAGACTAATTTATGTTGTCGCCCGTAGGGCGTGGATTAGTCCAAATTCTTATTTTCTGGGTTTGGGTTGGGTTTAAGGATCGTTAGTCTTATTTTAGACTAAGATCAACTCAAACATTTGTTAAGGATACGCTAATCTAGTTTTTCGACTAAGATCAACTTAACGTTTGTTAAGGACACGTTAACCTAATTTTAGACTAAGATCAACTTAACAGGATCATTTAGATCCAACAAAAGAGCATTTGGGCTCTATTGTTTTAGTTTAGGGACTTTGCAATTCAGTTTAAAGACATCATAGTCTGTAAATTTTAAGAACATCATAGTCCATGAGTTTAAGGACCCCACAGTTCATAAAGTTTAAGGACATCATAGTCCATGAGTTTAAGGACTTCATAGTCCGGTTTAAAGACATCGTAGTCTGGTTTTGGTTTAACCGTTTGGGGATACACCTAAAGTTATTGGTTATTGGGACCCTCCACCTCTCTGAAGACGTTGAAAGATTACAACGACATGTATCAGAGGTATGAAGAGATATACCCTTGAACCAATATTGGTTGGGAGATCTGTAGTCCAATTTGGGACTAAGATCAAAGATTTATAAGCATATGGGCTCAATTAATCTGAATTTGGGATCTGTGGCCAACTTGGACTCGGCCCATTCATTTAAAATGTTGGACATTTAATTAGGCTCGGTCCTTTTTCATTTAACAATGCTGAGCATTGGTTCTGACAACTTTCTGTCTTTTATTGAATGCTGAGCACTCATTATGGCTCTGGGTTTTATCACCTAAAGAACAATTTATGTTCTCTCAGCTCACACGTGAGGAGCACGTGGCGCGCTTGGCGCTAAGCGCCAGTCAATGAGCGCAGAGCGCTTCTGTTAAGTAGCGCACACGTGAGGAGCACGTGGCGCGCTTGGCATTGAGCGCCAGTCAATGAGCGCAGAGCGCTTCTGTTAAGTAGCGCACACGTGAGGAGCACGTGGCTCGCTTGGCGCTGTGCGCCAGACAATGAGCGCAAAGCGCTTCTGGTGAAATTTGGAGCGCTAAGGCTCTACAACGTTGCGCGTTAGCTTTGAAGCGCTGAAGCGCTTCTTTTAATAGGAGCGATAGGGCTCTGCAGCAATATGCGCTAGATTTGGAGCGCTGGGGCGCTCCTTTAAATTGGAGCGCTAAGGCTCTTTTTAGGAAGATTTGCGCTCTGAGAATTAAATTCTCTCTTATAAGAGACTTTGTCTCATGAATCTAAAAACAAAGTTCTTATTTTATAGGAGATATTTCAATCTCTTATGTTTTTGGTGAAAGGTTTTGCCTTTATGGATCTGTGATCCTAAGAGAATTGAATTATTCTCCCCCCTTTTATAATGAGATGTTATGATCTCTTTTGTGAAAGACAATTTGTCTTAAAAATATATGATCTAGCATAAGAACTAAGTTCTTTTTCTGATGAGATGTTTTTTATCTCTCTATTTGTTTTTACCTTGAAGAAAAGTTGTTCTTCTCAGAGCTTGCTCTTTTCTTTGAAATTTCTCAAAGTTTGTGTGGGGGAGGGGTTCCTCTCTATGAGACTTGAAGTCTTGAGGCCTTTATATAGGGTAGGCTGATTTGTTGAATCGGTTGAAGAGATCTTTTCTCTAATTGATTTGGGGATTTCCCCACCGTTGGATTTTTGATCCTAAGGCTTCTGTTTTACAGAAGGAAATCTTCTTGCTTTTAACAAGATTGGGAAATCTTTTCCCATACAGAATTTATTCTGTATTTTGGTGATTTTTAATCACCATTGGATCATTGATCCAATGGTGCTCTGATTTTCAGAGCACAATCTTTCTTGTTTGGAAAGAATCTGAGGAATGTTTCCTGAACAGAATTTTATTCTGGTCAATTGATGATTTTTTAATCATGTTCGTTGGATCTTTGATCTAAGGGCCGAGAACATTTTGTTCTATCCCTAGCGCTCACGTGCTTTGCACGTGGTGCGCTGCTTAGGGTGTAGCGCTCTTAGCGCTAGCGCTCACATGTTTTGCACGTGGTGCGCTGCTTAGAGTGCAGTGCTCTTAGCGCTAGCGCTCATGTACTTTGCACGTGAGCGCTGCTCCAGAGTCTTTGACTCTCAGCGCTGGCGCTGCTAGCGCGGGCGCTCTCGTGCTTTGCACGTGAGCGCTGCATCAGAGTCTTTGACTCTCAGCGCTGGCGCTGCTATGAAGCGCTGCTTCATTTCAAATTTCAAAATTTGAACAGAGCTTTGCTCTGATTGGGGAAACACTCTCGAACTACAGTTGGCGCTTCCTATTTATCAACTTCCATCGACACAAGAACGGTGCTTGTCGGCCTAGCCCTAAACTCGACTGGCCTGACAGATCTACTACCTCCCGTAAATATAAACTCCGGATGTCCGGGAATCTGGAAAATCACTCTCTTTGCCCTACAATCGATGTGAGGGTGGAAAGTGCCGAGAAAATCCATTCCCAAGACACATCGTAACTTCCAGTATCGATCACCAAGAAATCTACAAATAACTCTCGTCCGCAGATATTAACCGAACAATCCTTGCACTTGCTTCTAGATATGATCTTCCCGTTCCCAGTGTGTATGTCCCAACAACAAGACAGGGTCGTGCAAGCAATCAAATGTGCAGCAATAAATTTGGACGACATAAAACAATGGGATGCACCAGAATCGAATAATGCTAATGTGGGAAAAATTATAAACAAGTAGGATACCTGAAACAACTTCATCTGAAGCCAAGATACTGAAGAAGATAAGCACGGTAAACAGGATTTAAGCTTGTGATAAACATAAACTGGTAAGCAATGAAACCGAGAGAAGCAAGATAATATAACGACCATAAATCAAGGAAATAAATCAAGAATAAGACTCCAAATTACTTAAATAGAGTACCGTATTGTAACCATGCTGCAGTTCATAGTTACAATCACATAACTCCGTTCAAGTCGCCTAAATCCTACTATCAGAATCGAAATAATAAGTAGGGAGAAATAATAAGGAATCAAAAGGATTTCAAGCTGAGATGCAAAATCATTCTATCTTGTCAAGATAAAGGGTCAAGAGAAAAATAAGATTCAAGAATCACGATAACAATGTGGCAGGACATGTTCCTAATTACGGGTTTTTTGATTCGTGTATTGGGTCCAATACCCAACTACAAAAGAATCAAACCTGATTAACCTAAATCCTATGGCTCTGATACCAAACAAACACTGTCACGCCCCGCGTCCCAGAGTGCGCTAAGATCGACACGTGACAGAGCCAACCATGCTACCTGTGGCTAGGAAACATCCCTCCACAGTCACATTACGGCTGTCTATAAGATATCAAGAACAATAAAATAAAAAATAAACTATCTAGTACATGTCCATATGCCAGAATAAACGAGTCAAGAAATAATATGCGGAAGCAATAAATACAATAAACAATAACATCTAGAAAGTACGTCCCAAATACGGGCTCACAACAGGAAATGAAGTACGGCAATAAAACTAAACTAAACTAGATACTAATAGGATCCTCACTGCTCGGCCTAACGGCTGAAGTACTCCTGATCAGTCTGCGAAAGAGAAAGAGGATCTGAGCCATGCAAAACCCAGACGTCAGTGCGTCATAATATCAAACAATAAAATATAATCAGGAGGTAACAAGATTTGCAGGCATGAGTATGAACAGTAATGAGTGTATAACAATAACACGAATATGGAACAATGAAGTGTATGTGCATGCGGTGAGTAATCTATGCCACTGGGTTAATTACTCTCAAGTCTTTGAAATCAATTTAATGAATTATCGATGTAACTCAATAGTATCCCGTGCATACCTGGGATCACGGTCCAGACTCTCAGGACTGAATCCGAGACGTGCCGCTAAGCACAAAACAAGAAACATGTACAGACGAATGATGTCAGCATCATCATCCCGGGACTGGCCTAGGCCCCAAAACTGATCAGTATAAGCATCGAACTGTTGAGTTACAAGTCAGGTTTCATCATTGATTTCCCTTTACCCCCAAGTTATGTGTTCAAGTCAGGTATTGATAAATCTAGAGCTAATGCCAACACGGGATCAAGCAGGTACAGGTTTTGTCTGAATAGACAACATGATACGTCCATTGGGACAACAAGTCAGGATTGTCTGCATTAGAAACAATATCAGGTATCAAGTCAAGCAGTGGTGTATCAGGTCATGTCAGGCGGTGCACAGTGTATCAAATGAATGCTCAACAGTAAAATGTAGCAAGTATCGAATCATGATAAAAGTACGGATGCACAGTGAAACACGGATGCACAGTATCTATCAGGGATTACATCTACAACTCCATGATTACATAAGATGCACAGTATCAAGTATGGGGTGCTAATATAACAGTAATATGAAATAATAGGATCTATCATACAACTAGATGTATAATAAATGATACGGATATGAACAGGTATCATAAAACAGTAAAACGGTAACATGGGATGCATAACTAAACAATATGTAATATCATTATTCACATGAATGTAAAATATAGTAGTATAGCATGTAGCAAGATAAACTTGCCTGATCGGAACTCACGACGGGGTGCGTACGCCGCGTACGGTGTCGGTAAATGTCGTGATGCACACACGCGCATACAGAACTGAACCAGGTAAAGCAAGAACGTAACCATGCTGGCTGGAGATGTCCACTGGGTCGCCCGATCGTCGGCGATGGCACGGCTCTGGCGATCACCAGGAAACACGAATCCAAGAAAGCAAGAGAAGAAAAGAAGAAGAAAAAGAAAAGGAGGAAGAAGAATAAGTTGGTCTGTGGTTTGGTGTTTGGGGACAGAGGCGTGGCAGGCAAGACGACGACAACGATGGTGGGCCGTCGACGGCGAGATCCACGGTGATGACAGTGGCCGGGGGTGATAGGGTTGTGGGTTTACAGGTGAGATGAGAGGAGAATGGGTTGAGGTGGTGTCGGGTGCGCGGAGGCGACTGGGTCGGAGCTCCGGCAAGGGTGTAGGCGAGGTCGGAGGTTGCAGCGAGGTTGGGTGAGGTTGCTGTTTTCAGGGTTTCACGTCGGGGAGTTTGCAGGGGAGAGGAGGTAGTCGAGGAGGGGAGATGGCCGTGAGGACGATGGAAGGTGAGGCCGACGAGGGTGGTCGGCAGTGTGGGCGACGGAGACAGAGGAGGCGGCCACAGTGGGTTCTTGGGTGTGCAGTCGGGGAAAGAAGGGGATCTTGGGTTGGGGTGTTGAGGTTGGAGAGAAGGAGAGGAGATGGCAAGAAGGGGTGGTCGACGGCGTGAGGGTCGACGGCGACGAGGACAGGATGAGGCTAGGGTTAGGGTTTCGAGAGGAAAGAAGTGGGAACTGGGGAAAGGATGCAGGCGAGAGAGAGAGAGGAACTGTGAGTATAGGTTATTAAATAGATATGGGTTTATTTATAGGGTTAAGAAATTATAAAAGTATATATATATATATATATAATTATGCAGAGAGAGCCAGAGGGAAAGGTGAGTGAGATTTTAATATTAAAAATATTTCTTTTAGTTAAAATTATATATTCGTGTGTATATATATATATATAACACTTGTATATAATAAGAATATAATATTAGGTAAATTTGAGTTTTCTGGATAATACATAAATAGTCCAAAATACGCCCGGCTTGGGTCTAAATTTATGGTTTGAAAATATTGATAACATACGTATCAATCAAAATCAAAATAGGATATCCGGGTAACGAAAATGTATACCCCCAAGAACGGATACACGAGCATGCACGTAGCTATCCAAACGAGTCCGTTTCACTAAACGGGACGAGAACAAAATGTACGGATGCCACCACAGGGTCAGGGGTATGATGCAGGCCATGCTAGATATTTTTAAAATATATTATTTAATTATAATTGTATTATTAAAAAAATGCAGATGCCAAATATAATGCAGGTATACAGGATATAGAGCATGAGAGTGCACGGATTCTCAGCATAAGTAGGGATAGATCATAAGCAGGAATCAAGACGGATTTCAAGTATGCGGGTCGGGTCTAATACCAAGCACAGATAGCCAAAACACTATCCGCACTCAACAACTAAAAAAATCAAGAAAATAACCACACGATAAATAAAAGAATCGAATCAGGCTTGTATAACGAACTAGGGTGTTACACCTAAACAATGGCATACAGAAGTTAATGCAGAAAAAGAACCAGCAGTCAAGCTGGGTAGCGAACGGGTCCAAGTCTTCCTAACTCGGCTCGATCTCCTCAGAGTCCAGTCCCCATGACGAACATTTCAAGGAAAAGAAATAGAGAGAATGTCGTCAGCGAACTAACGCTCGGTAAGTCCCCAAAGAAGTAAATAAAACTGACTGAAGATGTATAAAGTGAATAGAAACCAAGTAAATGTGAACATGTAAGGTTGTATATGAAAGTATCTAAGTATGATTATTTACAGGTATAAGATAACTATTTTAACGTGGTTATTTGTAATTTGATAAAGAAGGTATTCTTGTATACGAGAGGAGTCCAACTTACCCCATGGACTATGGTAACATGTAGTAAAAGATCTCGTCATAACCTACGGAACAACAGCACGTGAATTCATGTAAGTGTCTTTTAAAGTGACATCTCATGCCATGATATACGTTTCGTACCAATCTACTCCTTATCCCTACGTATTATGGTGTATAGTTCAAATTTATAGGTCTTGGCCGAATTCATGAATATAAAAAGTACAAGTTCATGTTCAACCTGTCACCATGTATTCATGTATTCATGTCAAGTTATATTCATGGTTCGGTCAAGTCAAGTAAGGTATTCAGGTTCAAGTTTGAATATTCAAGTTCAAGTGTTCAAATTCAAGATCAAGTGTTCAAGTTTGAGTTTGGATTTGGATTCTGGTTCGAGTTTGTATTCAGGTTATACTCAATATCTTATGAATAAATTTAACTTTTTTGAAATTCTTATGTTCGCGAATAATCGGACAATAGCTGCATATGAACGACAAGATTTATGTCTTTTTCCAAAACGATAACCTTTGATAACTTTGTTAAATTGCAGTGTTTTCTAACCTGAATAGACAAGCACTCACTTTCTCCAGCTCTCCGGGGCTCAAGAGAAATGATACCGCGTAAATCTATATTAATTTAGGGTTCTTAAAGATTTATTCTTGTTGTTTACATTGTATTTATATTGTTTGCATTTCTTGAGGGGCTTTTATGTAAAATGTTTTAATATTATTTAAAAATAAGCCTCCAGGATGATTTATAATATAAAGAGTTTTTATGAAAAGGTATTTTAGTTTCAATGGTATCTTAGTGATAAAACCCAGCTTTTAACAGTTTATGGTATTTTAATGAAAAATCCATCTTTTGAAAAACTTGAGTTATTTTAATGAAATATTTATTCTTTAGGTTAATAACACGATTTATGGATTAGGATTCATGTGTATATATAGGATAGATCATTACCCCGTGCGCTAACTACGTAAACATATTACAAGAGATAGTATCGAGCAAACATAAAAGTATACTCTCAAATGGCTATGGTATATACATAAAAATATAGCAGTAATAATTATATACATCTGTGTATATAACTATAAGTAATAGTGTAATTAGTTATACTAAAATAACATAATAGAAAAGTAGCTTGCATTTTTTTTACATAGCTTTGGCAGTATAGTTATATTAAAAAAAATTAGAAGTATAGGATATTTATTAAGCATAAATCTATATATTATATATATCTTTGGCAAAAGTTACCTGCTTCGTAGTAAAATTGATGAGATTCGATAGTAATGTGAAAAATAGCATCTGAGATTATAAATGGCTATGGTTAATGAATGGAATATTAGTAAGTTATGAGTGACATTAAAATGTGAAAAAATATTGGGACTGTAATGATATTGTTCAGCCAATTATTGGTTTTAGGAATTTCTAATTCATATAGAATAAGTTGTAGGTTACATATTTTACAAGTTTAAGATTTTTATAAGATAAATGATATCAACTACATGGTAATTTGTCTTTATGTATTTCAACATATATGGATGTTACATAGGAAGATATGGTATAATATTGTATGTAATGGCTGATACATAAAATATAATACAACCTTTAATTGTAACAGTATATAAAAGCACATAATGGTAACGTGTTATAAAAATGATCTAATTAACAAAACTAATACTGCAACTTTATACTTTTACTGCTATTAATTACATTTTCTAAACATATATAAATTATACGGATTAACTTGCAAACTCTATGGTATTTGAAAAATCAATAAGAGAAAAGGGACTTACGCGCAAATAGAACGTAAGAGACGAAGGAAGTTTTACATTTCTTCGAACATCTCTAAATCTGAAACGTCGACGGATTGAAGATCCGGAGGTATGGAAATGACCGTAGTGCTCATCACTACTACAATATGGGGTTGCCCCTACGGATAAAGGAATCCGTAGGGGCAACTATTTATTGCCCCTACGGTTGAACCGTAGGTCCCTATACTTGGCCCTACGGTTCTCTATGTTTTAATTTAAAAATATTTAATCGTAATTTGATATTTGGCCCTACGGAGCCGCAAACAAAGGACCTATGGGTATGTCCATAGAGGCATGTATATGGGTTAATTAATAATAAAAAAAGGCACAAAAAAGCCCTCCGTTCCCAAAAAATCTTTATCATTTTCTCCCGCGCCTCGCAATCGATTTCCTCCCGCGCCTCGTCGACTTGCTCCATCGCCTCCTCCGTCGTCTCCTCATAACATCCTCGTCGACTTCCTCCAGCGCCTCGATCCCGAGCCTCGTCGACTTTCTCGTCACCTCTTCCGTCGTCTCCTCCACCATCCAACAGATTAGTAAATCTCCAATTTTTACTTCTAATTTAATGCTTTTATTTCCCTCTTTTGATGATGTTAGGTTCAGGGCAGGGTTCAGGTACGGGTGAGGGTTAGGGTTAGGCATCGGGTCAGTTTAGGTTAGGGTTAAGTTTAGGATTAGGATTAGGGTTAGGGGTCGGTTGGGGTTGGGGTTGGGGTTCTATTGCGGTTGGGATTGGGGTTGGGTTGGGGTTCGGAATTGGGGTTGGGGTCAGGGTTGTTTTTTCTTGAAAACAACTCTTGTTGTGCGTGAAGAGAGCATGGCGAAGTGACACATGGAGGAGGAAAGCCCGATGGGGGGAGGGAGGAGGGATAGGGTTATCACATGGAAGCTCCAACTGCTGCCCTGCACCAATGAGGTGGCGCCACGTGGCTGCAGAATATCAGTATTTTGTTTTATAAACCGATAAATTTATTTTATAAACCGATAAATTAAATAAGTTTTTTGTCCCTACAGCCTAATCCGTAGGGACAACAGGACCTACACATTATGCCGTAGGGCAAGTTTTTGTCCGTAGGGGCATGTTCAAGGTTAAGACTTGCACCTACGGTACCTACAGGGATATTTCTTGGCCCTACGGATAAATCCGTAGGGGAAACCTGTCACGCCCCGCTTCCCAGAGTGCGCTAAGATGGGCACGTGATATAGCCAACCATGCTACCTGTGGATAGGAAAAATCCTTCCACAGTCACATTACGGCTGTAGAGATATCAAGAACAGAAAAGTAAACTAAACTATCTAGTACATGTCCATGAGCCAGAATAAATGAGTCAAGAAATGATAATATGCGGAAGCAAAAGATACAAATAATGAAACACCTGGAAAGTAAAACTGCCTACCAACAGGATCTTCACCGCTCGGTCTAACAGCGGCAATACTCCTGATCAGTCTGCAACAAAGATACAGGATCTGGGCCATGCAAAACCCAGACGTCAGCGCGTCATAACATCAAGCAATAATATATAAACAAAGTAGCAAGACGTGCAAGTATGATCATAAAGCAGGCATAACAGTGATATAAATGAGAACAGTGGGGTAATGTGTAGTGAGTAATTTAAACTGCTCTATTGGGTTAACTACTCTCAAGTCTTTGAAATCAATTTGATGAATCATCGATGTAACTCAATAGTATCCCGTGCATGCCCGGGACCACGGTCTACAGACTCTCGGGCTGAAACCGAGACGTGCCGCTAGGCAGTAAAAGGTAACAGGTACAGACGAGTGATGTCAGCATCATCACTCTGGGGCTGGTCTAGCCCGTAAGACTGATCAGAACAGGTATCGAACTGTTGAGTTACAAGTCAGGTTTCATCATTGATTTCCCCATACCCCCAAGCTATGTATGTCAAGTCAAGTATTCAGTGACCAAGAACTAATGCCCACAGGATCAGGTAAGAGCAGATTTGTCTGGATAGACAACAGGAACGGTCCGTAAGGACTACATGTCAGGTTTGTTGGCATTAGGCACAAGATCAGGTAACAGATCAAGCCATGGTACATCATGTCAAGTCAAGTAGTGTACGGTACCATGTCGGGTCAAGTAATATGTGTGTAGCAAGTCATGTCAGGGTGTAAAACATAATCATGGTTATAAATAAACAAGCATGGGTATCAACAACACAATAACTTAGCACATGTAATAGGTTAAGCAAAATGCGCAGATTAAACTACTTAGCTGTACGGTTATCTATTTGTGTTTAAGAGATGGTTCCAACATTATATGAATGCAGTAAGACAGATATGAATGTTAAAATCCGGTTAAATGCACATGGGTGTCCAATAGGGTAAAACTGTATAAGGGTACTATAGATCATGCAAACAAATATTATGTGATTTGAAATATAAGTGTGGTTACGCTTATAGTTCCCAACCACATAGGGTGCAATTTATTAAACATGGGGTGTCAATATTACAGTGTTATATATTTAGGTGATTTATGGATACAATTATATATATTCTAAATGGAATGGATGCAAACGGGTATCCGAAAAGTTATAAAACTATAAATGGTAATGTGGGATGTACAACTAAGCAATATGTGATATAAATATTAATATAATAATATTAATATGGATAGCATATTCAAAACGATTAATAATTATAAAAGTGGTATTGATTAACCATGCACAAAAAAATTCCGTTCAGAAATTCAGCGTCACCCTGATTTGTAAAATAGCTTAAAAATAACAAACGTTCTCCAAAAGGGATGTGTCTTATACCAAAACAAAGATAATTCAATAAGGTTTTCAGTTTTATAAGTATAAGCATCTCAGGTTGTCCCTAAAAAAAGATATGAACATTCGAAATTGAAAGTTTGCTGCTGGAATTTCCCTGGACAGCAGTTTAGAGACATTTCATTTGCATTTTACGTTATTTAAACAATTTATTTTGCAAGTAAATATTTCATAGAGTTATAGTATTCTAAGTTAGCTTCGTAACGAACAAAAGAACGTATACTAATGATTTTTCTATGATTTATAATGAATTTTATAAGGTAAGGTGTACGGTAAATTTCAGATTTGTCGTATCCGCTTTTTCAACGACGTTTCATGTGTAAATTATAATATTTTCAAATGTATAACATTATAAAATACAGATTATAAACTAATTACAGATAATAATAAGAAATATTATGACGATATATATTTTAAATGATATGGATGCAGTATAATGTAATCTAGTATGTCACAAGATAAGTTTTCATGATCTAGATTTAAAATGATATAAACGGATGCAAACGGAACATCGAAACGTTATAAAATTAAACATGGGGTACTAGATTTAAACTATAGATATGGTATTTATTTAAATAGGTATAAAATGAATTATATAGTATGTAGCAAGATTAACTTGCCTAGACGGAACAAGAACAGATGTGTACGGAACGTCTCTCGTCGGCGAAATGTCGCGACGCATGCACGGTACACGGAACGGTTCCAAACAACGCACGAGGGTGATCACGCAAGTCAGGTACGTTCACTAGATCACCCGGATCGTCAGCGACGAGCACGGCTCCGACGGTGATCACCGGAATCAAGAAACAAGATCAAGAAAAGGAAAGAAGAAAGAAAAAGTAAGAAGAAGAGATTGTGTATTAAATAAGGAAAGAAAAAATTAAATAAATAAAAAAATATATATAAATAGATATATGCAGAGGAGAGAGAGAGAGAAAGAGGTTGTTGGTTTGTTAGGAAATTAGATTTAAAATTTTAAAAGATTTTTAGATTTAAAACTTTAGATAAGAGGTTTCAGTTTGTTAAAGAAATCATATGAAAATATTTAAACTAAATTTTAAAATTAAATAAATTGAATTTTGGCGGGATACAAAAATATTTCAAAACGCGCCCGGGTCGGGTCTAAAAATTCAAATTTAAAATACGAAAAATATGTGCGACTTTCAAAATTCAAAATGAATGCTCAGGTAACGAAAATGCATACCCCCAAGAACGGATGCACGTACGTGTGCGTAGCCATCCAAACACGTCCGTTTCACTGAACGGGACGAGAACAAGATGCGCGGATACTACCGCGGGGTTAGGATTATCATGCAGGCCATGCAATATATTTTTAAAATATTTTACGTGACTTAAAATGTTATATTGTAAAAATGCAAATGCCAGATAAAATTCCAGTATGCACTAAACATGAAAATGCACCAGTCTACATAACAAGTCAGGATAATTCATAAGTATGAATCAAATAAGTTCAAGCAAGCGGGTCGGGTTGAATGCAATGTAAAATGTAAAATACTATTCGCACCCAAAACACGATAAATCAGGAAAATACCACAATTAAGAAAATACGAGAACTGGAATTGGTATAAATGAACTAGGTTGTTACACAACCCCTATTTGTAGTAGTGCATGCGGACTCGGGTCTAGACTTGGAGTCTCCTTCCACGGCACGGAACGCTTCGAAAAGATGAACGAAGGTTGAGGGTGTGTTGCTAATTTATTTGCTGCAGTTGTTTCTGCTCTTTTTGACTAGGGCGATGGGTGGTGGCGAGGGGGAGCTAGGGATGCTCGACCATGGGGAGAGGAGGCACTTTGGTCGGAGTTCAGCTATGGTAGGTGATGGGTCAGGGTTAGGTTAGAAGAGAAGGAAGTTTGAGAGTGTGCGATGGAGAATTTAGAGGAGGGGGATATATATATATATATATATATATATATATATATATATATATATAGAGAGAGAGAGAGAGAGAGAGAGACAATAATGGAGGAAAGATGTCATAGGAGGGAATTTCCTCCTATGGCGTCGAAAAAATACAATCTCCATCGTGTTTTCTGACGACCGGCATCCATCAACTTCATCGTTATCATCTAAGATGTGGGTACGCCAAATTTCATGTGATTCTACAACTTTCTCACCGTTGAATTAGTGGGTCCAAAATTAACGGTTTACAGACAATAGAACTTTTTGCATTGCTAAATCAACGTTGAAAAAGTTGTTGAATCACATGAAAATTGGCGTACCCATATCTTAGATGATAACGATGAAGATGATGGATTCCGATCGTCGGAAAACACGGCGGAGGACGTACTTTTTCGACGCTATAGGAGGAAATTCCCTCCTATGGCCTCTTTCCTTCATTATTCTCGTGTGTGTGTGTGTGTAAGAATTAGGGCGTAAGGGTCCTATGTTCAAACTCAGGAATTTTCCTGAGCCCATAACCCAATAACCCCCTCACCCAAAAAGAAACAGAGAAAAAAAAACTCCTCACCTCCTCCATCGCCTCGTCCCTCGAGTGCCTCCTCGCGCACCCTCCTTCCTCTAGCACCTCCCTCCCTTCCTCCTCACGCCTCCCTCGTTCGAACTTGCCGCCCCTCCTCCATCGCCTCCTCCCTCGAGCCTCCCTCCTCCATCGCCTCCTCCCTCGAGTGCCTCCTCGCGCACCCTCCCTCCTCCAGCGCCTCCCTCCTTCCCTCCTCACGCCTCCCTCCCTCGAACTCGCCGCCTCTCCTCACGCCTCCCTCCCCTCGAGCCTCCCTCCTCCATCTCCTCCTCCCTCGCCTCCTCCCTCGAGCCTCCCTCCTCCAATGCCTCCCTCCCTCACTCCTCACGCCTCCCTCCTTCGAACTCGCCGCCCCTCCTCCATCGCCTCCTCTCTCGAACTCGCCGCCCTGCTCGACTTTTTGACCTCCTCCAACGCCTCCCTCCCTCACCTTCTCGAGCGCCTCCTGGAGCACCCTCTCCCTCGCTGCGCCTTTTCCCTTCTTCCTTATTGTGCCTTTACCCTCCCTCCTCAAGCACCCTTGCCCTCGCTGCCGCGTCTTTCTGCAGTGATCGGGTAAAATTTATGCAGGTATTGCTTTATGCAGGTAATCGTTTCATCATCACCACATATTTCGCGGCAGCCATTTTCAAAAAATGGATTTGTGTATGGAGAAACTCTTTAAACTGAATTTTTTTTAATTAAAAAAAGGAAAGAGAACTGAGTAAATTTCGATTGATATATAGGTTTCATATACAATTTGGAAGAGTTTATCTTGTTCTCTCAAATTATTCTTATGCCAATAAACGTTTCATATTAAGATCAATTGATATTTAATTTTTCAGTGTGATTTTCATATATTTAAGGTTATGATTACGTTTACATAACATAAACTTTATTTTTTTAGTATGAATGGATAACAATCAATACTATGCAATCGATGAGCAATCCCAAAATTTTAGTGGGTTAATCAATCATGTCGATGCTAATTAATGATCTCGTCGGCTGTAATGAGAATGGTGAAAACGAGGATGATGATAGCAAGGATGAGGAAAATGAGGATGGAGAAACTGAGAATGCTAATGATGATGCCGGTGATCTCATTAATAGTAATGTTGTTATTCATGTTGGTATGGAATTTCCTACCGATGAGGAAGCATACAATACTTACAACTCGTTTGCAAGACTTAGAGGCTTCTCTGTTTGCAAGTCGACGAGTGCAAGAAATAAGGATGGTGTAATAAATCGAAAGAAATTTGTATGCAGTAAAGAAGGGCATAAAAGTTTGAAGGACAAAAGAGAGCAAGGGAGGAAAGTTAAAAGAAGAAAACAACACATGAGAGAAGGTTGTCCTGCAAGAATTATCATATATAAATCAGAGATGATGTTTGGAGGGTAACACTTATAGATGATCAACACAGCCATCCTTTGTTGTCCACGCCATCAAAAATTTCTACTTTACGTTCTCATTGTGTAGATCATCTAAAGCCTTCTTGCAAATCGTTGATGGATCAATTTCATGATTGTGGTGCGGGACCATCACAGATTGCTGATTTAATAAATACTACAGGTGGAGATAATTTGGTAGATGTCACTCCGCAACAAATCATTGACTATTTCAAATCGAAAAGAAGAAATAATATGGGTCGTCAATGTGTATATTGAAAGGCAAGCTGTAGATATTCAATTTTACTATGCACTTGAGCTTGATACTGGAGGAACCTGTAGAAGTATTTTTTGGGCTGATGGAAGAGCTAGGGCTAGTTTTATGCAATTTACTGATGTTATGGTTTATGATGTTACGGTTTTTGATGTTACATATAAGACTAACAGTTTTCTAATACCATTTGCATCTTTCACGGGAGTTAATCACCATCGACAATCTTCATTGTTTGGATGCGCTCTTTTGGCGGATGAGAAAGAGGAGATTTTTGTTTGGTTATTTCAGCAATGGTTAAAATGCATGTGGGGTAAAGCACCAGCCGCAATCATCACAGATCAGGATCCTGCAATTTGTAATGCTATTAAGAGGGTATTTCCAAAAACCTTGCATAGATATTGTATATGGCATATAACTTTGCATGAAGATGAGCATCTTCGTTCTTTATGTCGCTCTTTTGAAACCTTCGACGAGGATTATAAGAAATGGAGTAGATATAGTAAAACTATTGAAAAAAGTGAAAAGTGTTGGGTCACTTTGAATGAAATGTATAGAAGAATTTTTGAAGAACCGTTGTCTGAAAAAGCAATAAATGAAATGAAATCTTTGAGATAGTTGCAAAACATGTATGACCAAAGACATCTTTGGGTTGAAACCTATTTGAAGGATATGTTTTTTGCTGGCATGAGATCAAGTCAGAGAAGTGAGAGTATGAACTCGTTCTTTGATAATTTCATTAATTCTATGACGCCACTGTTTCAATTTGTTGAACGATATGACAAAACTCTAGCAGCTCGACGAAAAAAGGAGGAAAGAGAAGACACACGTTGCTTAACGACAAAACCAGATTTTCAAGGCATGCATGACATGGAGGCTTGGGTAGCAAAGGTATATACTGCTAATTTATTTGAGATATTCCAAAATGAGTTTCGAAATGTGTTTCATTGTTGGCATAATATGGGTGGTATAGAAGAGAACTTTACCACTTATAATATGGTTTGCAAGATAGATGGAAAAATTAATACTCACAATGTGAAGTGCAACCCAATGGAAGAATTCTTCAAATGTTCGTGCTCTATGTTTGAGACCGACGGTGTACTATGCAAACATATATTATATGTAATGAAGCAGATACTGTTTATGCAAACCATCCCAAAACAATATATTCTATCGAGGTGGACTGTTGGTGTTAGACACAGCACTACTAAGGGTCGTGGAGCACATGCAAGTGTTGATCTGGGACTATCAACAAATGCAGAAAATAGAGCAGTTACACCTCTTGATTCATGAAGATTTCGTGCAAAAATGAATAAAGTTGTAAACTTGGTGGTGGAGAATCGAGATCTTTACGAAAAAACAGAAGAGTTTATTAATAGTATGTTCCAACAATGCAATTTAAATCATGAAGAAGAGACGAGCACTCAAGTTAGTTATACTCCGACACCTTCTTACCTATATCATATAACGATCACAGATCCTACGAAAAATACCCATAAGGGCCGTCCTGCTATTGCATCTCGAATTCCATCTGGAATAGAAGTATCGCAATCAAAAGCTCAAAATAGGTCGCGCACTTGTAGTAATTGTCACGAAAAGGGTCGTGATATAAGAACTTGTCAGCTTTTAAAGGTATTAGTATTCTATTCTTATTTGTTCTTATTTGTTGTCATTAATTTTTTATAAATGATGGTTGATATCTAATATGAGTTGTTTTTAGGCACCGGATGTTTCTAACGGAAAGGAGTGAAGATAGTTTTGGTGTTGCTTGGAGCAGAATAGAAGATTTTTACTGAATTTTTTGGAGCTTGTTTAGTAATTGTTAGTATTTTTATTGTTATGGCTTGGATGTACTTGAATATTAATATTGGCATTTATATAGTGCAAGTTTGAAATATCATTAGTATTTTGTATTGCAGAAGGCATTTCCTTGCATGTAACGTTCCTTGTGTCATTAAAATAGCATTGGAGCAGCTGAATTTTCTTTATATGCTTTCGGTCATAGGAGTCCACACGCAGAATGAAAATGGGTGGCAGCATAGTTTCATGAGTGCTAGATAAGTGGCAAAATGCAAGAAACGCGCGGAGATCGAACAATTTGGTGAATCTACAAGAGACGATGGATAAGGAGTTGGAGACCCACAGACTGTGAATTGTTCGATGTTTTAATCAGCCGGAAGACTATATACATGTGTATTGTAATTTTGATTATATTTCTTTTTAACATTTGTGAGCATAAGAACCTGTAGCGGATATTTGGCACCTGCGCCTTTTGTGCATTTTCAGACTTCCTGCTTTATTACATGTGATCTGTGAAAGCCCTGAAACTGAGTTATATCATGTTCAGATATGAGGATTGTGGATTTTCCTTCACCTGATGAATTTTTGTGATACCTGCAACTTGTATCATCTATGATTTTCTGCTAAACTCTTCACCAACAAATTTTCCAGTAGCAATGTTGTTGTCTGAGCTTCTGTTACCAACAGTTTTCTGCACTTTAATGTTTTACCAGATTCCGTTTTCCTTACAGCAATGATGGTCTCTGAGCTTTTGTTATCTACAATCTCTTGTATTGCAAATGCTTTCTCAAAATCTTTATTTCCACTACTAATGCAATCTGTTTGTACTAAGTCAACTTTTCTCCCAACTAGTAAGTTAGCACCAGAAGCTTTTTCAATGATAACAGTTTTAACTCTATAAGTCTGAATATTTGTGAGAACTTTGTTCTTGCTCCATTGTTTCCTGTTTTTTTAAGGAAAATGATTTGAATCTCCAACTGGTTTAATTATTGATTTGAACATATCAAAAGTCTAGAAGTTTGGAGGTAAACCAGGTAAAGTAAGCGTAAAAGGGGTCCCATTTGAAGAAACAAAATAAGAAGCGGTGTATATATGTATATTCTGCTAGCCAAGTCTTAAAAAAATCAGCTTTATTTACAAATCTTAACAGCAAGTGCCTTTTATCCAATGTAGTTATAAGAACATTTCCTTGCAATTTTAATTTCTGTTGTGTTGTAGAATGGATTTCCAGCAAAGAAGGTTTGCTATTGGAACATTTGGCAATTAAAGCAGGTTGAAACTGAATTGAAGAGAGCTGTATCTCTGCCTCTGAAAAATAGATAGCAGGAGACCCATCTGTATCAAAAATCACCTCTTTTTCAACAGTTTTTAACATTTCAGTATTTTCTTTCTACATTGCCATTTCAGCAGTATATGACCGTAACATCTTCTCTGAAGAAGCTTGCTTATTCAGAATTTCAACATATGTAGGCTTCAAAAAAATTTTCAAATGTAGTGCAGATTCATTGTGCAGAAATCCAGTAGAAGGAAGCTCTGAATGCTGATCACATAGAAGTCCATTATTTTCAGAATGCTCATCAGATTTTACCAGTTTTTTCTCCTAATCTTTTACCACATTCATATTCTCCCCCTTTTGCAGGAGTCAATGAATCCATACAATTAAGTTCTAAAACTGAAAATTGATTGCCAGATCAGTCCAGCTTCATTGTTTAAAGAGACTATGGAGGAGGGAGGCTCGAGGGGAGGGAGGCGTGAGGAGGGGCGGCGAGTTCGAGGGAGGGAGGCGTGAGGAGGGAAGGAGGGAGGCGCTGGAGGAGGGAGGGTGCGCGAGGAGGCACTCGAGGGAGGAGGCGATGGAGGAGGGACGGCGAGTTCGAGCAAGGGAGGCGTAAGGAGGGAGGGAGGGTGTGTGAGGAGGCACTCGAGGGACGAGGCGATGGAGGAGGGGCGGAGTTTTTTTTTCTTTATTTCTTTTTGGGTGAGGGGGTTATTGGCTGAGTTCGAACACAGGACGGTAAGCCCTAAAAATAATGGAGGAAAGATGTCATAGAAGAGAATTTTATCATATGGCGTCGCAAAAATACGCCCCCTACCATTTTTTTCCGACGACCGGCACCCATCATCTTCCTCGTTATCATCTAAGATATGGGTACACCAAATTTCAATTGATTCTACTACTTTTTCATCGTTGAATTAGTGGGTTCAAATTTACCGTTTACCGACAATAAAACTTTTTACATTGCTAAATCAACGGTGAAATAGTTATAGAATCACATGAAATTTGGTGTATCAACATCTTAGATGATAACGATGAAGATGATGGAGTCCGATCGTCAGAAAACATGATGGAGGTTGTATTTTTTCGACGTCATAAGAGGAAATTCCCTCCTATGGCCTCTTTTCTCCATTATTGTCTCTCTCTCTCTCTCTCTCTCTCTCTATATATATATATATATAAAAGAACGAGAGAGGGAGAATCTGCAAATAAAAGAAGAGAGAGAAGAATGGTCGGCCATGGGAGGAGGTTGTGTCGGTTCATGGGGGACGGGAAAGGAATATGGACAGTGGGGTTTTAAGATGAGGTTGGGAGTTGAAAGGAATAGAAGTGGGGTTTAGAATTTGAAAGGCTGGGTTCATTTTTTCTCACTCTCTTTTGCATGGGAATTTTGAAGAGGAGTGGATTTTAAATAAGGAAAGAAATTTAACTAAGAAGAGAGTAAACGATGAGGACGAGGGAATTTAACAGTCGGAGTAGCTGGGCTTGAGTTAAGAGTGTTGTTTAGAAGAAAGAAACAAATGGGTTTTTTTAGGTTTTGTTTTAAAAAGAAAATAGAGGAAATGGTTAGGATTTGTGTTTTGTATAAAAATAAAGGGGGCCTTGGGCTGTGTCTTTGGGTTTTAATAAAATAAAAGATTTAGAGTTAGGGGGAAAAATAGCTAAAGTGATTAACTTATAGGATGGGCTTTTGGGCTCAGGGAGAAACATACTAGAATTAGATGGAGGATAAAAAAGAAACCCCTAAATTTAATAAAAAAACGGCAAATACCAAAAACCATAAATACTAACTCTAACCCATTTTCATCCTCTAGTTTTTTGAGATCCTCATAGTGTTTTTTGCCGGTGCCGGCGAAAATGGAAATGGGGGCGAAGATGGTTCTGCGGTCGCGGAGGCGGCGGCGATGGGGGCTATGGCGAGGCTACAGCGGCGGCGATGGGGGATATGGAGAGACGGCGGCGGCGATAGGGGCGGAGGTGGAGGAGGTGGTGGCGAAGGGGAGGTTGATGGCGACCATAGGGCGAAGCAATGGTGGCGGTGGCGGTGGCGATGGGGGCGGAGGAGGAGGCAGTGACCATGGGAGTGATGGGGGAGGCGGTTGCGAAGAGAGCGAGGTGGAGGTTGATTTTGGCTATGGGGCGGAGCGGTGGCGGCGGAGGTGGAGGTGGTGGCGGCCACGGGAGTGATAGGGAGGAGGCGGTGGCAAAAAGGGCGGAGGTGGAGGTTGATGGTGGTTATGGGGCGAAGCCGCAATGGCCATGAGGCGAGTTGGATGGTTGATGTTTCCCATGGCGTGAGGTGGAGGCTGAGTGGCCATGGGGGGAGGCGGAGCTGGTGATGCGGTGACGATGATGGAGGCGCTGGCATGAGAGGTGGTGGCTATGGGTTTTGGTTAGGCTTAGCTAATTACGGTTAGGGTTGGGTAATTAGGTTAGGTTATTGTTAGGATTAGGGTTTTTTAATCCAGATATAAACCAGGGGTGATCATTTTTACTCTGCCGTTAACGTGCCACGGCAGCAAAGTGCAAAAAAAATTTGTGATATTTAATTGCTCAGTCTTAAAATTTATGGTATTTAGTTGCAAAATGGGTGAAACATTATGGTATAATCAAGCAATTTACCTATTAAAATATAAGGGTTACGTGAAGTGCCCGTTATTGTTACTCTCTCCTGTCAGATCATGGTCACATAATTCGCGAATTATTCGCCGAATTCGCGAATAATTCGCGAATTTTTGATCAAACGAATTAATCTCCGAATTAATCGCCATTGCCGAACTGGCCGAATAATTCGCGAATTATTCCCGAATTATGTGAAAAAATAACGAATAATTCAAAAAACAGCAAATAATTCACAAAATCAAAATCTAGCGTCTCATATATTAATTTATTGCTCGAAATCCTTCCCGAACATTTCCCGAACACTTACCGAATCCTTCCCGAATACCTGCCGATTTTTTCCGAATAGTTCTCCGAATCCGAATTTTCGACCTCGCCGAATTATTCCCGAACGACGAATTTGTGACTATGTGTTAGATCCAATGCTCCATGAGTGGCTACGATAGAAAGAGTGAATTTGGAGGATGTGTCTTCTGGAATAGGTTTGAGTAGAGCACCCATCTACTGATTCCATTTTTGTCATTTTTCAAATATATGTTCAATTTGGAGGATGTTAATTTCCATTTATGTTGATTTTGCATCCAAATTTTATGTTGCCATCCAATTTTTATCGGGTATAATGTAACTATTTTACATATTCTCAAATAATATTGGATTGCAAGAACAATAGGATTAACAATTTTGGGAATCTCCGGTATATGATAAAGGACGTAATGAAATGGATCGACGGGAATATATAGCTTTACAATCATCGGAGGAGGAGGAGGCGAAGAGAGGAGCATGGAAAATAATGGAGGAATTGGCCTCATCTTTGAAGAAGGGTCATGGGACATTTTCTCAAAAAAAAATGGAGAATTTATTTGCAAACAATCTACAAACTCTTCTACAGAAAGGAATCCAGGACGCGATGCGGACAATGCTCCTTGCCAATATCGGTGAACAAGGTACGATCTTTCCTATCATGTATGAGGGGGATAAGTCTAGTCTTCTCAAAATCGGATACAGCGTCAACTAGGATTATCCTATTGGATGGTTATTAGCAAATGCAAATACAAATTTGTATGGTTATTGAAAATGAAAATTACGTTCCGTATTTGATGATGCTCTATATTGGCGACCTCCCAGATCAGGACACGTGGCAGATGATGTGTCCCAGAACTCAGAAGAAAGGCCCACCGGGGGCCGACCAGGCCACCCCTATACCCGAGCTGCAAGCACAAGCTGGCTCTTCTCAGGACCCCCTGCAAATTGGCCTCTCAGCTCGTCTCGAGCTGCCACAGGACCAAGACTCCTCGGCCCTCACGCTCGTTCCCGAGCTCTCCTGCCGAGGCCATCTTCCTCGGTCCCTCCGACCGACCAACTCCACCACTCACAAGCGTAACCGACGCTCCGCAAATCTCGCCATGCGCAGATTCTCCGCCGGCAACATCCCACGTTCCACGCCATCACGATCCCCATTAACGGGCGATCCGCTCATTACGCGGGCGTGACGTCGGGAGCGTAACTGCCGGCGAGATTCCCGCGCCTGCTGCCGCGCGCTGCCGCCCCTATATAAACCCCTTTCACAGAGGGATCAAGTAAGCCATTTTTACTCCACTTAACCGTTACTCTGCTCGGATCTTGTGCTAACTTGATCGTCGGAGGGTCCTCGGTTGTACCAAACCATCCCGGGACTTTCTTGCAGGTACTCGGCGTAGGCTCCTCAAAACCACCAATCTCCTCAAAACCCATTGAGACCCACACGCAACAGGAGATCACCTCCTAAATCCACCGGGAGATCGACGGAAGACAACATCTGGCGGGGACCCGAAAAGGACCTCCGTCAGTATTCGATTAAAAAAAAAGAAGATATGGGGTCGGTTTATATTTTCCACATTGGATGGTTATGGGGAGTAATAGATACAATATGGGCAATTGCCCACACCTTGCTCTTGTACGTGTATATCCATTAGTATTGGATGGACTTTGGATTTAGAGTGTAAATTTCAGTTTGGATATAAATATTAGGATAAAATGATTTTAAGTTTCTACGTTTGAAAATCAATAACTTTAGGTCTCTTGCCCCAAAAAATTGTGGAAATCATCCTAATTAAACTTAAAGATTCTTGTGTTTTAGTCTTTATAGTATATTTACTATTGTTTTATGCCAACATTACTCTTTTTAGGCAAACTACTATATTTATCTTTTAAAAAATATAGTTATCTTTCAAAGTACTACATTTATATTATAAAGTACTATATTGTGTTAAAATAATGCATTTGATATGAAACTGTTACGTTTTTTTTGTAAAATTACTATATCTATTACATTTAATCTATTTCAATATAAATGTAGCATTTTAGAAGATTAATATAGTAGTTCAAAAGATAACTATAGCAATTTAAAAGATAAATGCAGTAGCTTATCTGAAATGTCAATGTTGGCATAAAAAATAGTAAATGTACTATAAAGACTAAAATACAAGAATGTTTAAGTTTACGGAGTTTTTTACAACCTTTTTTAGACCAGGAACGTAAACCTATAACTTTTCAAAGCATGGGACTTAAATTCATTTTTCTCTGGATATTATTAAAAACATGTCCAAAGGGTTCGGTTTCACCCCCATGTCAAAAAGACAATGATATGAGAACAAGTAAATAAATGGGTTGAATCAGAAGAAATGGATGGGATTGGAAGGATGGGTTTGAGAGGGCTTGAATTTGCATTGCCATCATAATAAAGCATGATTTGGTTTTTAAGATGAAACTAGAAGAAAAGGAAAAAGAACGAAGGATGGGCTGACTTAGTGAGGGTGGTTTTAACGGCAAAAAAAAAGATCCGACTTAAATTAGATGTTGTATGTGTATGTTCTAAAGGCCTTTATTGTATAGAATGTTAGAGATATGTATGTATAGGACAATCTTGTTCTATATGATGGTATACTATTTGATTTGATTTTATCTTAACATGTGTATATATTTTACTATTTATTTCATATCGCTAATAAATGTTGATAAAACCCGTAAAAAATTTGCTTGGCTACCAGCGTTGTGATGGTAATCATCCTTGTAGGCGATGGGCAGTCGATAAGCACATCCTTAAATGTCCCTAGTCGTGGGAGTATCTTGACTGAGCATTGATATTCTAGAGTAGACTGGTGTATACGTTTCTAGACCTTAACAAGGGGCGATGATTGGTCCCACAACCATTGGTGTGTTTCACCTAAAATTATATACAGGTGCTCATTAGGGATGAGCACACTGGACGGACTCGCGGAGAACTAACTAGATGGTATTATATCTATCGTCAAATAGCAGTTCTCTGGTAACATGAGTACAGATAGTCCGTCGATCTGAGATCGTCATTTATATCGTGTGAGTTCCCATTGTGCTTTGATTACTACCCTACCACGGCTATACTGAGTCGTGCAAACATGTTTTAGTTTAGTACAGTCCCGAGCCACATGGAGGCAGTGAGCGATTGTTGGGGATTCTTCTCTCCCGGTATAGAGAGTCGATGCCACGCTATGTTCGGTTAGCCAGCATCGTAAGTCCCTGGCCAGAGCAACTGAAATTTAGTGATAGTTAGATCGGTAGTTTCTCGGATGGTCTTGATTCATATCAGCACAACTTATCGGGTTATTAGAGATCTGACGTTTTCCACCTCGTAGACCCGGCATGCGATACTCTCAGACGAACAGACCGGACTGTACGGAGATTGTCACGGATAAGCTTAGTAAGGGTTCGGATGAGTTTGCTTGTCGGCCTTCTTTTCGACAAGAACATAGGTAGCCGTTACATACAGCTAGTGCCACTGATGTGTTTGTGATTAAACCCGCTGTCAGCGTACTGCTGAGTCTTTAGAGTCCCAGATAGAGAGTTTCCCTGGTTCAGGTGAAACGATATAGAGGTCATATGGTTATACGTGCAGGGTTCCGATCAAATACGTGCACTAGCTATATGGATTTATATTCGGACGGTTGATACTAGCGGGCTTAGGATTAAGCCGGATTAATAAATCAAGTATTGATTTATTAATCTAGTATTATATTTGATGGATTATTATTTCTTATTTGGTATTCGTATTTTAATATGAATACAGATATTTATATACGGATTTGTATTTTTGTATTTATACAAGAATACTTCTAGAAGAGGATGCCTCATTATAGGATTTTCTATTTATTAGAAAATAAGGAAATAAGGTGGAGGGCTAAAGTGACGTAAGAGAATGGTGGAGGCTTGGCCATTTATTTTCTTTATTCATTTAAATTTACTATACAAATTTGGCTACCATATTATATAGTAAATGGTTTTTTGAAAAAGAAAATATAAATCCAACTCCTCTTATTTTCTACTCTCATTCTTATCTTTGCATTCTCTCTCCTCTTTAGCTCTCCCTCTTCTTCGTGATCCTTTACCCACTCATGAGTTGAGAATCCAAGAGATAAAGAGATAATTAATTCATCATATCTTTCTCTACTTCTTATAAATATCCTAAATTAGCAAACAAGGTTATTTAGTTGCTTCATTAGCAAAGCTTTAACTTGAACCACTAACTCTCTGGTGGATCATCTTTGACAAGAGGGGGTCAACGTTTAAGTTCGGTCCCGACGGATTAGGAGCTTAGAAACAGGATTTCGAAAACCCGAAGGACACAAACACATAGGTATAATCACTATCCGAGTAGATTAGATCCTATGTTATTTTTGCTAGTTTAGGGCTTATGGTAGATAGTTGATATTGCTTGCTTAAAAACTTGTTTTTTGTGGATTCCGCCTTTCTACAAACCATGTAGAGTGTACGATATCAACTTACATGGTACCAGAGCCACTCTATAAGCCTTAACTAGCTCGTTATGATGTTCGAATTCCGCCATTTTTGTCGCACAAAAACTACCGACAAAAACAGTCCCAAAATTTCTTGTTTTAACCGTTAGCACTCCCCGCGGGCTAACGGTTTGAACCGAGAAACCGTGGCGTGATGCGTGGGTACCCAAAGGAAACCCCGGGGGGACCAAAGGTTGGGCCCATCCCCCAAGACCACCATGAGGTGGCCTTGGGGAATGGGGACCCGAGACCACCCTCATAGGGTGGTCTCGTGTCTGCTTACCCTTTGGGGCCACTTCATGGTGGCCCTGGGGGATGGGTATCCTCTTAGGCCCCCAAGCGTACATTAATTTTTTGTTCTTTTCCCCCGCGAAGGTTCTGGCGAGTTTCGAGTTCATTTCAACTCCCGGATTGGTTTAAAACGATAGATTTTGGGATTTTAGTGCACTAGATTTTCAGTTTTGGAAAATTAGATGTGTTTGCTAATTGTGCGTGGAATTCTAATGTCGTTATTTTCGTTACTTGTTTATATGATGCGTTTATATATTGTTAAACGTCTTCTAATCGCTATACTTCAAATAAAAAGGGTTGCACATATCTTGTGTTGTTGTGTTGGTGATGGATTGACGGATCGTCTTGTGAAAAGCACCGTATGAATTTAGATGTGAGATGTGAATGGATGATATAATTTGTGTAATAATTGATATACATTCTTTTTTTGGGACACATCCAGGATGAGTTTGTTGTCACCGGCTGTATTTTTTTTTCCATTTCTGCATCTCGGATTGACCCACGGATGAGTGCACAAGCTACCAGGTTCTATAATTCAGTGGTGGCTATCTCGAAGAGTTGAGACTGTTAGTGTAATACCCAGCCCCTTTTTATACAAATATCTGTACTTCCCTTTCACCTATAAAATTAATTATTTTACTTATAATTATTTATTTATTTTAAATCCCAGTAAACCCAAACCTTACCTTTTATTTTCCTCCGGCCCAGCCGTTTCCTTTTCCCATATTAATTTAAGATTATTTGAGCCCAGCCTTTTCCCTTTCTTAAAGAAATTTATCTTCTTTTATTTTCCCCCCGGCCCAGCACCAATTCCTCAGCCGTTTTCCTTTTATAAAAATTAAACCCAAAACCCCTATTTTTCTTCAGCCCACTCCATCAGCTCATACCCCAAAACCCAACCCAGGCCGGCCCACAAAGCCCACACCTAAACTAACTCCTTTCTTTTTCCCCTTCTCCTCTACTGTCATTTTTCCCACAAATTCAAATCCCCTCAAATCTTAACACCATTTATAATATTCCCCATAAATTTCCATTAACACTCATTTAATCCCTCCATTATTTCCCTATTAATTTTATATTCCCACGTTTTCTCTCTTTCCCCCTTTAATTTCCTTTTTATTAAAATCCCACATTAACTTCTCTCTCTCCCTTCCTTTATAATTTCTACAGAGCTCTCTCTCTCTCTTTTCTTTAATTTCTTTTAATAAATCCTCACGTTACTCTCTCTCTCCTCCTAAATTTATTAATTTCTCACGTTACTCTCTCTCTCTCCTCTCGTTCTCTCTTTTTTCTATCTCCCGCGTAACTCTCCCTCTCTCTCCCCTCACACACACACACACACACGTTCTCTCCCTCTCTCTTCCATTTTCTTTTCCCGCCCCTCCCTCGAACCCGCGCCCACGCCAGCGTGTCGCGCTCACCGCCGTCCCCTCACCGTCGCTCGCCTCCACCTCGCTCGCCTCCACCCTCGTCCTCAGCCTTCGTCGCACCCACCACTTCGCCTGCACCCGAGCCGACCTCCTCCCTCATCATCTCACCTCCCTCTCTGTCGAGCCCCCACTGCATCTCGTCGACTCCCCCGCACCCTCCTCGTCGTCAGCAGCATCACCACCTCCGACTACCATCCACCGAGCTCCTCCTTGGCCGAGACACCACCTTACACCACCACGACCAACTTCTCCTCCAAGCTTTTCGCTGCACCCCGAGACATCACCCAACCGGCGACACCCCCTGGACCACCGCTCCTTGTCACCAGGATCACCCCCTGAGCCACTGCGACGAACCCCACCTAGCCACCTTCACCTACCGTCGAGCCCCAGCCACATGCCTCCAAACTGACCCCATTCCTCTGCTGCACACCACCACTGCCGCAATCCCATCACCGTCAACCTCGCCGCCACCGCCGTTGCACCCACCGTCTCCAGCCACCAAGTCCCGTCACCATCGCCGAGCCTGTGCTGCCAAGTTCAAGCCGAGCCGAGTCAAAGCCAAACCCTTGTCGCCGTTGCCGTGCCCGTGCTGTACTTCGCTGCCGTGCGTCTCCAGGAAAGTATTTTACTTGCTACATGCTAATATTTTAGTGTTACAAACTTAGATCGTATAGATTACAAATTTACATTTCTCGATAAATTATATGACGCAAGTGTTCGATGCATGATCTCAATTGAAATCCTCATTTAAATTGACGGAACATGAGGGCATTTGCTGGCCCATGTGATTTTGAATACTATGTAAAAATTTCACTGGATAATACGACTGTTAGTGACTATAACGAATAACCCCAAGTATACCCGTAAAACTAGAAATTTCTCGTATCTGAAAATGGTTAAAATCACCGTAAATTACGTACATAGTGGAATGATGCGTTCGAGGGCTTAAATCGAATCCGACTCGACGAACTATAACCCTATACAAGTTTCTAATGGTTTCTATACTTAAATTGTGACAATATTTGGATCGGAGTGCTACTCTGGACTGCAGTCCAGAGCGACTCTGATTACTGTTTACTGTTCCGTAATGTGTGCCACCTGTTTTCCTGAACTTGTATGTTGCGGAACTCTGCTGTTTATTAAAGGTGAATCTGTTAGATAGATAACACAAGTGGTTTCATTCTGTTTCATCATCGTTTGCTATTTAATCTGTGATTTAAAAGATGGGGACGTATAACAGTCCCAACAGAATCAGAATTGACATACTAGTATTGAACAGTGTATAACTCCTGACATACAGACGCGATTGAGAATCCTTCTATTGCGTTGAAAACCTTACTGAAAATCCTAGATTTCATTCAACAGTAGCGTCGCTAAAATCTGATCCCAACTAGGATTAAAATGCGTTGCGAAACGGACTTCCGATTCTGAAACCGGATTTCCAGCCGTGAACGCTTAAAATGAAATGGCCATAACTAGTGATCCTGAAACCCGATTGACGTGAAACCAAATTCGCTGGATAGGTAATCAAACATACAATTTAATCCCCGTTCATCGTTTCGCTAAACTGTACACGTATGATTTATGATAAATTATGCAAGTGGTAGAATATTGATTTATAACATCCTAATCATGCTTTACATACTGGTTACTCATCATATCATACATATGTCACTGCATTGATAACCTAGTGATCATGTACATTACCCAGTGTTAGGTATTAGCGATGATTGTGGCAAGTACGTTAGTGTTCGTGCATGAGTGAATAAGTGAAAGTGACACGTACTTGTACACAATCAGTGAACCTTATTATTTTATTGCATTGTCGACGTCTGTGGGACGCGTGTACGTGTGACTATAAGTGGTATGTGACACTTATGGAAGCTCTTGCATGGGTGTTACAGATAAGGCACCAGACACTGCCATTTATCTTGGGTATTAGTCGGGACGTGCTTGATGGAGATCCTGTCTCCAGTTCTCGCGCAGACTTGTCATGGACCGACCGGTATTTGAGGTTATGGTTGGCGTTTGATGTAGACCACGGGGTGTGGGGTAGTTTGAGTGTGAGTCCAACAGAATCTCGGGAGTCCCATGCCGGCTTATATATATGGAGATATATGGAGATTTACAGGGTACATGATTATTACCGTGAGTTACATTTTGGGCCCGTGGTCCCTTGCCCTTGGGTCCTACCCTTGGGTGGAGGACACTCGCGAGTGGTTGACTCTCACACTTCGACTGACGATAGGCTTAGTGACCTGTACAGTGAGACTTAGAGACTGATAGGGATAATGGTATTGATATACATTTCTTACTGTGTTGACATACCTGGCATACTATATTACTGCTTTACTGTTCACCTGATCTGCTAGACACTGCATTGGTTACTCCATGTTCATATATTTACTGTATTGGTTTACTGTTACACATCTATTATCACTGTTCGAGTTGCCACTTGCATCTATACATATTTTGCTATTGTGTCGCTCTGACGACCTGAGTATGCATTGTTCCCCTCCGAAAGACGGCGCGACACCGCGTCTTGCCTGAGATTCGGGGCAGATGCTAATTGGTGCTATCCGTCCACCTCTTCGAAGATGCCAAGTTGATTTATGGAACCACGTATCGAAGGTTTAGACGGATGCGTCCGATGTAGCAGACTTCGTCAGATTCCCCCTCGTTTGAGGGGGTTTTGATTGTGGGGACGCTCTTCCCTGCAGGCGCAAGCCCCTGCAGTTAATTACGCTACCGCATTGCGGTAACAACTTTCTCCTTCTCCAGATGGTCACTTCGTGTCGTGGGTGTCTGTTTTGTATTTTGTTGCCCGTGGATTGTTTACGGAGACTGAGTTATGTCGTCGCCCGTAGGGCGTGGACTGGTCCAAATCCGTATTATCTTAGATTTGGGTTTGGGGGGGTTTGGTTTGAGGATACGTCATCCATACTTGAGGCTAAGATCAACTCAAACGTTTGTTAAGGATACGTTAGTCTAACTTTGTGACTAAGATCAACTTAACGGGATCGTTTAGATCCGACAAAAGAGCGTTTGGACTCTAATGTTCCAGTTTAGGGACATAGTGGTCCATGAATGTATGGCCGTCGGGACCCATCACCTCTCTGACGACGTTGAAGGATTACAACGACGGATGTCAGAGGAGTTCAGAGATGTACCCTCGAGCCGGGGTTAATTAGGGGGATTTATAGTCCACTCTGTTTGAAGGTTTAAGGATACGTTAGCCATCTTCGAGGCTAAGATCAACTTAAACGGGACCGTTTAGATCCGACAAAAGAGCATGCGGGGCTCTATTGTTCTAGTTTAAGGACATTACGGTCCATGAGTAGATTAAGGACATTGCGGTCCATGGGTAGTTTAAGGACATTGCGGTCCATGGGTAGTTTAAGGACTTTGCGGTCCATTGTTAGTTTTAAGACATCTCGGTCAAGGTTAAGGACGTCGTAGTCCATGGGTTTAAGGACCCCACAGTCCATTGTTAGTTTTAAGACATCTCGGTCAAGGTTAAGGACGTCGTAGTCCATGGGTTTAAGGACTCCACAGTCCGGTATGTGCTCTGGATGCTTCACACGGGTTCACTGCCGTGCTTGGCGAGGACCAGGCTCCGCTCTGGACGTTTTCCACGGGGTCAAAGAGTGACATTATCCGCGTTCCACGTAACCAGGAATTTGCATTAGACATGAGTTTAAGGACCCCACAGTCCATATCAATGTATGGTCGTCGGGACCCGTTACCTCTTTGAAGACATTGAGGGATTACAATGCCAAGTATCAAAGGAGTGACGAGATGTACCCTAGAACCGGAGTGGATTAAATAATCCTTGGCCCAATTTGGGGTCAAGACGAATTAATTATGTTATGAGTCCATTGGACCAGTTAATCACCAATTGAGGACTTATGGCCATCTTGGGCTAAGTCCAATCAGGAGAGGCTTTGCCTCTATCCGTTTAGGCCAATTGGGCCAAAGCATAGTGTTAAACACTACAGAGCAGTCAGTGTTGAACACTGGGAATGGGGTTGACAAGTTAGTGTTTAACACTAAGAGATAATTGGTGTTAAACACCAGCAACAAGGCTTTTCAAATTAGTGTTAAACACTAAAACAGATCAGTGTTGAACACTGCAGATGAAGATCTCAGGTTAATGTTTAAACACTAAGGTAATCAGTGTTGAACACTGCAGATAAAGCTTTTTATTTAGTGTTGAACACTAAGGCCCAACAGTGTTTTAACACTGGGTTCGAGAGTTTTAATTTAGTGTTAAACACTAAGGCAAGAGGGGTCACGTGGCAGCACGTGAGAGCGCCCTCCCTTCATTTATTCTGAGATTATCGTGTCTTTCAGAGCATCACGTGCCATCACGTGATGGGCCTTCAAATGCCTATGTATTAGAGCTTCTGCCGAGGGTCACGTGGGTCACGTGGGGTGCTGTCTCAAAGGGGCTTTCTGTAGATCTCTTGGGGGGTCACGTGATGACACGTGACCCTGCCTCCATGTATTTTGTTTAGAGGCTTTGTTAATCTTCTTTCAGGAATTAAATTCCTCGAACTGTAAATTTCAGAGGAATTAAATTCCTACTTCCTTTCGAAGACTTTGTTTTCTGGAATAGAGTTTAACTCTGGATTTTCTGTAGGAATTAAATTCCTCATATACGTGAAGGGCTGAATAGGGTTAAACCCTAATAAAAGTTTTTAAGGAGTTTAAACTTCCATCCTCTGTTAAATTATGATTAAGGGAATTAAATTCCCGCTGTTTCAACAGAACTAGGTTCTTAATTAGGGTTAAACCCTGTTTCTTTTTTGTTCTGAAGGAATTAAATTCCCATAATATAGGGTCAAGCCCTCCTTTTATTTTAAAGGAATTAAATTCCTATAGTTCTGTGAGAATTAAATTCTCGTGCTTGCATTCCTTCTCCATGTTTTGGATCTGCATGGCAGGATCTCAACCCATTGAGAATTAAATTCTCAACCTTAAGGGGAGATGTGCACTTTGCAGGTCCTCCATCAAAGAGAGAAGAAATATGTTCTTCTGTTTTTACATTATCAGAGTTAAACTCTGTTGAGAATTAAATTCTCTTTCTTTCAAAAGGCCTTCCCTTTCTTACCTAGGGTTTTTTGCAGAAGATCCGAGTCTTTTCAAAGTATCAAAGCTCTTCTCCCTTTTTTTTTTCTTCTCTGCGCATGTATCTCTTTCTCTGTGTCTCTTGGCTCCTATTTATAGGAGAAGCAGCCGAATCAATCAGTTTTTGACGAATCTTCATTGAGATTTGATTTGCATTCAGCATCCATTTTGGGCCATTGGATTATTAGGTGAATTTTATTCACCATTGGATTTTAAATCCAGAGATTCTCCCTTGTTATTTTGGTTAGATTTAAAGGGGAAATCTTTCCAAAACCCGAGATTTTCCCATAGATAGACGATATTTCATCACCTCTGAATCTTTAATTTGATTGGTTCCAGATAGTTGCTTTCCTTTGGAAAGATTTGAATTTCCTTCAGAATTTAATTCTGTTAACACAATGGGCTTTGAAAGTCGGTCACGTGTGACCACGTGACCCATGGTCACGTGTGGGCACGTGACCCCCTTTGGAATGAGCCTTTTCCTTTCTTTTGCGCTCTGTCTTCTGATCGTTGCTTAAGCGTCACGTGCCACCACGTGACTCCTGGTCACGTGTGAGCACGTGACCCTTGTTTGAACTCTCTTTCCTTGGTTCGTCTGGAGAACGAGTCTGCTGTCTTGAACGTCACGTGCCAACACGTGACCCTGGTCACGTGGGAACACGTGACCTCTTCTGAAGCCTTTTCTTGACTTGATCAGAGAACTTGTGTGCCTTTGACGCTTGCATTTAAATGTCACGTGTCGCCACGTGACCCTGGTCACGTGGGAGCACGTGACTCTTTCTGAAGCCCATTTTCTTCAGCGTAGTCAGGAAACTGAACTTGACTTGATGATGCCTTTTAGGTGTCACGTGCCAACACGTGACCCCTTTTTGAAGCTTTTCCCAGAAGCTTTCCTGATTTTAAATCAGGAAACAAATGCCCCCACAGCGTTGTTCTCACGTGTCTGCACGTGAGTGCAACGCTGTCACCTCTTGTGACCGTTGGATTCCTCTAGGGATCTGGGGAGACGAAGCGTTTTCATTGTCTTCTATAAATACCTCTGTCTCTTCATAAGAGCCTTCACTTTGTTCATCTTCTTCTTCTGAGAACTTTTTCTGAGAATTTAATTCTCTTCTTCCAGAGCTTAGTTCTCTGTTTTAAAATATTTTCAGAGTTTAACTCTGCTCTAAAGGGATTCTCTTTCTTCAGGTAATGGTAATCGAAGCACCTTCGTTTTGACAAAACTCTCTGGATTTTAAATCCAGATCAAGGGTTTCACAAAGAACCCATTTTTCTTCAAGTAATTTAACCAAAATATGAGACCACTTGACTTCCCGCAGTAGATCACTTAGGGTTCAGATGATCCCTTAGGGAGATGATGATGGCGGTTCAAACCCATGGAATTTAATTCCATCCAAAAATGTTTCTGGGAATTTAATTCCCTTTTCTTAATAAGGAATTTAATTCCAACGAAGAACTCGATTTCTTCACACAGAGGCTTCCTGGGGTCTCTTGGCCCGAGGTTGTTCTTCCTGCAATTAATGCACTGGGGGCTTTGTAATGAATCTCATGACTTTTATTTTAGGTACCATGGATGCCCATCTGTACCGTCTTGACGAGATCATTTCCTATGGGAATATTCGTGCGCTGGGCCGCAGTCAGAACCAGGAGTTCACTGATGCTCAGTGTGCCGAGATCATGAGCCGCTTCGACGAGTACAACCATAGGCTACTCCCCCGTCGCTCTTCTCTTCTGAGGCTGATCGTGCTTGCGATCAGGGAGGCTCTCCCTCTCTTTTGCGCCGGCATACCGCTCGGGGCCTTGGACACTGCCGAGGATAAGGTGCATTCGGTGTACCTTATGGGCTTGATCTCAAAGAGAAGGCGGGATAATCTTATTGATCTCCTTCATCAGATTTTTCAGCAATCAGCCATACTGGGCGCCTACCGGAGGGTAGAGGACATCCGCAGGGACCCCGATGCTTGTGACCGTGAGAGAAAGCATACTCGGGAGGTTCGAAATGCTTGGAAGATCTTGAATAAAGTTAATTTCGAGTTTCTCAACCCATGCCCCGCGTCTGAAGCCTTACCATTGTAAAAGTTTTTCTTTTTATTTTGTATCGCCTTCTTGAAGTCTGGATGATAAGTTTTGTTGTGTCCTTGTATGTTTGCGCGCTTTTTTTCTGAGATTTTATTATTTTGCTACTATTGTTGTTTGTGCTTTTTAACATGCAAGGTGCCACTCCATATTTTCCTTTTAAATGCACGTCAGGTTTAGGCCTCACGTGTTCTACACGTGGGATCCTTTGATGTGGCTGTTCACAAGATTTTCCTCATGCCATATTTTCAGTGCACAATGTTAGGGGCCGAAAAAAAAGGGCCTTGGAAATAGTTCCATCTCCTTGATTTTCGGTGCCTTTTCTTTTTTAGGCCTTGGGAATAATTTCACCATGCAAGATTTTCCGCGCACAGCACTTAATGCACTTCATTATATATGAGGCTATAGCCTTCTTTTCCTTTCACAGAGAGATTCATATCATATATATATATATTTTTTTTTCTTGAGGGAGAAACGAGTGCCATGGCTTGTAATCGCCCTCATGCTCGTCGACAGCCGTGGGAAGTTCCTCTTGAGGAGATGATCCCCCGCTTTGCTGCTCGGTTGGTGGACCCCCTCCTTTCTGACAACGAATGTGACTCGGCCATGCACGAGCTCTCGATCCGTAGAGGGTCTCCCCTCCCGATGGGTTCCCTTTGGCTCCGGATGATCCTCATGGCCGTGCTTGCCGACATTCCTCCTCACCCGACAGAGATGACCCTGGCGATGCTTGATGCGGCGGAAGAAAAGCTCGAGGGCTTTCATGAAGCCTGCCTGATTACTCAGGCTCTAAGGGACTGCTCAATTCATCTGCTGAGCGAGATAAAGGCCCGGCGAGCTGTTATGTTTGCGTTCGCGGACGAACATGGCACCAACCGATGGGGAGCGACTTCTCGCGAGAATCGTCGCTTCGATGTGCTGGAGAAAGCGGAGAGAGAGATGGAGAATTTTGTCCTTTGCTTCATCAACCCCTGTGCCGTTGATCCTGTGTTTGGTGACCTTTTCCGTTAGTGTAGAACCTTTTTAAATTATTCCCTCCTTTTTGTATGCTTTATGTTGAACTTCCATGTAGGCTTGGTACTCGTATGTATGTTTCCGCTTGCATGAATAAATTTTGTGTTCCTTTTTATGAAAACTTTCTTCAATTATCAATATTGTTGTCATGTCGCATGCGCATTAAAGCTTCGAATTTTATTTCTTTTTTTGGACGTTCATATGATTGCGAGCACATGCTTGATAGGATAATCATCGGAAAGTTTTTCGTTGCTCTTCGTACCGGGTTGTGTGAGCGCGTTCTGGATCGATTATTGCTATCGATCGGAAGCCCATTTATATGGTCTCGAGCGTGTATGTCCTATTTCTAAGGTTGTGGTCGCAAAGTGAGCTTTCATGGTCTGATAGGGCGACACGTAGCGAACATAAGGTTGTGGCTCTCGATAAAGTTGCCATGTTCACTCGTGAGAGGGTTGAGGCTCATAAGGCCACTGAGAAAGGGCTTAAAGCCCGGCTTGCTTCATATCAGGCCCAGCAAGCTCAAGCGGAGGCTCGTCTTTTGGAGATCTTGCGTCATGAAGCCGTGGCTCAGCAAAAGCAGGATGAGCTGACCAAGCTGCTGAATCGCCCGCCGGCTTGAGACATTTGTATCTTTTCCTTCCTTTTTGTACATACTCATGGATGAGAGTATTTTCTTTTTGTTTCTTCCATAAATTGTACTTTGTACCCGTTTTGGTTTATGAATAAAAGATACATTTTTCTTCTAAATGGTGTGTCTCCTTTTCATTGAATGTGTTCTGCGGATATTCTATCTTGATTTCCTTGCAGGACAGCAATGGCTCAGGACTCAGGGTTAAGATCTGCTCCCTAAGACTTTTGCTTTTTACGAGCCACAAGGGTCTCATGAGGAGTTTTTCTCCCTACAGGTCGAGAGGATCCCATAGGTGTGAGTTCTTCTTAAAGATCGTGAGGATCCTTAAGCGGGTTTTCCCTTGAGGGTCGTAAGGATCTCACAAGAGAGTTTTTCTTCCTTACAGGTCGTGAGGGCCTGCAAGTGCCGGATGTGATCATCCTTATCCGCGTTTCACGGAGTCAGGGATCTCTCAAGGTATCGTAGTTTAAAGACGTCACGGTCAAGGTTAAGGACCTCATAGTCCGTGGATTTAAGGACTCCACAGTCCGCTGTTAGTTTTAAGACATCGCGGTCAAGGTTAAGGACCTCATAGTCCGTGGATTTAAGGACTCCACAGTCCGGTGTTTGGTTGCAGGGACCCGTCACCTCTTTGAAGACGTTGAGGAATTACAACGCCGGGCATCAAAGGAGTGAAGAGATGTACCCTTAAACCAAGGCAAAATTTGTAGGGAATCGGGGTGGTTGATTGTTAGTTTTAAGACATCACGGTCAAGGTTAAGGACGTCATAGTCCGTGGATTTTAAGGACTCCACAGTCCGGTATTTGCTCTGGATGCTTCACACGGGTTCACTGCCGCGCTTGGCGAGGACCAGGCTCCGCTCTGGACGTTTCCCACGGGGTCAAAGGGTGACATTATCCGCGTTCCACGTAACCAGGAATTTTGCACTAGATGCTTCACACGGGTTCACTGCCGCGTTAGGCGAGGACTAGGCTCCGCTCTGGATGCTTCGCACGGGTTCACTGCCATGCTCTGCGAGGACCAGGATCCGCTCTGGACGTTTTCCACGGGGTCAAAAAGTGACATTATCCGCGTTCCACGTAACCAGGAATTTTGCACTAGATGCTTCACACGGGTTCACTGCCGCGTTAGGCGAGGACTAGGCTCCGCTCTGGACGTTTTCCACGGGGTCAAAAAGTGACATTATCCGCGTTCCACGTAACCAGGAATTTTGCACTAGATGCTTCACACGGGTTCACTGCCGCGTTAGGCGAGGACTAGGCTCCGCTCTGGATGCTTCGCACGGGTTCACTGCCATGCTCTGCGAGGACCAGGATCCGCTCTGGACGTTTTCCACGGGGTCAAAAAGTGCCATTATCCGCGTTCCACGTAACCAGGAATTTTGCACTAGATGCTTCACACGGGTTCACTGCCGCGTTAGGCGAGGACTAGGCTCCGCTCTGGATACTTCGCACGGGTTCACTGCCATGCTCTGCGAGGACCAGGATCCGCTCTGGACGTTTTCCACGGGGTCAAAGAGTGACATTATCCGTGTTCCACGTGACCAGGAATTTTTGCACTAGATGCTTCACACGGGTTCACTGCCGCGTTAGGCGAGGACTAGGCTCCGCTCTGGATGCTTCGCACGGGTTCACTGCCATGCTCTGCGAGGACCAGGATCCGCTCTGGACGTTTTCCACGGGGTCAAAGAGTGACATTATCCGCGTTCCACGTAACCAGGAATTTTGCACTAGATGCTTCACACGGGTTCACTGCCGCGTTAGGCGAGGACTAGGCTCCGCTCTGGATGCTTCGCACGGGTTCACTGCCATGCTCTGCGAGGACCAGGATCCGCTCTGGACGTTTTCCACGGGGTCAAAGAGTGACATTATCCGTGTTCCACGTGACCAGGAATTTTTGCACTAGATGCTTCACACGGGTTCACTGCCGCGTTAGGCGAGGACTAGGCTCCGCTCTGGATGCTTCGCACGGGTTCACTGCCATGCTCTGCGAGGACCAGGATCCGCTCTGGACGTTTTCCACGGGGTCAAAGAGTGACATTATCCGCGTTCCACGTAACCAGGAATTTTATCGATTGTATCCGTACTTCACGGAATGGAGGTTTGACTGTTGGCGATATGTATACTACCGAGCCATGGAACTGGGAGTTGCCGCTGTTCCGCTTAGCTTGAAGTTGTGTCCGTTGTTACGAGACGAGTATTGGGATGATCTTTAGGTCGCTTGTAGCCCGTCGAGATTTAGCTTCTTTCTTCTAATGAAACCTGGGGAGGAAGAGTGCGACTCCTTCTTTGTTTGCGCCCCTGGATTGTGTACAGGGATTGATGTAGCATCACCTGTAGGGCATGCATTTTATTTTTATTTTATTTCTTTTTCCGCGATGCTCTATCGTTTCAGCTTTTATATCGCGAAGGTCGCGATTGCCCCATCATTTCGGCTATTTTTCGCGGTGCCCAATCATTTCGGCTATTTATTTTATTTTTACTCGCTGTTTTTTATTGCGAGTTGCCCAATCATTTCGGCTATTTTTCATGCATATATTTTTACTTGCTGCTTTTTATTGCAAGTTGCCCCATCATTTCGGCTATTTTGTAGGCATGTGTGGCTTGCTAGCTTTTTCGCTACAAGCTCGGATCTTGGACGCCGATTTCGGCATCAGCATCGCTGCAACTGGGACGTTGCCAGGAGCGAATTATCATTTGCCTCTGTCGATGTTGAACAAAGATGGCTTAGCAAACAGGGTTAAGGTCCTGTTGACTAAGGCTTTTGACTTCATGAGCCGTAAGGGTCTCACAAAGGTATTTCTCCCTACAAGTCGTGAGGATCTTGCAGGTGTATTTTCTCCTTAGGGATCATGAGGATTCCTAAGTGTATGTTCCTCTGTAAGTCGTAAGGATCCTACAAGAGGGTTTTCTCCTTATGGGTCGAGAGGACCTACAAGAGTTGGACTTTGCTGGGGAAATGTTTATTCGCGCCCGTGGATTGTATACAAGGGTCAGTATTGAGCCTCTTGTAGGGCAATATCGGAGGTTGTGGAGGATTTGCTTAAGAACAGGTTCAGGTTTCTGTAACTTAAGACTTTCAAATCTCATGAGCCGTGAGGGTCCCATAAGAGAATTCTCCTTACGAGTCGTGAGGATCTCGTAAGTGTATTTTCTCCTTAGGAATCGTGAGGATCCCTAAGTGTGCTGCTCCTTTGTGAGTCGTAAGGATCTCACGCAGGTGGTTTCTCCTTACAAGGTCGAGAGGACTCTGTAAGTGTCCTTTAACGAGGTTGCGCCCTTTCGGGTTTTCACAAACACTCGCCGGTAGTCCTGCTGTTTTTACTCACGGAGCCCTTTCGGGTTTTCATCCGTGCCCGTTTTGCTTATAGACATACCGTTTTTTTTTATTTATATCATTTTTACTCTTCTTTTTTTTTTTACAAGGTCGCGCCCTTTCGGGTTTTCACGAACACTTGCCGGCAGCCCTGCTGTTTTTACTCACGGAGCCCTTTTCGGGTTTTCATCCGTGCCCATTTTGCTTATGGACATACCGTTTTTTTTTTTATCATTTTTTTTTATCTTCTTTTTTCTTTATTTATCCATCTCGTCAACCTAAGGACGTTGCGGTAGTAGTTTAGGGACGTTTCGGTCCGTCGATAGTTTAAGGACGTTTCGGTCCGTCGATAGTTTAAGGACGTTTCGGTCCGTCGTTATAGGAAGGCCGGCTGCTGCTTGTAAAGTCTGAGCCTAGGAAGATAGTGAGCGGACATAGTCGTCGTCATCCATCATTGACCTAGGCTGTAGCTTATTAAGCGTGGTATTTCTTCAAGAAGCGGCCGTTTATTGGCCTGAAAGGCCTTTCACCGTGCATGTCCATGAGTAGGTAGGCTCCACCCTGATAGACCTTGTCTATGATGTACGGGCCTTCATAGTTTGGCTCAAATTTTCCCCGCTTGGCACGATTGGGGATCATAGGTCTTTTGACCACTAGTACGAGTTCGCCTTGGTGGAATGTCATCGGCCTGGTCAATCTTTCGTACGAGCGCGTCATCTTTGCTTTGTAGGCTTCTAGATGTTGTTGCGCTATGAGCCGGGTTTCATCGAGGGCATCAAGCTCCTCAAGCCGAAGGTGAGCATTTTCTTCGTTCGTCAGCTCGTGGTGGACTGCTACTCGTAGGGAGGGTAACTCTATCTCGAGGGGGAGCACTGCTTCCGTCCCAAATACCAACGCGTACGGCGTTGTGTTCGTGGCCGTCTTGAATGTAGTTCGATAAGCCCAAAGGGCTTCTTGCAGCCTTTCGTGCCAGTCTCTCTTATTCCGGGAAACGGTCTTTTTTATGATCTTCGTCAAGGTCTTATTGAAAGCCTCGGCCAGACCGTTAGCTCGTGGATTGTAAACTGAAGAATATCTCCAGTCTATATTGTGCTGCTGTGCGAAGCGGCTGATCTTATGGCTTCGGTAGGCCGGCCCGTTATCGGAGATAATCCGCCGTGGAGTTCCGAACCGATAGATGACGTGCGTCTTGAAGAAATGGAGGATATTCTCCGTCTTCACTTCCCTCAGTGGTACTGCTTCTGCACATTTGGAGAAGTAATCAGTTGTCGCCAGAATAAAACGGTGTCCCCGGGATGATGCTGGCTCAATGGGGCCGACTATGTCAGTCCCCCACATTTCGAATGGCCAACTAGCCAGCGTCGGGTGCAGTGGATTCGGATGTTGGTGGATGAAGTCTCCATGGATCTGGCATGAGTGGCATTGCCTCGCATACTCGAGGCAGTCCTGGATCATCGTGGGCCAGTAATAACCCATCCGTTTAATTTTTAACTTCATCTTTGGGCCTGCTTGGTGAGAACCGCAAAGTCCGTCGTGAACTTCTTGAATGACTCTTTCTGCTTCGCCAGGTCCTAAGCATCTCAGCCATAGAGAATCAAACGATCTCTTGTACAGGGTATCGTTGACGAAAGCGAAAGATAAAGCTCGTTTCATGAGCTGATGTCTTGAGGACGCTTCTTCGGGCATTCGGTGGGATTTGAAGTAGTCTATGAAGACTTCCCTCCAGTCTTCTGCCTTCTCATGGTCTTTTATTTGTAGGGTCATCTGCTCAGTCGTTCCCTTTTTTTCGCATGATTCCGGAGATATTTCTGCCGGGGCGAGCACTCGACGGCTTTGTACCACGATTCTGACGTCATCGAGGTTCTCGTCAGCCAGTTCTTTAGCAAGTTTAGCCAACGCGTCTGCTTTGCTGTTTTCCGCGCGCGGTATGTTCTCCAAAGTATAGGAGGGAATTTGAGTCAATAGTTGTTGCACCCTTTCGCCGTACTTTACCAACTCCGGCTTGCACGTTTGGTAATCACCATTTACTTGACTAACGACCAGCTGAGAATCCCCGTATATGAGGAGGTCTTCAATTCCCATGTCGATGGCGATCTCGAGGCCTGCTATCAGGGCTTCGTATTCGGCTTCATTGTTTGTCCTCGGCTCTGTTAAGGAGAAGGCGAAGCGCATTATCCCTCTTTGTGGAGTTGCAAAGATGAGGCCTATCCCTGATTTGATCATTGGGATACCTTGTTTTTGTTTCTTTATAGAGGACGCTCCATCGAAATAGAGTTCCCATCGGGTGCTTCCGCTGTTAATCGCATCAAATGCATGCTCGTCCGGCAAATCACAGTTCAGAGGAGAATCGGCCGGTATCGGGTGCTCAGCGAGGAAGTCGGCAATGGCCTGGCCTTTCACTGCCTTGAGAGGTTGATACGTTATCGAGAACTCCATCAAGAGCAGGGCCCACTTAGCGAGTCGTCCCGTCAATATGGCTTTCGACATCAAGTACTTAAGAGGGTCCACCTTCGAAATAAGACGGACTTCATGTGCTAATGCGTAATGTTTAAGCTTTGTTATTGCGAAGATCAACGCCAGGCAGTGCTTTTCAATGGGGGAATAGTTGCCTTCTGCCCCCAGTAGAACTCGACTTAAGTAGTAGAGTGCCCTCTCTTTCCCCTGATCGTTCTCTTGTGCCCATAATGCACCTAAAGAACCTTCGAGGGCGGTCGTATAAAGAATGAGGGGTTTTCCCTTGACCGGCGCGGCCAACACCGGAGGGCTCTGCAGGTATTGCTTGATCTCGTCTAGGGCACCTTGACATTTGTGATCCCAAACGAATGGGGTTCCCTTTTTCATCAGGTGGCTGTAAGGACGGCATTTGCCCGAAAGATTAGCGATAAACCGCCGGATGTATGCGAGCTTCCCTTGGAGAGACCGCAGCTGCTTGAGCGTTCTTGGCGGAGGCATTTCCATGATCGCTTTAATCTTTGACGGATCTATTTCAATACCTCGGTGTCGAATGATGAATCCCAGGAATTTGCCCGAGGAGACTCCAAACGCGCATTTGAGGGGATTCATTTTCAAATTATTTTGCCGAAGGCGTTGAAATACAGTCTCCAGATGCTTTAAATGATCTTCGTATGATGTGCTCTTTACTACGAGGTCATCGATATAGCACTCGACGATGTCATGTATGAGATCGTCGAAGATCTTTGTCATGGCCCTTTGATAGGTAGCGCCAGCGTTCTTTAGGCCAAAGGGCATAACCCTGTAGCAAAATATACCCAAAGGGGTGCGGAAAGCGGTATGCTTCTGGTCTTCGGGATGCATCTTTATCTGATTGTATCCTGATGAACCGTCCATAAAGGAGAAAACCTCGTGAGTGGACGTGTTATCTATCATTAGCTCGGTTACCGGCACCGGGAAATCATCCTTTGGACAGGCTTTATTGAGATCCCTGAAATCCACGCATATGCGTACCGTCCCATTCTTCTTCATTACCGGGACGATATTGGCAATCCAGTCGGGATATTGGACTTCTTGGATAAATCCTGAATCGATCAACTTCTTGACTTCGGCGTTGATGCTCATCTCAAGCTCGAGTCGCATCCTCCTTGGCGCCTGCTTGACTGGCTTGATATCTGGGGATATTGCTAATCTATGCACAGCAATCTCCGGATCCAATCCTGGCATCTCGGAGTAGTTCCATGCGAAGCAATCTTTATGCCGTAGAAGCACGTTCTTTAACGCAGCCACCTTTTCTTCGGATAACAGCTCACTGACAAATGTCAGTCGCGGGTCGTCTGCCGATCCCAACTCAATCTCCTTGAGGTTATCTGCAGTAGTATGTATACCATCTTCCAGTTCTTTGGGAGCGGGCGGAAATTCTGAGATCACCTCATCATCGCTGTTCTCAAAGCACCGGGGAAGGTCATCTACGTTCTCGGGCTCTTTTCCTAATATCGTAATCGTATAACAAGTGCGAACCCGCTCCCTGGACTGAGGTGGACCCGGTTCTGCTCTTGCGGCCTTGGGCTCATGCTTTCGCGGCGGCGTTACCTTCCAGCCGTCGGATAAAGCGAATCTACCCCGTCGGTACTGGTCCTCGACCCAGTTCTTGAAGGTGAAGCAGTCTTCGGTAGGATGTCCTATGGTTCGGTGATAAGAACAATAACTCGGATGAGAGACCTTGCTAGCTTGCTCAGGATGTCTAGACTCTGGAAGCGTGATCATTTGATGTTTTATAGCGAGGTTGAGTAATCTCTCCGTCTTGTCTCGGGGGAAGGAATACGCTCGACCCATCTTCTTCACGAGGGACAAACCCGAGCCGCTTTTTGATTTATTTTCGTCTCTGCGTCGGGCCTTTCGTATAACGGATTGACGAGGATAAGCGTCTTTGTCTTTTCCAGTACGTTGAGATAGACGTTGCGTTCTGGCCTTCTTGTAGATGGCCATCTCGCGGTTGTGGCCTTCCTGAGCTCTCCGACCCATTTTCCTGATAGGCTTGTTCGTTCGTTCTTCAAACGACGGACTCGGTGCTTCAATCGCGGGGTCTAGTTTTAATGAAGGGTTGGCATCTCCTGACAGGGCGTCCTCCTCTTCATCAAAGGTATATATAGCGTAGCTGCTGTGAGCCCGTTCCCGTTTTCCGGCTCTTGCGTATCCAAGCCCGAGTGTTTCCATCTTCCCGTTGGGCAGTTTGCGTTGAGTCCCGGGGACATCCCAAATCTTGTTGTAGAACCGCGCCTGCCGAACGGTCTGTTTTAAAGATACTCCTTGGCGCTTCAATAGCTTCTTTAATCCATTTGTATAGTATCTGGGCAGACGGATGGGTTGGAGCCTGTCAAGTGTGGCATCCGCGCCATGCCAGATCTCTTTCTCAATTTTCGACTCTGAGGATCGGTAGAATAGGATCACCTTCTCACCCTTTCGCCTGGGAGGGACGTAGAATGTTTGCAGGTCCTGTACATTGTGAGCCTGAAGCGCGTCGAGATCCTTGTAGTGTTCTCGCGGTACCATGGTGATTTGCAAACTATGGTCATCGCCAAGGGGTGCTTGTGTCGGCAGCTGATTGGAGAACACAGCATTAACTTCATCTTCTGAATCACTTCCGAAGACTAATACGGGGGCGGGTGTCCCCAGGTTGTTGCGTTGAGATGGCCCTGCATAAATTATCTCTTCCTCTTCTTCGGTATCGCTCCCGAAAATAGGGATGGTGGCGGCGGTTTTGTTTTCCGGATTGCGACACCTTTCTGTATCCTCGAAATCTGGCAAAAAGTATTTCGCATCTTCGTATTTGCGGACTTCGTTCACGGAAAATGGGTTTAACTCACCTGTTACGGTATACTCGAAACCATCCTTGAAGTACTTCATACACTGATGTTGTGTAGAAGGGATGATATTGTACTCGTGTAGCCAAGGACGGCCGAGCAAGGCGTTGTAGCAGGTCTTGGCGTCGATGACATGGAATTTGATGTCTGTGACGAGAAGTCCAAAGCGTAATGTTAGTATCACAGATCCGAGAGTCCGTGACGATTGTGAATCGAAACCGGAAATAGTAATCTTGTCACGAGCGAGGTGTTGCACGCTCATGCAGATTTCCTTCAACACCCGAACATTAAGGAGATTGACGGAGGATCCATTATCCACCAGGATCTTGCCTATCTTGATATCATGGCAGTATCCGGAGACATATAGGGGACGGTTGTGGTCGCACGTCCCGAGAAGGAGGTCTTCATCACCGAAAGTGACGTCGGCTGTATGCACTTCCTCCAGTTCATCCTTCATCTTTTCAGTGGCGAGGAAGGCTTGGAATTGCTCGGGTTCTTGTAACGCCTTAATTAGTGAGTCTCGCGCTTCTTTCGATAATAGGAGGGCATCGAGAATGCTAAGCTGAGAAGGTAGCTTCCTCAGGTGCGCGAGGATGTTATAGTCCACTTTACTCTTCCTAGGAGGGTCTTTGGCAGCCAGCTCTCTCATGACTTGGTCATCTAAAGTGATATCTTCAGTGACCTTTTCCTTTCCCTTATCCTTTCTATTCCCGGGCCCGAGATTCTTTTCTGGGAGTGTGCGATTGCGCAGCTGAATGTTCTCGCAGATCTCCGATTCCTCCTCTTTCCCCAAAACAGATTCTTTAAAGAGAGGGCCCAGAGCCATTTCTTCATCAGAGTCGCTCCCAAAGGTGAGAACTTATGACCCCCTGGCGTTAACCATGCAACAGTTGCCAGTCGTTCTGTTGTGCCCATCGACAGTACTTCTTCGCTCCCGACGGATTTTGCGTTTCATGCGCTTAACATGTTGCCGACGAGCGACATATCCTTGCCACCATATCTTAAAGGCGTCGCACTCCTCCGTGGGGTGTGAGACTTTCCGGTGATATGCGCAATAGTCAGGGTGCCTCTCCACCCCATCGTGTGTGTTTCCTTCCGAGGGCGGTAGCTTCATCCCCATTGACATGGCTTTGGCAAACCTTTTTCTCGTCTTGAATATCTTCTTGTCTACTTCGGATACCTCTCGCTCTGGCGGAGGTAGTTCAACTCTTCCGTTCGGTCGCCCGCATTTGGCTCTTTCCGACGTGGTCATTTCACGCTCCTGGTCTGCTTTACATTTTAGACGAATCTCGTCTAGAAAAGTGTCGATCATTTCGTCTGTTGGCCATGCACGCTCTGGTACAGGCTCTGCCTTCAGCTTCTTAGTGCCGGGAGTTTTCCCATCATCGGTAGACGAGTGGGAGATTACGTTACAACTCGCCACATATCCTTCGGATTCATCCGACGAGCTCTCTCCATCATCTTCCTCTTGAAAGATGTGGTTGAGGAACTCTTGCAGTGTGACAGGAGTTCGCGCCTTTTGATTGTATTCTTCCAGCGCGTCGATTTGCTTCTGCAAGTTCGTGTGCTCATTTTCAAGCTTCACGGGCTTCTTGGATTTCCTCTTTTTTTTCTTCGAGGATTTCGACGGTTGGGCGTGAGTATTTGGGCCCTTATCGCGAATCTTCGTAATTGGGCGGGGCTTCAACATTCCTTTGATAATTTGAGGTTCAAGAGGGTCCTTCCATTCGATCGCAGGGCACGCATGAAGGTCTCTCAGCATTCTTTTGGTTTTAGTTGATAGCACGACCTCCCATGGAGCTTCTTCAATAAAAGAACATGTTGCCCCCGGTGTATCCGCTTTCCTAGGAGCATGCGGCTGTGGTGGGTTCACCTTCCACTTTTCGGACAGTACAAACTTCCCCTGGAGGTACTGGTCTTCAATCCATCCTTTGAAGACGAAGCAATCTTCAATCGGATGGCCTACCGTCTGATGGTACGGGCAATAGTTAGGGTTATTCACCTCGGTGGGTTGCGGCGGTCGCCTTGGATTTGGCAGGTTTATAAGTCTGTTGCGTATTGCCAGCTCGAATAGCCGTTTCGTCTTGTCCCGTGGGAACGAGTAGGGACGCTTCATCTTCTCATTATAATACCGACGCCTTTCCTCCAGTTGATCTGCCGGTTTCGGGGCGTTAGGTTGCTGTTGGGCATTCGCAACAAAGGTTGCCCTCCCTTTACCCTTGTCATTCCGAGGTTCCGACTTCGGTGTAGGTGGTCTATGACCCATCTGGTCCATCTGAGCCAACTTGTCGATCAGAGCCTGGAATGTGGTTGGCTTAAAGAACATCATAAACTGGGAGATAGTTGCGTGAGGGTCTAGAGTTCCCACGAACATGCCCACCGCAGGTGCTTCCTCAATGCGTTGCTCACATCTCGACCACAAGTTCCGCCAGCGTATAGCGTACTGGACCCAGGTTTCGCCCGGTTTTACCCTGGCGTTAATAAGTGCAGTTATTGGAGTGCGTTCGCTGGCACTTGCAAATCGCTGAGTGAACAACAACTCCATTTCAGCGAACGTTTTGATAGAATCGTTCGGGAGTTCCGAATACCATTCGAACGCTGTTTCTGATAAGCTGCCCACGAACTGGCGGAGCAACAATTTATCATCACCGCCGGTGTTACCGCAGAGGGCCCGAAACTGGGCGACATGTTGATGGGGATTGCCGGTCCCCTTATACACGTGGAATTTTGGTATCGTATAGCCTTGCGGGTATTTGATTTGGTCGTACCAGCTCGGATACGGCCGCCCCGTTTTCACGACTTGACCAGCTGCCTCAGTCGCGTGGTGAACCCGGATTTGCTGGGCTATGTAGTCAGCCAAGTCAGCCTTAGAGATTGCCTCCTCCTTGGCCGTTGAGAGGGCTGGTGGTAGATTTGACGTTTCTCCTCGGTCGTCTTCAAGAACGATCGGGGGATCCTCGGCGGGTAAGTCCTGCTGGATCATCATTCCTATCACATCTTGGAAGAGAAGGCCCATCCGTTGTATGTTGGCCGCTTGTTCAGCAGCCTCTTTGTCCCTTTTCTCCAGTGTCCGGCGAAGGAATTCAGCATCGGTTTCTTCCTCCCGGCGTGCGTCTGAGGACGTTTCTGGGTTTTCTTTTGGCCCGGTGAGCGCGGCCATAGCATTCATCATTTCTTGCAGCTTTTGTTGCTGTTCCTGGGCTTTCGTCACGGATCGGGTTAGCGGTCGGTGGCCCGTAGAAGTGCGGCTTTCCTCTTTTCCAGAGGCCATGTAAACAGTGTGCACCACCATGCCCCCAGACTTAGGGCGTCTGGGCTCAGTGCTTTTAGCCGTCGCTGCATGCTGTGGGGTCTTCTCCGGCCTCCTTCTTTTATGAGTCAGTTGATCAACAGCCTTTTGGGGTTTGGCCTGGTGACCAGCTTCCGGTTGGATTTTCAGCTTCTTGTGTTGGCGGGAGAAGTTCGGATCGATGATCGAGTCCCGTGCCTGCCGCCAAACCTTATAGATTTTGGAAGACAGCCGTTGAGGAGATTGGGGCCGTTCTGATTCCATTTCCACAACCTTTTTTAACGGGGGAGGAGACCTCTTCAGTACTGCAGTAGGAGAATTTTTTTGCACTTTATTTAGCATTTCGAAGCTGTTCCCAGTTGGAACAGCAGCATTAACTTCTGCCACCGGGGCCGATGGAGTCAACCCGGAGGGGGAGTTGCCCCCAGCCTTCCTTACTCGGCGCCAATGGCGACGTCGAGCGTGTCGAGCGGACGGTGTAGGGTCAGCGGTAAGAATGGTTTCGTCTTGCCCCATGTCTGGGTAGGGGGTCGCAGTTGGTATTAGCCTGTCAAAGACCGATGTCCTTTGGGCAGTAGGAGCGGGAGCTGAAGCCGTTAATCTTGTAAAGACCGACCTTTTGGCCGGAGAAGCTGCCTTGACGACTTCGGGGGCAGGAGCGGGCACCTTCTTAGAAGCAGCCTTCTCTGAGATTGTAGGTCCCATGATGGGTTCGAAGGATTTCTGGCCCAATCTAGAGAAGACCGAGGCGTTGACGTTGGGCGACTCGTTGAGAGGAGCCGCGGCAGGGATAAGACGATCAAAGACCGACTTCTTGAGAGCTTCCGTTGTCAGCACTGGAGCGGTGAAGTTTGTCGGCGGGAGCATGGTCCCAAAGAACAATCCTGTGGTGGCGCGAGTGACCTGTTCCACGGGCATCGTGAATAGCGAAGCAGCTTGGGGTCCGTAGGCTATACCTCCTGACGAGGCAGAGCGTTGGTTGCAATTGCAGTCTGAGCAGTTGGAGAATTTCACGTAAGTAGAAGCCATCGATCCTTTGCTTTCTGCAATAAGCGAGACGCCAATTCTTAGTATCTTGAAACCCAAGGGCAACCATTAGCGAACCGCGATTGGTTCGCGAGTCACGACACACGAAGTGTGGAGTGGAAAGAGGAAAAGGTCCCACCGGGCGTGCCAGAATCTGTTCCCCTCCGAAAGACGGCGCGACACCGCGTCTTGCCTGAGATTCGGGGCAGATGCTAATTGGTGCTATCCGTCCACCTCTTCGAAGATGCCAAGTTGATTTATGGCACCACGTATCGAAGGTTTAGACGGATGCGTCCGATGTAGCAGACTTCGTCAGATTCCCCCTCGTTTGAGGGGGTTTTGATTGTGGGGACGCTCTTCCCTGCAGGCGCAAGCCCCTGCAGTTAATTACGCTACCGCATTGCGGTAACAACTTTCTCCTTCTCCAGATGGTCACTTCGTGTCGTGGGTGTCTGTTTTGTATTTTGTTGCCCGTGGATTGTTTACGGAGACTGAGTTATGTCGTCGCCCGTAGGGCGTGGACTGGTCCAAATCCGTATTATCTTAGATTTGGGTTTGGGGGGGTTTGGTTTGAGGATACGTCAGCCATACTTGAGGCTAAGATCAACTCAAACGTTTGTTAAGGATACGTTAGTCTAACTTTGTGACTAAGATCAACTTAACGGGATCGTTTAGATCCGACAAAAGAGCGTTTGGACTCTAATGTTCCAGTTTAGGGACATAGTGGTCCATGAATGTATGGCCGTCGGGACCCATCACCTCTCTGACGACGTTGAAGGATTACAACGACGGATGTCAGAGGAGTTCAGAGATGTACCCTCGAGCCGGGGTTAATTGGGGGGATTTATAGTCCACTCTGTTTGAAGGTTTAAGAATACGTTAGCCATCTTCGAGGCTAAGATCAACTTAAACGGGACCGTTTAGATCCGACAAAAGAGCATGCGGGGCTCTATTGTTCTAGTTTAAGGACATTACGGTCCATGGGTAGTTTAAGGACATTGCGGTCCATGGGTAGTTTAAGGACATTGCGGTCCATGGGTAGTTTAAGGACTTTGCGGTCCATTGTTAGTTTTAAGACATCTCGGTCAAGGTTAAGGACGTCGTAGTCCATGGGTTTAAGGACCCCACAGTCCATTGTTAGTTTTAAGACATCTCGGTCAAGGTTAAGGACGTCGTAGTCCATGGGTTTAAGGACTCCACAGTCCGGTATGTGCTCTGGATGCTTCACACGGGTTCACTGCCGTGCTTGGCGAGGACCAGGCTCCGCTCTGGACGTTTTCCACGGGGTCAAAGAGTGACATTATCCGCGTTCCACGTAACCAGGAATTTGCATTAGACATGAGTTTAAGGACCCCACAGTCCATATCAATGTATGGTCGTCGGGACCCGTTACCTCTTTGAAGACATTGAGGGATTACAATGCCAAGTATCAAAGGAGTGACGAGATGTACCCTAGAACCGGAGTGGATTAAATAATCCTTGGCCCAATTTGGGGTCAAGACGAATTAATTATGTTATGAGTCCATTGGACCAGTTAATCACCAATTGAGGACTTATGGCCATCTTGGGCTAAGTCCAATCAGGAGAGGCTTTGCCTCTATCCGTTTAGGCCAATTGGGCCAAAGCATAGTGTTAAACACTACAGAGCAGTCAGTGTTGAACACTGGGAATGGGGTTGACAAGTTAGTGTTTAACACTAAGAGATAATTGGTGTTAAACACCAGCAACAAGGCTTTTCAAATTAGTGTTAAACACTAAAACAGATCAGTGTTGAACACTGCAGATGAAGATCTCAGGTTAATGTTTAAACACTAAGGTAATCAGTGTTGAACACTGCAGATAAAGCTTTTTATTTAGTGTTGAACACTAAGGCCCAACAGTGTTTTAACACTGGGTTCGAGAGTTTTAATTTAGTGTTAAACACTAAGGCAAGAGGGGTCACGTGGCAGCACGTGAGAGCGCCCTCCCTTCATTTATTCTGAGATTATCGTGTCTTTCAGAGCATCACGTGCCATCACGTGATGGGCCTTCAAATGCCTATGTATTAGAGCTTCTGCCGAGGGTCACGTGGGTCACGTGGGGTGCTGTCTCAAAGGGGCTTTCTATAGATCTCTTGGGGGGTCACGTGATGACACGTGACCCTGCCTCCATGTATTTTGTTTAGAGGCTTTGTTAATCTTCTTTCAGGAATTAAATTCCTCGAACTGTAAATTTCAGAGGAATTAAATTCCTACTTCCTTTCGAAGACTTTGTTTTCTGGAATAGAGTTTAACTCTGGATTTTCTGTAGGAATTAAATTCCTCATATACGTGAAGGGCTGAATAGGGTTAAACCCTAATAAAAGTTTTTAAGGAGTTTAAACTTCCATCCTCTGTTAAATTATGATTAAGGGAATTAAATTCCCGCTGTTTCAACAGAACTAGGTTCTTAATTAGGGTTAAACCCTGTTTCTTTTTTGTTCTGAAGGAATTAAATTCCCATAATATAGGGTCAAGCCCTCCTTTTATTTTAAAGGAATTAAATTCCTATAGTTCTGTGAGAATTAAATTCTCGTGCTTGCATTCCTTCTCCATGTTTTGGATCTGCATGGCAGGATCTCAACCCATTGAGAATTAAATTCTCAACCTTAAGGGGAGATGTGCACTTTGCAGGTCCTCCATCAAAGAGAGAAGAAATATGTTCTTCTGTTTTTACATTATCAGAGTTAAACTCTGTTGAGAATTAAATTCTCTTTCTTTCAAAAGGCCTTCCCTTTCTTACCTAGGGTTTTTTGCAGAAGATCCGAGTCTTTTCAAAGTATCAAAGCTCTTCTCCCTTTTTTTTTTCTTCTCTGCGCATGTATCTCTTTCTCTGTGTCTCTTGGCTCCTATTTATAGGAGAAGCAGCCGAATCAATCAGTTTTTGACGAATCTTCATTGAGATTTGATTTGCATTCAGCATCCATTTTGGGCCATTGGATTATTAGGTGAATTTTATTCACCATTGGATTTTAAATCCAGAGATTCTCCTTTGTTATTTTGGTTAGATTTAAAGGGGAAATCTTTCCAAAACCCGAGATTTTCCCATAGATAGACGATATTTCATCACCTCTGAATCTTTAATTTGATTGGTTCCAGATAGTTGCTTTCCTTTGGAAAGATTTGAATTTCCTTCAGAATTTAATTCTGTTAACACAATGGGCTTTGAAAGTCGGTCACGTGTGACCACGTGACCCATGGTCACGTGTGGGCACGTGACCCCCTTTGGAATGAGCCTTTTCCTTTCTTTTGCGCTCTGTCTTCTGATCGTTGCTTAAGCGTCACGTGCCACCACGTGACTCCTGGTCACGTGTGAGCACGTGACCCTTGTTTGAACTCTCTTTCCTTGGTTCGTCTGGAGAACGAGTCTGCTGTCTTGAACGTCACGTGCCAACACGTGACCCTGGTCACGTGGGAATACGTGACCTCTTCTGAAGCCTTTTCTTGACTTGATCAGAGAACTTGTGTGCCTTTGACGCTTGCATTTAAATGTCACGTGTCGCCACGTGACCCTGGTCATGTGGGAGCACGTGACTCTTTCTGAAGCCCATTTTCTTCAGCGTAGTCAGGAAACTGAACTTGACTTGATGATGCCTTTTAGGTGTCACGTGCCAACACGTGACCCCTTTTTGAAGCTTTTCCCAGAAGCTTTCCTGATTTTAAATCAGGAAACATGCATGCTCCGAGTGTGAAGTGGATCTAGCCGGGACCAAGACTAGACGTACATCGCGGACATCTTGATTAGCTATCCAGAGTTATACCCTTTTGGTTTTCATCAGGTCTGTTCCCTGTATTGTTTTGTTTCAATTACTGCATTTCTCATTACCTGCGCATTGTTTACTGTTTACCACGTAAAGCTAGAAACCGAAGTGCGACTACGGCAGGACATTTCCTTGACCGTAGGAGCATGGCTGGCCTTGTAAATCCCTCGTATTCCGTATTTTGGGAAGTGGGGCGTGACATGGTTTTGTTGGTATCAGAGCCAGGTTTTACTTCGATTGGGATTGCAGTTTTCCGTGTAGAGCTTGACAATCTAAGACATTCCTCGGTCTATATTGTAAACTTGTCATTCTTGATCCATATTCACATTGTATATTCTGTTATCCATCCGCTAAGGTTTCGGGAGACTTGGCAGAGTGACGTGGTTGTAATTGTGAACTACCTCATAATTACAATACTGTACTCAGTTTAAGTGACTTAGAGCCCTACAGTTGATTTCCACTTGTAATAAATTTCATCACACCCGATATTCTTGATTCCTTGCCCAATCCATATTATATTTTAATTCTTATAGCTTGTGCCGTATATCGTCCTCAAAATTATTGTTTCAGGATCATGTCGTCCAACGACTCTTCCTCTATCTCCACTCCCCAGAATCAGACCGTTGAGATTCTGAGGGTACTGCAAGGTCTGAAGGAAGCCCAGGAGCGAACGAACGACTTGTTAGCGGAAGGACTGAGAAGGCAGGTGAATCAGGCACAGCGGGAGTCTCCAATCGTAAAGGGATCTCTGTTAGACGAGGAAAGGAGAAGAAGATGAAGCGCCCATTTGTTTCCCCGCGATAAGAGCAGCAGAAGACCCAATGTTGTGGGTACTGTAAGAGGCCAGGACATCTTCAGAGGGATTGTCGCCGCGCCCAAGGGAAATGCCTGATTTGCGGATCCAACGAACATCTTATCAACGGTTGCCCAAAAAGGAAGGAACTACAAGGAGGCAGTCCGCCCACATTCCCCACTCCAGCTAATTGATGGATATTTCGTAGATCGAGCTCCGAGGATAGTGCGGACCCAGCTTAGGATTCAACCCGTATGACGAGACTGCAGCGATCCAGAAATCAAAGAAGAGTTATTATGTTTTCTGCTTTCAATAATAATGTTGTTACCCCTTTTGTAAAATTTCCTTTCGTTTAAAATCTTGTATCCGTTGAACTTTTAGTTGAATGCAATAAAACTTTGAGTCATGATGTAGGTGTCATCCTCTTGCCTTCCCCTTATTTTTACTATTCATTACAGCAGCACTTTCTTATTTTGATTTTTCTATCCTTGCCAACCGCATATTTTCTTGTACTCTGTATCCTGGGTTATTTTCTTAATATGTTCCACTATCTAGTCCCGACCCCTTCTTTCCAGGCCATGGCCCACCCTGGAGCAGCGCCGCATCTAGATGAGGATGCACAGTCATGCGTTTCCTTAGACTGTATGCTGGTGAGTTCTGACGATGAGGTCAACGGTCTCCAGGTCATCTTCGAAAACAGCGATTCCGAGGACGAAGGAGCCGCCGCCCCAGAAGTTGACATGATAGGCGATTCCGACGAAGAGGAAGGAGGCCCTGAAGAGAACCCGATAGAGGAAGATCCCGAGGAAGACCCGATGGAAGAAAATCTAGTGGAGGAAAATCCCATGGGAGAGGATCCAGAAGAAGAGAATCACATGGAAGCAGACTTCGATGAAGAAGCTCCAGCCAAGGAAGAAGGACCAGAAGAACAAGACCCTGCAGTGGAAGAACTCCCAATGGCGATCCCTGCGAGGCGATATGGGAATGGACGCCCTTACCTGAGCGCGCGAGCCTACCGTAACCTGCTGAACCTCCACAACCGCGACTGACAGTATTTTTTTTTAGCTGTTTTCTTCTCTGGCCAAATAAAACTGTGTATAGTTTAGGGCTATCTGTTACTTTTCGAGAGTGTTTTGTTTTGAATCTTCTAGAATGAAATAAATTGCTGAGTTCGCTAATCTTCCGATCTTCTTAGTTCACTTGATACTTGATTATTTCTCATATACATTTATCTTTCCTGCTGAAATCCCTGACTGTCCACCCCTACTCCTTGTATTGTTTTAACCCTCGCTTCGATAAAAGTACCGCACCCGATCTTTTGAGTGGTCCACTCTTCATCCTTCGTCTATGCCTCGTTTGAGATTCTTCTGGGAGGAGAAATTCATAGTGAAATCTCTGAGTTCGCTAACCCTTCGAAATTTTTTTTGATTCGCTTGATGTATCGACCGTTGTTCTCCCCATACATTCTTCCCCTTGTAGCCCTTTGCTGCTCACCCTTACTTTCTGTGCTGACCCGACCTCAATCTCTTTGACCTTCAGTCTAAAGCCGTCACACTCTGACCTTTTGTATGAGCCACACTCCATTGTAATCCCTACCCTAACTAGCCCTATATATATTTGTATTTTTCCCTGTTACCCTGACTATATTTAGGGACATTGTTATTCGAAAATTTAGTTTTCATTATTTTGTATTTATCGAAAAGTGCGTGTTATTGACTATTCCGTTTTATGTATTTTAAGTACACTACTACTTTTCTCATCTTTCGGTAGCGCGACCACATGTATTACGCATATTATTTTGGTGCTATGTTTCTTATTTTCACCATGTGGCTTTCTAAGCTATGTTAAAATGGTTTGATTGATACGTTATTCTAAAAATGTTATAAACCACCGACAAGTCCTTCACTGCTTCATTATAATTATGCCTTATACTTATTATTTCTGCTGTGTTACTTTTGATATACTTATATGTGCACATATTTGGGTTTCGATTTTTTCGAACACGCTTTGATTATTATTGTTCGTTATTGTTATCTATATTCTCGTATACATGTAGTTGTCCTTATAGTTGTTCCTGCCTTATACATATTTAGACCTATCTTTTTGTATGTTGTACTTACATATATATACCTTCAAAATTTTATCCACCGTTTTAAGTAAATCACTATATATTAGTGTTCGATGTGGTAACTTTTCGCTTATTATTTTACAGCTTGTCGTTATATTAAATTTCGAGGACGAAATTTTTGTAAGGGTGGTATGATGTAATACCCAGCCCCTTTTTATATCAATATCTGTACTTCTCTTTCACCTATAATATTAATTATTTTACTTATAATTATTTATTTATTTTAAATCCCAGTAAACCCAAACCTTACCTTTTATTTTCCTCCGGCCCAGCCGTTTCCTTTTCCCATTTTAATTTAAGATTATTTGAGCCCAGCCTTTTCCCTTTCTTAAAGAAATTTATCTCCTTTTATTTTGCCCCCGGCCCAGCACCAATTCCTCAGCCATTTTCCTTTTATTAAAATTAAACCCAAATCCCCTATTTTTCTTCAGCCCACTGCCTCAGCCCATACCCCAAAACCCAACCCAGGCCGGCCCACAAAGCCCACATCCAAACTAACTCCTTTCTTTTTCCCCTTCTCCTCTACTGTCATTTTTCCCACAAATTCAAATCCCCTCAAATCTTAACACCATTTATAATATCCCCCATAAATTTCCATTAACACTCATTTAATCCCTCCATTATTTTCCTATTAATTTTATATTCCCACGTTTTCTCTCTTTCCCCCTTTAATTTCCTTTTTATTAAAATCCCACATTAACTTCTCTCTCTCCCTTCCTTTATAATTTCTACAGAGCTCTCTCTCTTTCTCTCTTTTCTTTAATTTCTTTTAATTAATCCTCACGTTACTCTCTCTCTCTCTCCTCCTAAATTTATTAATTCCTCTCGTTACTCTCTCTCTCTCCTCTCGTTCTCTCTTTTTTCTCTCTCCCGCGTAACTCTCCCTCTCTCTCCTCTCTCTCTCACACACACACGTTCTATCCCTCTCTCTTCCATTTTCTTTACCCGCTCCTCCCTCGAACCCGCGCCCACGCCAGCGTGTCGCGCTCACCGCCGTCCCCTCACGTCGCTCGCCTCCACCTCGCTCGCCTCCACCCTCGTCCTCAGCCCTCGTCGCACCCACCACTTCGCCTGCACCCGAGCCGACCTCCTCCCTCACCATCTCACCTCCCTCTCTGCCGAGCCCCCACTGCATCTCGTCGACTCCCCCACACCCTCCTCGTCGTCAGCAGCATCACCACCTCCGACTACCATCCACCGAGCTCCTCCTTGGCCGAGACACCACCTTACACCACCACGACCAACTTCTCCTCCAAGCTTCTCGCTGCACCCCGAGACCTCACCCAACCGGCGACACCCCCTGGACCACCGCTCCTTGTCACCAGGATCATCCCCTGAGCCACTGCGACGAACCCCACCTAGCCACCTTCACCTACCGTCGAGCCCCAGCCACATGCCTCCAAACTGACCCCATTCCTCTGCTGCACACCACCACTGCCGCAATCCCATCACCGTCAACCTCGCTGCCACCGCCGTTGCACCCACCGTCTCCAGCCACCAAGTCCCGTCACCATCGCCAAGCCTGTGCCGCCAAGTTCAAGCCGAGCCAAGCCAAAGCCAAACCCTTGTCGCCGTTGCCGTGCCCGTGATGTACTTCGCTGCCGTGCGTCTTCAGGCAAGTATTTTACTTGCTACATGCTAATATTTTAGTGTTACAAACTTAGATCATATAGATTACAAATTTACATTTCTCGATAAATTATATGACGCAAGTGTTCGATGCATGATCTCAATTGAAATCCTCATTTAAATTGACGGAACATGAGGGCATTTGCTGGCCCATGTGATTTTGAATACTATGTACAAATTTCACTGGATAATACGACTGTTAGTGACTATAACGAATAACCCCAAGTATACCCGTAAAACTAGAAATTTCTCGTATCTGAAAATAGTTAAAATCACCGTAAATTACGTACATAGTGGAATGATGCGTTCGAGGGTTTAAATCGAAGCCGACTCGACGAAATATAACCCTATGCAAGTTTCTAATGGTTTCTGTACTTAAATTGTGACAATATTTGGATCGGAGTGCTACTCTGGACTGCAGTCCAGAGCGACTCTGAATACTGTTTACTGTTCCGTAATGTGTGCCACCTGTTTTTCTGAACTCGTATGTTGCGGAACTCCATTGTTTATTAAAGGTGAATTTGTTAGATAGATAACACAAGTGGTTTCATTCTGTTTCATCATCGTTTGCTATTTAATCTGTGATTTAAAAGATGAGGACGTATAACAGTCCCAACAGAATCAGAATTGACAAACTAGTATTGAACAGTGTATAACTCCTGACGTACAGACACGATTGAGAATCTGTCTATTTCGTTGAAAACCTTACTGAAAAACCTAGATTTTATTCAACTGTAGCGTCACTAAAATCTGAACTCAACTGGGATTAAAATGCATTGCGAAACGGACTTCCGATTCAGAAACCGGACTTCCAGCCGTGAATGCTTAAAATGAAATGGCCATAACTAGTGATCCTGAAACCCGATTGACGTAAAACTAAATTCCCTGGATAGGTAATCAAACATACTATTTAATCCCCGTTCATCATTTCGCTAAAATGTACACGTATGATTTATGATAAATTATGCAAGTGGTAGAATATTGATTTATAACATCCTAATCATGCTTTACATATTGGTTACTCATCATATCATACATATGTCGCTGCATTGATAATCTAGTGATCATGTGCAGTACCCAGTGTTAGGTATTAGCGATGATTGTGGCAAGTACGTTAGTGTTCGTGTATGAGTGAATAAGTGAAAGTGACACGTACTTGTACACAATCAGTGAACCTTATTATTTTATTGCATTGTCGACGTCTGTGGGACGCGTGTACGTGTGACTATAAGTGGTATGGGACACTTATGGAAGCTCTTGCATGGGTGTCACAGATAAGGCACCAGACACTGCCATTTATCTTGGGTATTAGTCGGGACGTGCTTGATGGAGATCCTGTCTCCAGTTCTCGCGCAGACTTGTCATGGACCGACCGGTATTTGAGGTTATGGTTGGCGTTTGATATAGACCACGGGGTGTGGGGTAGTTTGAGTGTGAGTCCAACAGAATCTCGGGAGTCCCATGCCGGCTTATATATATGGAGATATATGGAGATTTACAGGGTAATGATTATTACCGTGAGTTACATTTTGGGCCCGTGGTCCCTTGCCCTTGGGTCCTACCCTTGGATGGAGGACACTCGCGAGTGGTTGACTCTCACACGTGGACTGACGATAGACTTAGTGACCTGTACAGTGAGACTTAGAGACTGATAGGGATAATGGCATTGATATACATTTCTTACTGTGTTGACATACCTGGCATACTATATTACTGCTTTACTGTTCACCTGATCTACTAGACACTGCATTGGTTACTCCATGTTCATATATTTACTGTATTGGTTTACTGTTACACATCTATTATCACTGTTCGAGTTGCCACTTGTATCTATACATATTTTGCTATTGTGTCGCTCTGACGACCTGAGTATGCATGCTCAGAGTGTGAAGTGGATCTAGCCGGGACCAAGACTAGACGTACATCGCGGACATCTTGATTAGCTATCCAGAGTTATACCCTTTTGATTTTCATCAGGTCAGTTCCCTGTATTGTTTTGTTTCAATTACTGCATTTCTCATTACCTGCGCATTGTTTACTGTTTACCACGTAAAGCTAGAAACCGAAGTGCGACTACGGCATGACATTTCCTTGACCGTAGGAGCATGGCTGGCCTTGTAAATCCCTCGTATTCCGTATTTTGGGAAGCGGGGCGTGACATGGTTTTGTTGGTATCAGAGCCAGGTTTTGCTTCGATTGGGATTGCAGTTTTCCGTGTAGAGCTTGACAATCTAAGACATTCCTCGGTCTATGTTGCAAACTTGTCATTCTTGATCCATATTCACATTGTATATTCTGTTATCCATCCGCTAAGGTTTCGGGAGACTTGGCAGAGTGACGTGGTTGTAATTGTGAACTACCTCATAATTACAATACTGTACTCAGTTTAAGTGACTTAGAGCCCTACAGTTGATTTCCACTTGTAATAAATTTCATCACACCCGATATTCTTGATTCCTTGCCCAATCCATATTATATTTTAATTCTTATAGCTTGTGCCTTATATCGTCCTCAAAATTATTGTTTCAGGATCATGTCGTCCAACGACTCTTTCTCTATCTCCACTCCCCAGAATCAGACCGTTAAGATTCTGAGGGTACTGCAAGGTCTGAAGGAAGCCCAGGAGCGAACGAACGACTTGTTAGCGGAAGGACTGAGAAGGCAGGTGAATCAGGCACAGCGGGAGTCTCCAATCGTAAAGGGATCTCTGTTAGACGAGGAAAGGAGAAGAAGATGAAGCGCCCATTTGTTTCCCCGCGACAAAAGCAGCAGAAGACCCAATGTTGTGGGTACTGTAAGAGGCCAAGACATCTTCAGAGGGATTGTCGCCGCGCCCAAGGGAAATGCCTGATTTGCGGATCCAACGAACATTTTATCAACGGTTGCCCAAAAAGGAAGGAACTACAAGGAGGCAGTCCGCCCACACTCCCCACTCCAGCTAATTGATGGATATTTCGTAGATCGAGTTTCGAGGATAGTGCGGACCCAGCTTAGGATTCAACCCGTATGTCGAGACTGCAGCGATCCAGAAATCAAAGAAGAGTTATTATGTTTTCTGCTTTCAATAATAATGTTGTTACCCCTTTTGTAAAATTTCCTTTCGTTTAAAATCTTGTATCCGTTGAACTTTTAGTTGAATGCAATAAAACTTTGAGTCATGATGTAGGTGTCATCCTCTTGCCTTCCCCTTATTTTTACTATTCATTACAGCAGCACTTTCTTATTTTGATTTTCTATCCTTGCCTAACGCATATTTTCTTGTACTCTGTATCCTGGGTTATTTTCTTAATATGTTCCACTATCTAGTCCTGACCCCTTCTTTTCAGGCCATGGCCCACCCTGGAGCTGCGCCGCATCTAGATGAGGATGCACAGTCATGCGTTTCCTTAGACTGTATGCTGGTGAGTTCTGACGATGAGGTCAACGGTCCTCAGGTCATCTTCGAAAACAGCGATTCCGAGGACGAAGGAGCCGCCGCCCCAGAGGTTGACATGATAGGCGATTCCGACGAAGAGGAAGGAGACCCTGAAGAGAACCCGGTAGAGGAAGATCCCGAGGAAGACCCGATGGAAGAAAATCTAGTGGAGGAAAATCCTATGGGAGAGGATCCAGAAAAAGAGAATCACATGGAAGCAGACCTCGATGAAGAAGCTCCAGCCAAGGAAGAAGGACCAGAAGAACAAGACCCTGCAGTGGAAGAACTCCCAATGGCGATCCCTGCGAGGCGATATGGGAATGGACGCCCTTACCTGAGCGCGCTAGCCTACCGTAACCTGCTGAACCTCCACAACCGCGACTGACAGGATTTTTTTTAGCTGTTGTCTTCTCTGGCCAAATAAAACTATGTATAGTTTAGGGCCATCTGTTACTTTTCGAGAGTGTTTTGTTTTGAATCTTCTAGAATGAAATAAATTGCTGAGTTCGCTAATCTTCCGTTCTTCTTAGTTCACTTGATGCTTGATTATTTCTCATATACATTTATTTTTCCTGCTGAAATCCCTGACTGTCCACCCCTACTCCTTGTATTGTTTTAACCCTCGCTTCGATAAAAGTATCGCACCCGATCTTTTGAGTGGTCCACTCTTCATCCTTCGTCTATGCCTCGTTTGAGATCCTTCTGGAAGGAGAAATTCATAGTGAAATCTCCGAGTTCGCTAACCCTTCGAAATTTTTTTTGATTCGCTTGATGTATCGACCGTTGTTCTCCCCATACATTCTTCCCCTTGTAGCCCTTTGCTGCTCACCCTTACTTCCTGTGCTGACCCGACCTCAATCTTTTTGACCTTCAGTCTAAAGCCGTCACACTCTGACCTTTTGTATGAGCCACACTCCATTGTAATCCTTACCCTAGGTATCCCTATATATATTTGTGTTTTTCCCTGTTACCCTAACTATATTTAGGGACATTGTTATTCGAAAATTTAGTTTTCATTATTTTGTATTTATCGAAGAGTGCGTGTTATTGACTACTCCATTTTATGTATTTTAAGTACACTACTACTTTTCTCATCTTTCGGTAGCGCGACCACATGTATTACGCATATTATTTTGATGCTATGTTTCTTATTTTCACCATGTGGCTTTCTAAGCTATGTTAAAATGGTTTGATTGATACGTTATTCTAAAAATTTTATAAACCATCGACAAGTCCTCCACTGCTTCATTATAATTATGCCTTATACTTATTATTTCTGCTGTGTTACTTTTGATATACTTATATGTGCACATATTTGGGTTTCGATTTTTTCGAACACGCTTTGATTATTATTGTTCGTTATTGTTATCTATATTCTCGTATACATGTAGTTGTCCTTATAGTTGTTCCTGCCTTATACCTATTTAGACCTATCTTTTTGTATGTTGTACTTACATATATATACCTTCAAAATTTTATCCACCGTTTTAAGTAAATCACTATATATTAATGTTCGATGTGGTAACTTTTCGCTTATTATTTTATAGCTTGTCGTTATATTAAATTTCGAGGACGAAATTTTTGTAAGGGTGATATGATGTAATACCCAGCCTCTTTTTATACCAATATCTGTACTTCTCTTTAACCTATAAAATTAATTATTCTACTTATAATTATTTATTTATTTTAAATCCCAGTAAACCCAAACCTTACCTTTTACTTTCCTCCGGCCCAGCCATTTCCTTTTCCCGTTTTAATTTAAGATTATCTGAGCCCAGCCTTTTCCCTTTCTTAAAGAAATTTATCTCCTTTTATTTTTCCCCCGGCCCAGCACCAATTCCTCAGCCATTTTCCTTTTATTAAAATTAAACCCAAAACCCCTATTTTTCTTCAGCCCACTCTCTCAGCCAATACCCCAAAACCCAACACAGGCCGGCCCATAAAGCCCACACCCAAACTAACTCCTTTCTTTTTCCCCTTCTCCTCTACTGTCATTTTCCCCACAAATTCAAATCCCCTCAAATCTTAACACCATTTATAATATCCCCCATAAATTTCCATTAACACTCATTTAATCCCTCCATTATTTCCCTATTAATTTTATATTCCCACGTTTTCTCTCTTTCCCCCTTTAATTTCCTTTTTATTAAAATCCCACATTAACTTCTCTCTCTCCCTTCCTTTATAATTTCTACAGAGCTCTCTCTCTTTCTCTTTTCTTTAATTTCTTTTAATAAATCCTCACGTTACTCTCTCTCTCCCCTCCTAAATTTATTAATTTCTCACGTTACTCTCTCTCTCTCCTCTCTTTCTCTCTTTTTTCTCTCTCCCGCGTAACTCTCCCTCTCTCTCCTCCCTCTCTCACACACACACGTTCTCTCCCTCCTCTTCCATTTTCTTTTCCCGCCCCTCCCTCGAACCCGCGCCCACGCCAGCGTGTCGCGCTCACCGCCGTCCCCTCACCGTCGCTCGCCTCCACCTCGCTCGCCTCCACCCTCGTCCTCAGCCCTCGTCGCACCCACCACTTCGCCTGCACCCGAGCCGACCTCCTCCCTCATCATCTCACCTCCCTCTCTGCCGAGCCCCCACTGCATCTCGTCGACTCCCCCGCACCCTCCTCGTCGTCAGCAGCATCACCACCTCCGACTACCATCCACCGAGCTCCTCCTTGGCCGAGACACCACCTTACACCACCACGACCAACTTCTCCTCCAAGCTTCTCGCTGCACCCCGAGACCTCACCCAACCGGCGATACCCCCTGGACCACCGCTCCTTGTCACCAAGATCACCCCCTGAGCCACTGCGACGAACCCCACCTAGCCACCTTCACCTACCGTCGAGCCCCAGCCACATGCCTCCAAACTGACCCCATTCCTTTGCTGCACACCACCACTGCCGCAATCCCATCACCGTCAACCTCGCCGCCACCGCCGTTGCACCCACCGTCTCCAGCCACCAAGTCCCGTCACCATCGCCGAGCCTGTGCTGCCAAGTTCAAGCCGAGCCGAGCCAAGCCAAAGCCAAACCCTTGTCGCCGTTGCCGTGCCCGTGCTGTACTTCGCTGCCGTGCATCTCCAGGAAAGTATTTTACTTGCTACATGCTAATATTTTCATGTTACAAACTTAGATCGTATAGATTACAAATTTACATTTCTCGATAAATTATATGACGCAAGTGTTCGATGCATGATCTCAATGGAAATCCTTATTTAAATTGACGGAACATGAGGGCATTTGCTGGCCCATGTGATTTTGAATACTATGTATAAGTTTCACTGGATAATACGACTGTTAGTGACTATAACGAATAACCCCAAGTATACCCGTAAAACTAGAAATTTCTCGTATCTGAAAATGGTTAAAATCACCGTAAATTATGTACATAGTGGAATGATGCGTTCGAGGGCTTAAATCGAAGCCGACTCGACGAACTATAACCCTATACAAGTTTCTAATGGTTTCTGTACTTAAATTGTGACAATATTTGGATCGGAGTGCTACTCTGGACTGCAGTCCAGAGCGACTCTGATTACTGTTTACTGTTCCGTAATGTGTGCCACCTGTTTTCCTAAACTTGTATGTTGCGGAACTCTGCTGTTTATTAAAGGTGAATCTGTTAGATAGATAACACAAGTGGTTTCATTCTGTTTCATTATCGTTTGCTATTTAATCTATGATTTAAAAGATGGGGACGTATAACAGTCCCAACAGAATAAGAATTGACATACTAGTATTGAACAGTGTATAACTCCTGACATACAGATGCGATTGAGAATCTGTCTATTGCGTTGAAAACCTTACTGAAAATTATAGATTTCATTCAACTGTAGTGTCGCTAAAATCTGATCCTAACTGGGATTAAAATGCGTTGCGAAACGGACTTCCGATTCTAAAACCGGATTTCCAGCCGTGAACGCTTAAAATGAAATGGCTATAACTAGTGATCCTGAAACCCGATTGACGTGAAACCAAATTCGCTGGATAAGTAATCAAACATACAATTTAATCCCCGTTCATCGTTTTGCTAAATTATACACGTATGATTTATGATAAATTATGCAAGTGGTAGAATATTGATTTATAACATCCTAATCATGCTTTACATACTGGTTACTCATCATATCATACATATGTCACTGCATTGATAACCTAGTGATCGTGTGTATTACCCAGTGTTAGGTATTAGCGATGATTGTGGCAAGTACGTTAGTGTACGTGCATGAGTGAATAAGTGAAAGTGACACGTACTTGTACACAATCAGTGAACCTTATTATTTTATTGCATTGTCGACGTCTGTGGGACGCGTGTACGTGTGACTATAAGTTGTATGGGACACTTATGGAAGCTCTTGCATGGGTGTCACAGATAAGGCACCAGACACTGCCATTTATCTTGGGTATTAGTCGGGACGTGTGTAACACCCGAGGCCAATACTACTAATTTCTGTTACTGGTTGAGCATTAGATATTACTCATTTCATTTAGCTTGCCTGTTTGCCCCTTGCCGTGAAATTTTATCTGGCAAAGTCATTTCTGCATATAACAAATTTTAGCACCTATAATAAAATTAAAAATATCCATCTTGGCCCACTCGACACCCCTAGCCGCGTGGTAGCGTCCGTGCATCGAGTTCTCATCCCGTTCGGTGAAACGGGCGAGTTTGGACGGCTACGCGCGCGTACAGGTGTCCGTCTTGGAGGTATACTTTTTAGTCATAAAACATTCCATTTTAAAATTTGGAACCCGCTTAAAAACCTATTATTTAAATTTCAAATTTTTGGACCCAACCCGGGCGCGATTTGGAAATGTTTCATTTAGCGCCAAAATCCTAAATTAATATAATATTTAAACCATATAATATTTTAGTTTATACACATATCCTTTACTGTTAAATCTAATCTTTTAAATATTCTTAAAACCCTGAAATCTTTCCTGGCCAATCACGGGGTTCTTAACCCCTGTGGGCCCCCTCCTTTAACTCTCTCTCTCTACCTTTCTCTAACTCTGTCTCTCTCTTCCCTATATATATACATTCTTTCCCCTCATAATTTCCCAGAACGAGAAAAGCAAAGCCCCACGCGAGAAACCCATCGCGAACCCTAACCCTAGCCGCCTTCACCGTCGCCGGCGCCAGCGCCACCGTCGCCCTCGCCTCCGCCTCCTCGCCTCAACCGACCCTGTTTCCTCTCTCCCGAGCACCTTGCGTAGCCGCGGCCACCTGCGAATCTCCCTGCAGTCGTCAAGTCGCCGCCGGCAACCACCTATGCCGCCGACCATCACCTCGCCTGTTCTCCTCACCCCGAGACCTCCTCCTTCTCTTCTTTCCGGCACACCCTGCACCTTCCCCGACGCCGACCCACCACCCATCGCCTGCAACCTCACCCTCACCGGAAAACCCATCACCACCGACCACCCATCGTCTCCTCGCCTCCCAGCAAACCCCCTGAACGCCAACACCACCTCTACCGACCGATTCTGCACCTTCCCCGATCACCGCTACCGAAACCCTTCACGTTGTCGTCACCGTCGTGGCTTGAACCGCCGGTGATCTCGACGGCACCGATCGCCTCGCTGCCGGGTTGCCGAGAGAGAGCATCCATCTCTGTCCAGATCTCCCGAGCCCTTGCTGTTATCGTGTCGCGTGGGTTCGCGCCTCCGTTTTCGTGTTCATCGTTTCGTCGAGGCAAGTATTCGATACTTGCTATATGCTATTACCACTTTATAACTTGCCTTAATATTCATGTGTGGTTTAATGATATATTATTTAGTAAACACCTCACATACCTTGCTTCATGTTTAACTCTAGTAGCATGTCAAATAAATTATTTCCTGATAAACCCGTACATGATAGATTGCATTTGATTCACTGCTATGATGCTTTATTTCCAGTTTAGTTTATCAAATATGCATAACCGGCTAAATTACAATTGCATTCTTTAAACAGATTATACTTGTCGTGGCATTCTTGGAACACTCATTATATTATTAACCTGATTACAGCAGTTACGTTCACCGTCCTGTATTCACGTGATATTTGACACTATCTATTTAACACAATTGAAAATTGTACAGCTAGATAATAATTGCGATTGTTGTTTAACGCGCTGATTTGAACATGATGCTACTTATATATCTGTTTGTGAGCACACCCACGATATCGTTACATCTTGATTGACATTGTCACACATGGTATCTATATAATACATCTGACATGGTACCGTTTACTATTGACTTGACCTGATGTACCATGACCTGACCTGTTACCTGATCTCGTGCCTAATGCCAACAAACCTGACTTGTAGTCCTCATGGACCATTCCTGTTTTCTATCCAGACAAACCTGCTGTTACCTGATCCTGTGTTGGCATTAGTTCTTGATTACTGAATACCTGACCTGACACATATAACTTGGGGGTATGGGGAAATCAAAGGTGAACCTGACCTGTAACTCGACAGTTCACTACCTGTTCGAGTGTACACATTCCTGTTTTGTGCCTAGCGGCATGTCTCGGTTTCGGCCGAGAATATTGTGGCCGTGATCCCGGGTATGTACGGGATACTATCGAGTGTACACATTCCTGTTTTGTGCCTAGCGGCATGTCTCGGCTGCAGCCGAGAATATTGTGGCCGTGATCCCGGGTATGTACGGGATACTATTGAGTTATATCGACGATTCATCAAATTGATTTCAAAGACTTTAGACTAGGAAACCCGATAGAACAGTTTAGTTACCCACTGCACATTACCCTGCACCGCTTGTTTCACATTATTGCTTTATTCATGTTTAGTTCTGCATTGCCTATTACACTGTTCATATTATATTACTTGTTGACTTGACGCGCTGACGTCTGGGTTTTGCATGGCCCAGATTCTCGACCACTGTCGTTGTCCGAGCAGGAGTATTTCAGCCAGCAGGCTGAGTTGTGAGTCCAGTAGTGGTTAGTTTTATTTCCTGCATTTTATTTCCAGATGTGAGCCCGCATTATGGGACATACTTTTCCGTTATTGTATTGGATCATTTGCTTCCGCATTTATTTATCATTGACTCTTGTTATTCTGGATTGTGGACATGTTTTTAGATAGTTTTATCTTGTTCTTGATATCTCTACAGCCGTAATGTGACTGTGGATGGATACTTCCTACCCACAGGTAGCATGGTTGGCTATGTCACGTGCCCAATCTTGCGTACTCTGGGAAGCGGGGCGTGACATGGTTCTTTTGGTATCAGAGCCATAGGTTGGTTGGGTTGATTCTTTTGTAGTTGGGTATTATACCCAATACACGAATCAGAATACCCGTGTTAGGAAACATGTCCTGCCACTTTGCCGTTTACCATTCTTGAATCACATCCTTCCTGATTATATCTTTTACGACGTGCAACTTACTTCGCATGTCGACTCGAAAACCTGATTTCTTGTTATCTCTAGGACTTAGGCGACTTGGGTGGAGTTAAGTAATTGTGGCTATGATACCGCGGCATAGTTACAATGCGGTACTCTATTTAAGTATCTTGGAGTTCTAGCCTTGATCTCTATATTGAATCTATCATCATGCTAATGTTGGATGTTTTGATTTCAGGAATATGGCAGATAAGAATTTCAAGACGTACCAGAGGCGTGTGGACAAAGCCGCCATGCTTGGAGTAATAAGAGGAATGCTGGAAAATCAGAAGAGGCATACTGAGCTGATCCAGCAGCAAGCAGATTCGTTTCAGGAAGGTTTGCAGATCGTTCGGCAGTCTGTAAACAACGCTGGAGCTAAACCAGTTGACCGAGTAGGGACCGTGGCAGATTTCAGACGTTTGGGTCCGACTACATTCACCGGTTTGGAGGAGCCGTTGCCAGCCGAGCAGTGGCTGGTCGACACGCAGAATTTGCTGATTGCGGCACAGATTCCAGAGGACAAAAGAGTTGATGTGGTGCGCATTCAGCTAGTGGATTACGCCCGAGAGTGGTGGCTTATGGAAGAGACCCGCTTGCCCAAGCCGATCAGTTGGGCGGAGTTTTCTAAGAGTTTCCTGGAGAAGTTCTTCCCGCGGACTGCACGGGAGGAAATGGAAGAGAAATTTATTGGGCTGAGGCAAAATGGAGCACCCGTGGACGTGCATGCAGCAGAGTGGACCAGACTCAGTCGTTTCGCTGGACCTTTAGTCGCCAACGAGGTAGACAGGGCACGAAGGTTCATGCACAGTTTAGATGTGGACATCCAGAGGCAGATTGTCTCCCTGGGTTTGACCACTTTCTCACAGGTTCTTACGGCAGCTCGGGAACAACAAAGTTTATCTAGGATGAACGGGAGCTTGCAGCAGACAGCAGTTGCGGCCAGGAAGCCCGCATTTGTACCTAGCCGAGATCGTGGGCGCAAGGGCATTCCAGTGGACCGTCGAGATGTAGCACCCATGAAGAAGCCTGTGGTCCTCGATCGAAGAAAGAGCATGAATTGTAACTACTGCAATTTACCTGGCCACATGCAAAAGGATTGTTGAAGGAGGCTGGGCCTTTGTTTGGTTTGTGGAGCGGCTGATCACGCAGTTGGTGCCTGTCCGTCGAAGCTTCGCACGAGAGATGATGTACTGAAGCCTCCGCAGAGACCGTTCCAAGGGCAGAAACAGTTGACTCAAGGTCCTAATCAGGCTCGAGCTTTTACCTTGACAGCTGAGGAAGCCAAGGCATCAGGAGAAGTGGTTTCAGGTACTTTACTCGTTCATGGTTTTCCCGCATTGGCATTATTTGATTCTGGTGTATCCCACTGTTTTATGTCATCCAAATTTATAACTACACACTCGATTACCTACACGACCCTGTCTAGTTTCTGGGACATACACACTGGGAATGGAAAAATCATAGCTAGTAGAGAGTGTAGAAATTGTACAGTTGTTGTGTGCGGACGGGAACTCTTTGCAGATTTCTTGGTAATAGATACGGGCAGCTATGAAGTTGTCTTGGGAATGGATTTTCTTGGCACTTTCCACGCTCACATTGACTGTAGGGCAAGGAAAGTAATTTTCCAGATTTCCGGACATCCTGAGTTTACCTTCAATGGAGGAAGCAGTTCTGTCGGGCCAGTCGAGTTTAGGGCTAGGCCGACTAACAATGTTCTTGTAGCTATGGAAGTTGATGGTAGTGAAGAGCCGGTGGTGGTTCGCGATTTCATGGACGTATTTGAAGATATATCGGGCTTACCGCCGAAGCGAGACGTGGAGTTCGCGATTGACCTTATCCCTGGTGCAGCGCCAGTATCTAAAGCGTATTATCCAATGGCACCAGTAGAATTGGAAGAAGTTAAGAAACAAGTTGCTGAATTGCTTGAGAAGGGTTGGATTCGAAGCAGCAACTCGCCTTGGGGAGCTCCAGTTCTTCTAGTAAAGAAGAAGGATGGCACGAGAAGGATGTGCATCGACTATCGAGAATTAAACCGGGTAACTATTAAGAACAAGTATCCGATCCCTCGCATTGGAGAACTTTTTGAGCAGCTTAGTGGCGCGAGGGTATTCTCGAAACTGGATTTGCGATCCGGATATCATCAGGTCCGAGTGAAAGCAGAAGATATTTGCAAGACGGCGTTTCGAACTCGGTATGGACATTACGAGTACCTAGTGATGCCCTTCGGAGTAACGAATGTGCCGGCAGTATTTATGGACTTGATGAACCGAATCTTTTCACCGTTCTTTGACCAGTTTATTGTGGTATTCATTGACGATATTCTGGTTTACTCGAAGAGTTTTGAGGAGCATGCTGAGCATTTGAAGATCGCACTGCAGACATTGAGACAGGAGAAATTGTATGCGAAGATGAGTAAGTGCGAATTTTGGCTGGGGGAAGTGAAGTTTCTGGGGCATGTTGTGTTGGGCGATGGAATCGCCGTCGATCCCGAAAAGATTGCAGCAGTTCGAGATTGGCCTATTCCAAAGAATGTAGCTGAGATAAGAAGTTTCCTTGGATTAGCCGGATACTACAGGAGATTTGTGGAGAATTTCGCTCGTTTGGCAGAGCCGCTGACCAAGCTTACGCGCAAGGAGGTACCTTTTGTGTGGACGGATAATTGTGCGCTATCTTTTGAGACGTTGAAGCAGAAGTTGATAACCGCCCCTATTCTGACCGTACCAGACAATTCCGGAGGATTGGTGATTCACAGCGACGCATCTGGGAAAGGATTGGGATGTGTTTTGATGCAGCATGGGAAGGTCGTAGCATATGCATCAAGACAATTGAAGACCCATGAGAAGAATTATCCAACTCATGACTTGGAGCTAGCGGCCGTGATCTTCGCTTTGAAGATTTGGAGACACTACCTTTTGGGCGAGAGAGTCGAAGTTTTTACAGATCACAAGAGTTTGAAGTACGTGTTCACTCAGAAGGAGTTGAATATGAGGCAGCGTAGATGGTTGGAGCTGATGGCCGACTACGACCTTGATCTTAAGTACCATCCGGGAAAGGTTAACGTCGTGCCGGATGCGCTTAGTCGGTTACCAGCAATTCAGGTGTTAACTACGCAGAGAGAGATCATTGCAGATTTTCGAAGATTTGACTTGGAAGTTGTGTTACCGCGTTCTACGGGACAGTTGATGCAATTGCAAGTACAGTCGTCTTTAATTGAGAAAATTAAAGCAGCACAATCGCAGGATCCTAGACTGCAAAAGTTTCGAGAGCAGGTTGAAGCCGGACTACGAACAGATTTACTGGTCCACGAAGATGGTTCGTTGAGGTATGGTAGCCGTTTGTGTGTGCCAAAGGGGGTGTTCGTGAAGAGCTTATGAAGGAGGCACACAGTTCAGCTTATTCTATACATCCAGGAGGCACAAAGATGTACCGTGATATTCGACAGCATTTCTGGTGGGAAGGCATGAAACGGGAGATTGCTCGCTTCGTGGCTAAGTGCTTGGTGTGTCAGCAAGTCAAGGCTAAACACCAAAGGGTTGCTGGTTTGTTGCAACCACTTCCGATTCCTCAGTGGAAGTGGGAACATATAACCATGGATTTCGTGACGGCTTTACCGCGGAGTCCAAAGGGCAACAATACAGTATGGGTGATTGTCGATCGGTTGACCAAGGCAGCTCACTTTATCCCTTTCCGGATTGGTCAATCAACGGAGACTTTGGCAGAACGGTACATGCAGGAGATTGTAAGATTGCATGGCGTACTGGTGAGCATCGTGTCCGATCGGGACGCTCGGTTCTTATCACACCTCTGGAGGAGTTTACAGGAAAGTTTGGGGACTCGATTGAAGTTTAGCACAGCTTATCATCCTCAAACTGATGGTCAGTCGGAGAGAACGATCCAAACTCTTGAAGACATGTTGAGAGCATGCATGTTGGACTTCAAGGGTTCATGGGAGGATCACCTACACTTGGTGGAGTTTTCTTACAACAATAGTTTCCAAGCAACTATCCAGATGGCTCCGCTGGAAGCTTTGTATGGTCGTAAGTGCCGTTCACCTGTTTGTTGGGATGATGTTGGTGAACGAAGATTATTGGGGCCAGATTTGGTGGTACAGACAATTGAGAAGGTTAACACAATCAGAAAGCATATGAAGGCAGCTCAAGACAGACAGAAAAGTTGGGCTGACACGTCAAGAAGACCTCTAGAGTTCGCCGTGGGTGATTTGGTATTCTTGAAGATATCACCGACTAGAGGGGTGATTCGTTTTAGGAGTCGAGGAAAGCTTAGTCCTCGATTCGTTGGACTCTTCGAGATATTGGAGCGCGTTGGAGAGTTAGCGTACCGTTTGGCGTTACCACAGTCCTTGGCGGGTGTGCACGATGTATTTCACGTATCTCAACTGTTCCCCTCCGAAAGACGGCGCGACACCGCGTCTTGCCTGAGATTCGGGGCAGATGCTAATAGGTGCTATCCGTCCACCTCTTCGAAGATGCCAAGTTGATTTATGGCACCACGTATCGAAGGTTTAGACGGATGCGTCCGATGTAGCAGACTTCGTCAGATTCCCCCTCGTTTGAGGGGTTTTTGATTGTGGGGACGCTCTTCCCTGCAGGCGCAAGCCCCTGCAGTTAATTACGCTACCGCATTGCGGTAACAACTTTCTCCTTCTCCAGATGGTCACTTCGTGTCGTGGGTGTCTGTTTTGTATTTTGTTGCCCGTGGATTGTTTACGGAGACTGAGTTATGTCGTCGCCCGTAGGGCGTGGACTAGTCCAAATCCGTATTATCTTAGATTTGGGTTTGGGGGGATTTGGTTTGAGGATACGTCAGCCCTACTTGAGGCTAAGATCAACTCAAACGTTTGTTAAGGATACGTTAGTCTAACTTTGTGACTAAGATCAACTTAACGGGATCGTTTAGATCCGACAAAAGAGCGTTTGGACTCTAATGTTCCAGTTTAGGGACATAGTGGTCCATGAATGTATGGCCGTCGGGACCCGTCACCTCTCTGACGACGTTGAAGGATTACAACGACGGATGTCAGAGGAGTTCAAGGATGTACCCTCGAGCCAGAGTTAATTGGGGGGATTTATAGTCCACTCTGTTTGAAGGTTTAAGGATACGTTAGCCATCTTTGAGGCTAAGATCAACTTAAACGGGACCGTTTAGATCCGACAAAAGAGCATGCGGGGCTCTATTGTCCTAGTTTAAGGACATTACGGTCCATGGGTAGTTTAAGGACATTGCGGTCCATGGGTAGTTTAAGGACATTGCGGTCCGTTGTTAGTTTTAAGACATCTCGGTCAAGGTTAAGGACGTCGTAGTCCATGGGTTTAAGGACCCCATAGTCCATTGTTAGTTTTAAGACATCTCGGTCAAGGTTAAGGACGTCGTAGTCCATGGGTTTAAGGACCCCACAGTCCGGTATGTGCTCTGGATGCTTCACACGGGTTCACTGCCGTGCTTGGCGAGGACCAGGCTCCGCTCTGGACGTTTTCCACGGGGTCGAAGAGTGACATTATCCGCGTTCCACGTAACCAGGAATTTGCATTAGACATGAGTTTAAGGACCCCACAGTCCATATCAATGTGTGGTCGTCGGGACCCGTCACCTCTTTGAAGACATTGAGGGATTACAATGCCAAGTATCAAAGGAGTGACGAGATGTACCCTAGAACCGGAGTGGATTAAATAGTCCTTGGCCCAATTTGGGATCAAGACCGATTAATTTTGTTATGGGTCCATTGGACCAGTTAATCACCAATTGAGGACTTATGGCCATCTTGGGCTAAGTCCAATCAGGAGAGGCTTTGCCTCTATCCATTTGGGCCAATTGGGCCAAAGCCTAGTGTTAAACACTACAGAGCAGTCAGTGTTGAACACTGGGAATGGGGTTGACAAGTTAGTGTTTAACACTAAGAGAATATTTGGTGTTAAACACCAGCAACAATGCTTTTTCAGATTAGTGTTAAACACTAAGGTAATCAGTGTTGAACACTGCAAATGAAGATCTCAGATTAGTGTTTAAACACTAAGGTAATCAGTGTTGAACACTGCAAATAAAGCTTTTTAATTAGTGTTGAACACTAAGGCCCAACAGTGTTTTAACACTGGGTTCGAGAGTTTTAATTTAGCGTTAAACACTAAGGCAAGAGGGGTCACGTGGCAGCACGTGAGAGCGCCCTCCCTTCATTTGTTCTGCTGAGATTATCGCGTCTTTCAGAGCATCACGTGCCATCACGTGATGGGCATTCAAATGCCTATGTATTAGAGCTTCTGCCGAGGGTCACGTGGGTCACGTAGGGTGCTGCCTCAAAGGGGCTTTCTGTAGATCTCTTGGGGGGTCACGTGATGACACGTGACCCTGCCTCTAGGTATTTTGTTTAAAGGCTTTGTTAATCTTCTTTCAGGAATTAAATTCCTCGAACTGTAAATTTCAGAGGAATTAAATTCCTACTTCCTTTCGAAGACTTTGTTTTCTGGAATAGAGTTTAACTCTGAATTTTCTGTAGGAATTAAATTCCTCATATACGTGAAGGGCTGAATAGGGTTAAACCCTAATAAAAGTTTTTAAGGAGTTTAAACTTCCATCCTCTGTATGATTAAGGGAATTAAATTCCTGCTGTTTCAACAGAACTAGGTTCTTAATTAGGGTTAAACCCTGTTTCTTTTTTGTTCTGGAGGAATTAAATTCCCATAATATAGGGTCAAGCCCTCCTTTTATTTTAAAGGAATTAAATTCCTATAGTTCTGTGAGAATTAAATTCTCGTGCTTGCATTCCTTCTCCATGTTTTGGATCTGCATGGCAGGATCTCAACCCATTGAGAATCAAATTCTCAACCTTAAGGGGAGATGTGCACTTTGCAGATCCTCCATCAAAGAGAGAAGAAATATGTTCTTCTGTTTTTACATTATCAGAGTTAAACTCTGTTGAGAATTAAATTCTCTTTCTTTCAAAAGGCCTTCCCTTTCTTACCTAGGGTTTTTTGCAGAAGATCCGAGTCTTTTTCAAAGTATCAAAGCTCTTCTCTTTTTTTCTTTTTTCTTCTCTGCGCATCTATCTGTATGTATGTCTCTTGGCTCCTATTTACAGCCGAATCAATCAGTTTTTTGACGAATTTTCATTGAGATTTGATTTGCATTCATCATTCATTTTGGACCTTTGGATTATTAGGTGAATTTTATTCACCATTGGATTTTAAATCCAGAGATTCTCCCTTGTTATTTTGATTAGATTTAAAGGGGAAATCTTTCCAAACCCGAGATTTTCCCATAGATAGATGATATTTCATCACCTCTGAATCTTTAATTTGATTGGTTCAAGATAGTTGCTTTCTTTCGGAAAGATTTGAATTTCCTTCAGAATTTAATTCTGTTAACACAATGGGCTTTGAAAGCCGGTCACGTGTGACCACGTGACCCATGGTCACGTGTGGGCACGTGACCCCCTTTGGAATGAGCCTTTTCCTTTCTTTTGCGCTCTGTCTTCTGATCGCTGCCTAAGCGTCACGTGCTACCACGTGACCCCTGGTCACGTGTGAGCACGTGACCCTTGTTTGAACTCTTTTTCCTTGGTTCGTTTGGAGAACGAGTCTGCTGTCTTGAACGTCACGTGCCAACACGTGACCCTGGTCACGTGGGAACACGTGACCTCTTCTGAAGCCTTTCTCTTGACTTGATCAGGGAACTGGTGTGTCTTTGACGTTTGCATTTAAATGTCACGTGTCGCCACGTGACCCTGGTCACGTGGGAGCACGTGACTCTTTCTGAAGCCCATTTTCTTCAGCGTAGTCAGGAAACTGAACTTGACTTGATGATGCCTTTTAGGTGTCACGTGCCAACACGTGACCCCTTTTTGAAGCTTTTCCCAGAAGCTTTCCTGATTTTAAATCAGGAAACATCAACTACGAAGGTATGTTCGAGATGAAACACACATCTTGGATCATTCGGAGTTAACAGTACGGGAGGACCTGACTTTTGATGAGCGACCGGTTGAAATCATGGATCGAAGGGAAAAGGTTCTTAAGAACAAGGTTATCCCCCTTGTGCTCGTTTCTTGGGATAATCGATCGCATGGAGAGGCCACTTGGGAACGAGAAGATGAGATCCGACAGAAATTTCCTCACCTTTTTCTGTAGTTTTCTATCTTGTATTCTTGGAATTTCGAGGACGAAATTCTTTTTGTAGTTGGGTATAATGTAACACCCGAGGCCAATACTACTAATTTCTGTTACTGGTTGAGCATTAGATATTACTCATTTCATTTAGCTTGCCTGTTTGCCCCTTGCCGTGAAATTTTATCTGGCAAAGTCATTTCTGCATATAACAAATTTTAGCACCTAAAATAAAATTAAAAATATCCATCTTGGCCCACTCGACACCCCTAGCCGCGTGGTAGCGTCCGTGCATCGAGTTCTCATCCCGTTCGGTGAAACGGGCGAGTTTGGACGGCTACGCGCGCGTACAGGTGTCCGTCTTGGAGGTATGCTTTTTAGTCATAAAACATTCCATTTTAAAATTTGGAACCCGCTTAAAAACCTATTATTTAAATTTCAAATTTTTGGACCCAACCCGGGCGCGATTTGGAAATGTTTCATTTAGCGCCAAAATCCTAAATTAATATAATATTTAAACCATATAATATTTTAGTTTATACACATATCCTTTACTGTCAAATCTAATCTTTTAAATATTCTTAAAACCCTGAAATCTTTCCTGGCCAATCACGGGGTTCTTAACCCCTGTGGGCCCCCTCCTTTAACTCTCTCTCTATACCTTTCTCTAACTCTGTCTCTCTCTTCCCTATATATATACATTCTTTCCCCTCATAATTTCCCAGAACGAGAAAAGCAAAGCCCCACGCGAGAAACCCATCGCGAACTCTAACCCTAGCCGTCTTCACCGTCGCCGCCGCAGCCCCGACGCCGGCGCCAGCGCCACCGTCGCCCTCGCCTCCGCCTCCTCGCCTCAACCGACCCTGTTTCCTCTCTCCCGAGCACCTTGCGTAGCCGCGGCCACCTGCGAATCTCCCTGCAGTCGTCAAGTCGCCGCCAGCAACCACCTACGCCGCCGACCATCACCTCGCCTGTTCTCCTCACCCCGAGACCTCCTCCTTCTCTTCTTTCCGGCACACCCTGCACCTTCCCCGACGCCGACCCACCACCCATCGCCTGCAACCTCACCCTCACCTGAAAACCCATCACCACCGACCACCCGTTGTCTCCTCGCCTCCCAGCAAACCCCCTGAACGCCAACACCACCTCTACCGACCGATTCTGCACCTTCCCCGATCACCGCTACCGAAACCCTTCACGTTGTCGTCACCGTCGTGGCTTGAACCGCCGGTGATCTCGACGGCACCGATCGCCTCGCTGCCGGGTTGCCGAGAGAGAGCATCCATCTCTGTCCAGATCTCCCGAGCCCTTGCTGTTATCGTGTCGCGTGGGTTCGCGCCTCCGTTTTCGTGTTCGTCGTTTCGTCGAGGCAAGTATTCGATACTTGCTACATGCTATTACCACTTTATAACTTGCCTTAATATTCATGTGTGGTTTAATGATATATTATTTAGTAAACACCTCACATACCTTGCTTCATGTTTAACCCTAGTAGCATGTCAAATAAATTATTTCCTGATAAACCCGTACATGATAGATTGCATTTGATTCACTGCTATGATGCTTTATTTCCAGTTTAGTTTATCAAATATGCATAACCGGCTAAATTACAATTGCATTCTTTAAACAGATTATACTTGTCGTGGCATTCTTAGAACACTCATTATATTATTAACCTGATTACAGCAGTTACGTTCACCGTCCTGTATTCACGTGATATTTGACACTATCTATTTAACACAATTGAAAATTGTACAGCTAGATAATAATTGCGATTGTTGTTTAACGCGTTGATTTGAACATGATGCTACTTATATATCTGTTTGTGAGCACACCCACGATATCGTTACATCTTGATTGACATTGTCACACATGGTATCTATATGATACATCTGACATGGTACCGTTTACTATTGACTTGACCTGATGTACCATGACCTGACCTGTTACCTGATCTCGTGCCTAATGCCAACAAACCTGACTTGTAGTCCTCATGGACCATTCCTGTTGTCTATCCAGACAAACCTGCTGTTACCTGATCCTGTGTTGGCATTAGTTCTTGATTACTGAATACCTGACCTGACACATATAACTTGGGGGTATGGGGAAATCAAAGGTGAACCTGACCTGTAACTCGACAGTTCACTACCTGTTCGAGTGTACACATTCCTGTTTTGTGCCTAGCGGCATGTCTCGGTTTCGGCCGAGAATATTGTGGCCGTGATCCCGGGTATGTACGGGATACTATCGAGTGTACACATTCCTGTTTTGTGCCTAGCGGCATGTCTCGGCTGCAGCCGAGAATATTGTGGCCGTGATCCCGGGTATGTACGGGATACTATTGAGTTATATCGACGATTCATCAAATTGATTTCAAAGACTTTAGACTAGGAAACCCGATAGAACAGTTTAGTTACCCACTGCACATTACCCTGCACCGCTTGTTTCACATTATTGCTTTATTCATGTTTAGTTCTGCATTGCCTATTACACTGTTCATATTATATTACTTGTTGACTTGACGCGCTGACGTCTGGGTTTTGCATGGCCCAGATTCTCTACCACTGTCGTTGTCCGAGCAGGAGTATTTCAGCCAGCAGGCTGAGTTGTGAGTCCAGTAGTGGTTAGTTTTATTTCCTGCATTTTATTTCCAGATGTGAGCCCGCATTATGGGACATACTTTTCCGTTATTGTATTGGATCATTTGCTTCCGCATTTATTTATCATTGACTCTTGTTATTCTGGATTGTGGACATGTTTTTAGATAGTTTTATCTTGTTCTTGATATCTCTACAGCCGTAATGTGACTGTGGATGGATACTTCCTACCCACAGGCAGCATGGTTGGCTATGTCACGTGCCCAATCTTGCGTACTCTGGGAAGGCGGGCGTGACAACGTGCTTGATGGAGATCCTGTCTCCAGTTCTCGCTCAGACTTGTCATGGACCGACCGGTATTTGAGGTTACGGTTGGCGTTTGGTGTAGACCACAGGGTGTGGGGTAGTTTGAGTGTGAGTCCAACAGAATCTCGGGAGTCCCATGCCGGCTTATATATATGGAGATATATGGAGATTTACAGGGTACATGATTATTACCGTGAGTTACATTTTGGGCCCGTGGTCCCTTGCCCTTGGGTCCTACCCTTGGGTGGAGGACACTCGCAAGTGGTTGACTCTCACACTTCGACTGACGATAGGCTTAGTGACCTGTACAGTGAGACTTAGAGACTGATAGGGATAATGGCATTGATATACATTTCTTACTGTGTTGACATACCTGGCATACTATATTACTGCTTTACTGTTCACCTGATCTACTAGACACTGCATTGGTTACTCCATGTTCATATATTTACTGTATTAGTTTACTGTTACACATCTATTATCACTGTTCGAGTTGCCACTTGCATCTATACATATTTTGCTATTGTGTCGCTCTGACGACCTGAGTATGCATGCTCAGAGTGTGAAGTGGATCTAGCCGGGACCAGGACTAGACGTACATCACGGACATCTTGATTAGCTATCCAGAGTTATACCCTTTTGATTTTCATCAGGTCAGTTCCCTGTATTGTTTTGTTTCAGTTACTGCATTTCTCATTACCTGCGCATTGTTTACTGTTTACCACGTAAAGCTAGAAGCCGAAGTGCGACTACGGCAGGACATTTCCTTGTCCGCAGGAGCATGGCTGGCCTTGTCAATCCCTCGTATTCCGTATTTTGGGAAGTGGGGCGTGACGTGTGGATATGTATGCCCTAGAGGCCTATATTGTATAGGATGCTAGGGGTATGTTTGTACAGGACAATCTTGCTCAGTTGTATATTGTATATTATTTGAGTTGTCTTTGTCCTAATATGTGTATTTCTTTCTCTTGTTACTTTATGTTACTTGCACATATTGATAAAGACTCGATATAATAGTATACTATTATGGTTTGACTTTATCTTAATATGTGCATATGTTATACTCGATATAACATATGGCGGTTACATGTTAATAAAGCCCGTAGGATTTTGCTTGACTACCAGCGTTATGATGGCAATTATACTTGTGAGAGCTGGGTAGTCCATAAGCACATCCTTAAAGGTCCCAAGTCGCAAGAGTATCGACACCGGGCATCGATACTCCAGAGTAGACTTGTGTATAAATTTCTGGACCCCGACGAGGGGCGGTGGTTGGTCCTACAGCCATTGGTGTGATCACCTAAAATTGTATACATGTGCTCACTAGGGGAGTACACTGGACGGACTCCCGAGAACCTCTAGATGGTATTATACCTATCGTCAGATAGCGGTTCTCGGGTGACATGAGTACAGGTTAGTCTTAGGACATGAGATCATCATTTGTCTCGTGTGAGTTCCCACTGTGTTTTGACCACTACCCTACCACGGTTCTACTGAGTCATGCAAACAGGTTTTGGTTGGGTACAGTCCCGAGCCACATGGAGGCAGTGAGTGATTGTCAGGGATTCGTCTCTCCCGGTATTGGGAGTCGATATCGCACAGTGTCCGGTTGGCCAGAACCATAAAACCTTGGCGAATGCAGTTGAGATTTACTGATGGTTAAATCAGTAGTTTCTCGGATTGGTCCTGAGCCAAATCGATACAACTTATCAGGTCGGTAGGGGTCTGCCTTTACCACCCCCTAGACCAGGTATGTGATCATCTTAGACGAAGAGACCGAACTGTACGAAGATTGTCACGGATAGGCTCAGTAGGGGTCCGGATGAGTTTGCTCGTTGGCCTTCTTTTCGACAGGTACCTGGGTAGCCGTTACGTACAGCTAGCACCGCTGATGTGCTTGTGGTTAAACCCACTGCCAGCGTACTGTCGGGTCTTTAGAGTTCCACACAGCGGATTTCTCTGATTCAGGCGAAACGATGTGGTGGCCGTATGTTTATACGTACAGGGTTTCGATCGAATGATAATACTAACCGGCTTAAGATTAAGCCGGATTATTAAATCAGGTATTGATTTGATAATTTACATATACACATTTCGATGTGTATATTCTAGTGTCATCTAGGTTTTCGATCGAGCAGGGTTCCGATCGAATGATAATACTAGTCGGCTTAGAATTAAACCGCATTATTAAATCAGGTATTGATTTAATAATTTACGTGTACATATTTCGATATGTATATTCTAGTGTTATCTAGATTTTCGATTGGACAGTTGATAATACTGGCGGGCTTAGTATTAAGCCGGTTCATTAAATCGGATATTGATTTAATACTAGTATTATTTTAGTGGTATTATTCTATCTCTTGGGTATTCGTATTTTGGTACGAATACGGGTATGTATATACGGTAGAAAGTATTTTTTATTTATACAAAATACATTCTAGAAGATGACACCTCATCTTGTATTTTTTCTATTTTGTTGAAAACAGAAAATGAGGTGGAAAGGGGAGACATGGCATGAAACATGTCTTGGCTATTTATTACTAATACTATTGAAGTATGGTGGGATTTTTTGAAGAGGAAATTACTTAGCCATTCTCTTGAGATAGCCATCATTCTTCTCATGCCAAAAAAAAGAGAGATGTGTTCTTCACTTGCTCTCTCACTCTCTTCTTCTTGAGTTCATCATCATTTCAAATCCTTAACCTTCTCATATGTTGAGAGCCAAAGGATTTGAGATGGAAAATTAATACTAAACATTACCACATCACCTAAGAAACTAGTTTAGCAAACTAATTTGCTTAGTTTACTTCATTTTGGAGTAGAAGCTTGAATCAAGAACCTTTAGAGGGATCATCTAGAACTGAAGAGGCCGGCCATCAAGACTGATCAAGGAGACCTCTAGGAGTTTAAGAAGAGGGGTGAAGACCCGAAGGACACGAGTCTCTAGGTATAGCTCCTTATCATGGTAGCTGGATATCTTTAGCTAGCTAGTTTCGATATATAGTTAGATTCTAAGGTAGTGTTTTCTAGCACCTGATTTTTAAAAGTGAAAGTTTTTCATTCCGCAACGGCCTCGGTAGACGGCCACGGCGATAGGAAACTCAACAGAGACCCGGGTCACCCAATTCTAGGATTGACGGGTAGCTTGCCGCACTCATAGGGGTCTAGGGTTATTCACACTCGGATATTCACACGACCGTGAAGAATTGTGTTTCATAGGTAGCTCAATGAAATGCAAAGGTTCCTAGTTGATCTATCTTTCCATTTTCTGTAATGTTGATATCTACTTGTGATGTTTATCATACCTATGACGAATGGTTATATATATATATATATATATATATATATATATATATATATATATATATAATGTTGTATATGTTTTGCACCCGTGATAGCCCTGTCCATGCATTGTCGTAAGTCAAGTAACCTTACGGTGAAGTCTCCGGACCCCGTGGTGAATGCGGGTGGCATATACGTACATTCTATTTTTGTTGTTTTTTGGTGTGATAAGGCTAATTGATGGCACCGCATTAATTCAAATTAATACAAGAAAACAAACCTAATATTTGACATTATTGGAACAATTACAAAACCACTCGGTTTTCTTCAAAACTACATGTTTTAAAGAGGAGCCTAAATCACTCATTTTCAAAGCTATTCGGTTCCTTCAATGATATCGGCAAAAATCAACTGTAGCCTTCCGTCATTTCATATGGGTATCAACTAGTATTCATGCTATGTGTTTTGACCTTCGCATGGGCATGGTGTTTGGTAGATAGGGGGTACTTGTCTGTAGTATAGATAGATTGTCACGATCCGGAAAAAAGGCACATGACTGGCACCTGAATCACGTGAAGTCTATAGAACCCCACCGTAACCCAAGTAAACCAAAACCCAGGAATCTAAACCTTTTTAATGAAATAGTGGATGTTCCCCTAATATTTAAACATAATAAAAAGAGATAAGCTCTGTTAAATTTAATTGAAGCAGCGCCCCACGTGCCCCTCACGAGGGTGCCAGCGCCAGCGCCGACCCCTTAGGATTAAATTATATGGTGGCGCCGCATGTGAAACTCACGTGGACGCCAATGTGCAAAGCATAGAAGCGCCTATTATAAACAAGAATTAAATTCTTAAGTGGCGTCTACGTGCACAACACGTGAGCGCCGACGCCTAAGTTTATATCAGTAGAATTAAATTCTACATGAGAATATTTCCCTTAAAAAAATTGGATACTCTCTGTTAAACAGAGCCGTCGGATTAAAGATCCAATGGTGATGATAAACCATTAAACAATAGAATTAAATTCTATTATGAGAAATATTTGTCCTCAATCTTTACAAACAAAAAAGATTGCTCTCTATAAAACAGAGAGTCCTTGGATAAAAAATCCAATGGTGATTAAAAGTCACCGTTTGACAGAATAAATTATGTATATGGGAAAATATTTTCCCAATCTTGTTAAAGACAAGAAAACATATTCTTTAAAACAGAAATTCTTGGATCAAAGATCCAACGGTGGGAAAAATTCCCCAAACAAATTTTGAGACCAATTAAATCAACTAGAATCTCTCAATAGGAGATTTTCTCAAAACTAATTAACAATTTGCCTCCACTATGTAAAGGACCTGAGATTTCAAGTCTCATATGGAGGGAACCCCCATAAGCTTTTGAAAAAAATACAGAAAGTTTTAAAAAACAACAGAGGAAAACGAATCGTTGGTTTTTAAATGAGTATAGCTCAAGAAATCGAATCGGGATAAACACACGACTCCGCGAGTCCAAATAAATCTCGGCCGTATTCGGCACACCATCCTCATCATAATAAGTACGGAATCATCTCTCGTACAGTATCCATCAAATATCCAATTCATATCGTACGGATCTAAAGTAGCGTACGCATATAACAATAACCATATATAAAGATATATCCACGCATATATATAGTCTACTAGATATAAACTATATACTTAGTTATTGACTAAGTTATCTAACACAACATTATAACCTAGGTAGATAATATAAGTATCCGAATTAATTGGTTGCGGAGATACTATACGTCATCCATCCGACTTCTCCCATAGATTTAAATCTACTCACCGACGTTTCGAGCTAGTCTAAACCCACTACCGTCTCGCCCGTCCTTACCGTCTCGAAAATCCACGCGATCGTTTCTACAATCGAAATCATGACATAGCTGCATGAATATCCAAATCAAAAACGACATAACGAGCGAAACACACATAAATTAGAACCTATGGCCAACATACGCTAAATTCGGCTAAATACCCCAACGTCGATGTGCGAACGTCGAACGATCAAGTCGAGCTATAGAAATACACAAAACCAAGTTTTTAAAACGTAAAATATTAAACTTTTATAAGATATGTGCTCCAAATTCAATTTGAACACCACAAATTTCACAAAAATTCCTGCTTTTCTAATATCTAACAAAGAAATCTAAACGTTAATACTTGTAAACTTGAAAGAAAGATGATTTTTACCTATATGGAATGAGCATAAAGGAATTCCAAGCTCTTGAAGTGTTTGCTTGTGTCTTCATGAAGTAATATTGGCCTAACTTGAAGTTTTGAACATTCTAAATGAAGATATCATCAACTCTTAATGATTTTGTGAAGAGTTGCAAAAATTGTGATAGGGGTTTGAGGGAGAAGTGATAAGTTAAGTTTAGAATGAAACGAACTCTTAGTTTAGGAGAGAATTGAAGAAGGAGGTGCAGGAATTATGTGTAGAGAAATGTGGAGGGAGGAGGGGAAGGTGATGAGGGTGTAGGATTGATAAGATATGTATGAAGGTTAATTCTAAACTATCATAAACCAAAACACTCTTTAACAAATAAAAACCTTTTACACTAATTACTTTTACAAATGAATAGCACAATATTACACCAAAATCTCATATTATTCTCAAAACAAAATACTTATCATTTTAGAATATCTCATATTTTTATTTTTCCCAAAATAATTATGTTTTTACGGATACCAATCCGAAAACCAAAAATCCATACACGATATTATTTTTGTAACTCATAATATCCATATTTAAATTATAAATTAATATTTATAATTTTTCAAAATGTTACAACAGTGGTTGATCCTGAACCTATTGTTAGGTGGGACGAAAAAATTAGACTATGATGATGACAAAATAATGAAGGAACATAAAAGCGTGTCAAAATTTTAAGAATTTAAAATTTCTAAGGTCTACATTTAAAGTTTTTGGGTTTGATCCCATTTTCTCTAACTTGGACCAAATATGATCATTCATTATAAGAATTTTCCCTCCCTGTTTAATTTCTCTCTTTTTTGGATATGTTACTCCTTCAATCTCTTGTTTTGGAAAAAAAATTCTTACCACATGAATTTCATCAATTACCTCTTTTTTATTAAAAAAAAATCTTATGTAAAGATTTTATAAATAGACAAAAACAATTGTAAACTTCTGCAGAAACAAAATTTATATGTTTAATCAAAATAAATATTTAAAGAAATTTTCCCTCAAAAACTATACCTTGGATAACCTTTTGCAAATATATGACAAAATGAAGTTTTATGGAAATGAATATCATAAAATTAGGTCGGTACGCACATTGATGCTTTTATCATGGATTGTAGGCGAACCATTTGAAAGCATCTCATGCAAAGTAATTTATTAAGAGATAAAACACCAATTGTAAATAGTTTGCATCAAATTTGTTTATCCATTACAAATATATAAAACATTGTATAGCTTAGTGTAAAAGTGTACAAGTACATAAGCGATTTTTTAAAAATTGTGGGCCTTTCATGTTCATGGAAAAAAGAAAATATTGGAAGATCAATGATTGGAAAACCAAGCTGCCATCACAAAATTTTAGCCTCCCACCACTTCGACATTGATAACCTTTTAATGAATATAATTTCTATCCAGGAGACTGCCTGCCCTCGCCCCTGTATGGATTCGCCCTTATAAGAAAATATATTTAAAATTTAAAAAACATAGTTGAGAAAGATGGTTTTTTAGAGAGAGATAATATTTAGAAAAGAAGATTTTTATTCGAAAGACAGAATATTATTTAAAATTTTAAATATTAAAAAGTTGGCATAGATTTCTAAAATTACAATAAACTCTCAAGAACATTTTCTATTTTTATTAACTTTCTTTAGGAAAAAAAGGCTATCATCTTAGCATCACAATTGATTGTAAATTTTATAGGGCTCAAATGAGTTAGCCTTATAATATCAGAGATCAGACATGTAGAATAAGATATATTGCCAAAACAATAATTAATTAACAAAATACATGATAGTTTAATAGAAAGATTATCCCAAAATGTTTATTAAAAAATCACAACTAATTAGATAATATTATCAAACAAATTAGAAGTCGAGGAATTTGAGTTGGCGATTAACTAATTAGAAGTAACAAACAAAAATGGAAATGTTCAAATATTTCCTTATGGTTTGAAGAAAAAAATTGTTTGGATTTTGTCATTTCTAATTGCCTTTATTTACCTAATCTGAAAAAACTGTCAAATGGCTGAGATGGATATAAATGATAATTTTTGCGAGTAATTTTGGAAAATAATTTTCATGTCCCGGTACCCAAAATACGGGATACGGGAGGCAACTAGGCCAGTCATGTTCCTACATTCAGGGAACAATCCCGCCGTAGTCACACTTCGGTTTCTAGCATTACCTGATAATCATTAAACACATCACAGAAGTAAGGAAAACACATCAATAGTTTATTACATCAAATTTCATTATTCACAGTTTACAATAGTTCGAAGGAAAAGAAAACTACTAATCAAGTGCGAATACAAGGTTGATTTATGGAAAGTGGTAAAAGTATCGATGGTACAACCGTCTAGATCTCTGCGAGCTCGAATGATAGGTCCGACTCCTGAACTGGGTCCTCTCCAAGCTCTGAGCATGCATACTCAGGTTGTCAGAGCGACGTAATAGCAATAATATGATAACAATAATGAGTCATGTAATAAAAGTAATAACAGTGGGGACAGTGAATGTAAGTAATCGATATGTCTACAATCGATACAATGTATGCCCTGTGTTCCTACTGGTCTCCAAGTCAGTTTTGAAATCGAGTTTGTGGAAAGGAGTGATCATGTTTAACGAGGGTCTCGTGCGTACCCAAGACTACGGCCCACTGTTGCCCAGGACATAACCATGTCAACCGGACCGCTAAGTCCAAACCTAATATATATAAGAGTCGTTATTTGAATGATCATCCTCCAACTCGCTAACCTCGCTAAATACGAGTTCTTTTCCACTTCGATTTTCCTTTTTCTCCAGGTTTCACTATCTATAAGTATGGGCTAGTTGTGTACAAATACGCACCAATAACGTTGCTCTATTCACTATTCACTGTACTGTTCACTATCACGAATTGTTCACTTTTCACCGGCATACTCGGCACAACTAAACCGATACCACTTATGTTCGACAATGCAATATACACTAAGAATTAATAAGGACACTCACTATCGCTAAGGGTATCACAGTAGGGTAAATATGTGACTCATGCCGCTAAGCAAGTCATATGTAATAAATCATTACGCGTCTTAGGAATTTAGAAAAATAATCACATCAAATCATACGATCATAATTAAGCAAAATGATACCAAAGGGATAGAAAGTAAACTTAATTAGAAATTCAACGAAATTGGTTTCAAATCAATCGAGTTCCGGGTTTGCGAATTACGGTCATTTCTTTTTAAGTGTTCTCTGCTAGAAATTCAGTTCCTGAACTGAAAGTCCGTTTCGTAACACAGTTTTCACCCTGTCCGTATTATAATTATGTGACGCTACAGTTGGATAATATTTAGATTTATTAATTAAGTTTCCAACTCACTAGATAGATCGACAATATACGCTCTTTGCTGGAAGATATGCATTGTTTAAAATCAGGGTATACGTTCTGTCCCTGCTTGGGACTGCAGTACATATCGATGTTTAAAATATAATTAAAATAGCAAACGATGGTAAAAATGAATGAAACCACCACCATTAGTTAGCTAACATAATATTCTTTGCAATGGTATAGCTTTCCACATAATATCATTTTCATACAGAGTTGTAAAAGCATTTTAATTCAGGCGTCGACAAGCAATGTTGCTCTGGACTGCGGTCCAGAGCCGCATTCTCGAACAGTTTTCGTTATCATTTTAAAATAGTATTGAAATATAAATCACAGAGAGTTCTATGGTGTCGAGTCGGATTCGATACAAACCTTCGAACACACCATTCCGGTATGTATCCAAATTACTATGATTTTCACAAGTTAGGTGTACGGGGAAATTCAGATTTGGTGGATCTAAGCGGGGGTGACATTCTATGGTGTTAAAGCCCGTGCTTTCATTCTAAATATTTGCGTGTTATCCCTAATCATTGAATTAATCCCGTATCCATAAATTTCTCCACACTATATAGGGTTTTCGCATTAAAAAATGTATCGAACACCTAGAATAGGCATTCGGTATCAACCAAACATACGTTTCCTTAGACTTCTCGAAACGGTTTATTATCGCTACAATTTTTCACGTGATATCAACCCGTCATAAGTCCTAATCTGGCTGTACTCAGATTGCCACGTCTCGAGATTCATTACACCACACCCAAGCATATAAATACATATATATAAAACATATCGATATAGATGCATTTGTTTGTATATTTAGTTCTAATGTGATTTCCCATACTGTAGCATGAAAACAAGTGAAGAACTTCACTTGCCTGAAGAAGATGGTGACACAGCAGTGGTCTATGGCCCGGCGACGGCACGACACGGCATGATAGTTTTGGCCTCGGCTCGAGCTTGGGTTCGGCGTTGGTGCTACACAACAAGGAGCTCTTGGTTGCGGATGTGTTGCGATGGTGTCTGGAGTTCGTCGGCGATGAGTGGTCAACGGTGGCGAAGACCTGGCAGCATACAAATGGGGAGCTCGGCTTAGAGCTGGAGGAGAGAGAGGCTTGGGAGCTTGGTGAAGGGGACGGGGCTGTTGGGTACGGCAGCACGGGGTCTCGGCGTTTGCAGAAGACGATAAAAAGAGGGGGGTCGTCAACAGTTGGGGACGCCGGCGGGGGTGATCTCGTGAGGTCGAGGAGCTCGGTGAGGAGGGAGGAAGGGGTGTTGTCAAGGGTACCTGGAAGAAAGAGGGAGGTAGCGGCGTCGTGGTGGCCGTCAGTGCTCCGGCGATCGAAGGAGATGACGAGGTTGCTCGGCGACAAGGAGCTCATCGATGGTTGATGGGGTTCGGAGGTTGAAGGTTGAGGGAGTTGTGATCGGTGGAGGGGACGCAGCAAAGGAGGAGTGGGCCCGGTGATGGTCGTTGGAGGCGATGGCGAGGAGTCGGAGGTGATGGCAGTGGCTCCGGTGGTCTTGGTCTTGGTGAAATTTTGAGTTGGTGAGGGAGATTGAAAGGAGAGAGAGTGTGTAGGAGTGAGATCGAAAGGAGAGAGTGTGTGCGTTTAAAAAGGGGTGAGAGAGAGAGTGAGAGACAGAGTGGAAACGGGAAAGAGAGAAAAAATTTGAAATAATTAAATAATAGTTAATAGGATTTATTTAGGAATTAAAGGAATTAATTGGGGTTGATTTGTTTGTTGAATGGGATTAAAGTGGGGATTAAAATAGAGAATTAAAAAAGAAGGTGGTAGTTGGAGAGGGGATTGGGTTTGGGATAGTGGGGCTTGGGCTTTGGGCTTGGGTAAGGTGTTAGTGAAACCATTGGGTAAGGTGTTTGGGCTTGGGTTAGGAAATAATCAATATAGAAAAATAGAATAGGAAAAATAATAGAATTTAAACTAGAGGAATAATATTATTAAAAATACAGTTAATACGTACACAGGAAAGTCGGTTCTTACATCATACCCTCCTTACAAAAATTTCGCCCTCGAAATTAAGTAACGAAAACAAGCAAAGATACAAACAACTACTCGAAAAGATGTGGGAATCCTTCTCACGTTCCCAGGTAGATTCCCCAGGTGAACGACAGCCCCAAGACACTTAGACTAACGGAATAACCTTATTCTTCGGCACCTTCTCTCTATGGTCGAGTATAGTAGTAGGCTGCTCCACATAAGATAAGTCGGTACCCAATATCAATTCTGACTGATCGAGAATATGACTGTCGTCTCGAACGTAGTGCCGCAACTGTGACACATGAAACGTGTTGTGCATGCCAACTAGCGATAGGGGTAAGGCGAGTTGGTAAGCCACCTCCCCTACTCGCTCCAATACCTCGAATGGTCCGATGAATCGAGGACTGGGTTTCCTGTGACTCCCAAACCTGATAACACCGCGGGTAGGTGAAATCTTCAGGAATACATGAATACCGACTTCGAATTCTAACGGTCTCCTGCTAGTATCTGCCCAACTCTTCTGTCGGTCCTGAGCCGTCTTAATACGCTGTCTGATCATCTGGACCTTGTCTACCGTCTGAACTATAAGTTCGGGGCCCAGTAATCATCGCTCACCAACGTCATCCCACCAAACAGGGGATCGAAATTTCCATCTGTAAAGTACTTCGAATGGAGCCATCTGGATGCTAACTTAGAAGTTGTTGTTATAAGAAAACTCTGCTAGATGGAGGTGATCCTCTCAAGAACCTTGAAAGTCTATCATGCACGCCCTCAACATATCCTCGAGCGTTTGAATATTACTCTCGGACTGTCCGTCCGTCTGTGGATGGTAAGCCGTGCTGAACTTGAGACGTATACCCATACTCTCCTGTAAGCTCTTCCAAAAGTGTGAAACGAATATGGTGTCTCGATCTGATACTATGCTGCCCGGAACTCCGTGAAGTCGCACTACTTCTTGCATGTACTTCTCCGTAAGCGACTCTGTCGACTGTCCCACTCGGAAAGGTATAAAATGTGCTATTTTCGTAAGACGGTTAACGATAATCTAGACTGCGTTGTTGCCTCTTGGACTCCATGGTAAAACAGTCATGAAATCCATAGCGATGTTCTCCCATTTCCATTCGGGTATCGGAAGCGGTTGCAACAAACCAGCTGTCCTCTGGTCTTCAGCCTTTACTTGTTGGCATATTAAGCATATGGATACAAACCGTGCAATCTCCCACTTCATCCCGTTCCACCAATAGTGTTGCCTCAGATCTCGGTACATCTTCATGGCTCCCGGATACACTGAATAAGCTGAACTATGAGCCTCAGCTAGTACTTCCTTTCGAACATCCCCCTGGGAAACACAGAGTCTGCTACCGAATCTCAAAGAACCGTCTCGATATATGAGCAAGTCTGTCCTTAGTCCGGCTTCCACTTGCTCTCTGAACTTCTGCAATCGAGGATCATCATCTTGTGCAGCCTTAATACGATCTACCAGTGAAGACTGCATCTGTAATTGCTAAAACTGCCCGGTTGCACTCGGTGTAACAACCTCCAGTTTGAGCTTCTGAAAGTCTTTAATGATGCTCCTCTGGCTGGTCTACATCATGACCGCTGGCTTACGACTGAGAGTGTCGGGTATGACATTTACTTTCCATGGATGGTACTGTAAGTCTAAGTCGTAGTCCGCCATCAGTTCTAGCCATCGGCGTTGCCACATCTTTAATTCCTTCTGAGTGAACACGTATTTCAGACTCTTGTGATCCGTATACACTTCCACTTTTTCGCCTAAAAGGTAATGTCCCCACATCATCAAGGCGAAAACCACTGCCACTAACTCCAAGTTGTGTGTTGGGTAGTTCCTCTCGTGATTCTTCAGCTGCCGTGAGGCATAAGCAACTGCCCGACCGTGCTGCATCAAAACACAACCTAAACCTTTCCCTAAAGTAGCTGTGTATCACCAAACCACCCGAATTATCCGGCAATGTAAGAATAGGAGCCGTGGTCAACTTTTGTTTTAGTAACTGAAAAGCCTGAGCACATTCCTCTGACCACACGTAAGGCACTTCCTTCCGTGTCAGATTTATCAAGGGTTCAGCTACTCGTGCAAAGCCCTGGACGAAACGCCGATAATATCCTGTCAATCCTAGGAAGCTTCTGATCTCCGCTGCTGACTTCGGTGTCGGCCAATCTCTAACAAATTCTATCTTCGCTGGGTCCACTGAAATGCATTTGCCCGAAAAAATGTGTCCAAAGAACTGCACTTTGTCGAGCCAGAACTCACACTTGGTCAATTTTATGTATAGCTTCTCTTCCCGCAGAATTTGTAGTACGGTTCACAGATGTTCGGCGTGCTCCTCTCGAGTCTTAGAGTAGACTAGTATGTCGTTGATGAATACAACGACAAACGTGTCCAAGTATTTTGCAAATACTCTGTTCATCGGATCCATGAATATTGCTGGAGCATTAGTAAGACCGAACGACATTACAAGAAACTCATAATGCCCGTATCGGGTTCGCAAAGCTGTCTTGCATATATTTTCAGTCGTTACTCTGATCTGGTGATAATCCGAACGAAGATTTAGCTTCGAAAGTACTTTGGCACCACCCAATTGATCAAATAATTCGTCGATGCGCAGAATGAGGTATTTGTTCTTTATCGTTACTCTGTTCCGCTCATGGTAGTCTACGCACATTCGTAACGATCCATCCTTCTTCTTCACTAACAAGACTGGTGTACCCTACGGCGAAGCGCTTAGGCGAATAAATCCCTTCTCCAAAAGATCTCCAATTTGCTTCTTCAATTTTGCCAATTCAATTGGTGCCATTCTGTACGGTGTTTTAGAAACTGGTGATATACTTGGAATCAAGTCGATTGAGAATCCCAAGACGCGAGGAGGTGGTAGTCCTGATAAATCTTCAGGGAACACATCGAGAAAATTCCGAACGATCTCTGGTGCTGGGTTTTCATCAATCTCCATAGTCGTCAACACCTTTAGCTTGACTCTATACTTGGTTGGCTCCAAAGATTCGCTTCCGCCTTCGAAAACAAACTCAGGGTGATTGGGGATGCGGAAGGTCGCATTCTTAGCTCGGTAATCGATGATCGCATGGAATGTACTCATCCAATCCATCTCGAGAATGGCGTCATAGCTATCTGTCCCGATTAGAAGGAAATTCGTATAGAATTCCCTGCCATACACTACAACTGGACAAGATCTACATTCTCAACTAGACACTATAATACTATTACCCGTATGTATTTCCCATCCCATGGTCAATGGTTCATGTAGTATGGAGTGAATGTCGACGAAATGTGCAGATATGAAACAATGTGATGCTCCAGAATCAAATAGTACTCAAGCCGGTATAGAATGAACAAACAGAGTACCTGTAACAACTTCACCTGAGGCCTCTGCCTGCTCGGCAGTCAGGATGAAAGCCCGCCTCTGACCGCGACCTGTATTGGTCTGCCTCTGCTCTAATGACCTCTGCTGCTGCGATTTAGATCCTCCCTGTAACTCTATTCGCTGAGGGAAACCACTGACCCTATGCTGACTGGATCCGCAAATCAAACACTGTCCCTTAGCACGACGACGGTCTTCTGGGTATGCCTGTCCCCATGACAGTAGCTGCAGACTAAAACCATCCTCTGTGGTTGCTGCTGGGGCACGAAGGGACACTTCATCTGCGTCGTCCCTGGCCTGTAAACTGGTATGATTCCTCAGGACGATGTATGAGTACGTGTCGGGATAACTGGGGGCCTCCTGTCACTCGAGATGGGCTCCCTGAATTTATTGATTAGCTTCTCCTGAATTCGTGCAGCGTTGAGCACCTGCGCGAAAATCTGCAACTCGAGAGACGCAATCAACTATTGCAGCTCAAAGTCAAGTCCCTGCAAGAAACGTCTGGCTCTGGTGGCTTCTGAGGCGACCATATACGGAGCGAATCAGCTCAGATGGTTGAATTCTGCCGCATATATATCAAAGAGACAGCCGTTTTGCTTCAACAAAATAAATCTTTCCTCCATTTCTGCTTTGGCGGTGGAGGGGAAATAGTGGTCCAAAAAGCATTCTTTGAACTTGCTCCACTTAATTGGCACATCAAGTCTGCTCTCTTCGACGGACCACCAAGTACGGGCTTCGTTCTCCAACTGGATCTTTATCACATTCACTTTCTCTTCATCGGGGACCCGTGTGGCCGTCAGTAGGTTCTCCACATTGACCAACCATAACTCGACCTCGTGTAGTTCGGCTAACCCTATAAACACAGCTGGGTGTAGCCTTCCGAAATCCGACACAGTGCCAGCTCTGGCAGGTGTAGCTGGTGCAGCGGCACCCTCGGGGGCGGCAATGAGAGCGGAGGGTCCTCCTAATGCGGTAACTGCCCTAAGACTCTCGGTAAGTAGGTCCGTCTTTCTCTCTTGGGCTTCCGCGAGGGTCGTCAGTGCGTTCAGGATCCTTTCTGTGCGATCCTGAGAACTAGAGTCCGAGGAGAGGCCGTTCGGGAAAGTTATGTTGCTGGAAAAAGGATGAACGGATATGATTAGATACACAGATGAAAGTGAAAGACAGTGAAGTGAAAATAATATAATAAAGCATAGTTAATGTTATCCCTTAATACTAAAGCCTGGCGCTCAACCATGTTACGCCCCACTACCCAAAATATGGGATACAGGAGGCGACTAGGCCGGCCATGCTGCTACGGTCAGGGAACAATCCCGCCATAGTCACAATTCGGTTTCTAGCATTACATGGTAATCAGTAAACACAGCACAGAAGTAAAGGAAACACATCACTAGTTTATTACATCAAATTTCATTATTCACAGTTTACAATAGTTCGAAGGAAAAGGAAACTACTAACCAAATGCGAATACAAGGTTGATTTATGGAAAGCAATAAAAGTACTGATGGTATGACTGTCTAGATCTCTGCAAGCTCGAATGATAAGTCCGACTCCTGAACTGGGTCCTTTCCAAGCTCTGAGCATGCATACTCAGGTCGTCAGAGCGACGCAATAGCAATAATATGATAACAATAATGAAGCATGTAATAAAAGTAATAACATGGGGACAGTGAATGTAAGTAATCGATATGTCTACAATCGATGCAATGTATGCCCTGTGTTCCTATTGGTCTCCAAGTCAGTTTTGAAATCGAGTTTGCAGAAAGGAGTGATCATGTTTAACGAGAGTCTCGTGCGTACCCAAGACTATGGCCCACTGTTGCCCGGGACATAACCCTGTCGGCCGGACCGCTAAGTCCAAACCTAATATATATAAGAGTCGTTATTTGAATGATCATTCTCTAACTCGCTAACTGATCGGTCAAATTTATTGCAGATTTGTATGGACATTTTCCCTACTATTATTAACTACTAAAATGTGTTAATTGTAAATAAAGAACATATGTGGGTTTATTTGTAAAAAAATTATTATCATGTATTTCTTCATTTATAATTAATATAATTAGGGAAAATATATGCATATAATATTTAAATAATATATCCATATTAAATATGCATATCATATCAAGTATTCCTAATCAATATTCTTAAGAGATCATATCATATAAATGGTTAGAATAATATCTCAAATAAAATAAATACTACTAACAAGATGATTTGAGATATTGTGCAGGTATTATAATAGATCAGCTCAGGTCTGAAATACAAGCAGGAGATCCATAACAAATCGATTTACCAAACCAAATCTGCCGAATAGTAGAAGCAAATCGAAGAATTTTGCAACAGCAGAGACTAAGAGATTTTTTTTTAGAATCATTTTATCAGAAAGATCTCCAAATATTGAGAAGAAAAGGCACAAAAAATTTGGAGGCACGAATCTACCAAACGGCGGCGGAAGCGCGGTCAAATAGGGCTATAGGTGGCGGTTCAGCGGTTATTTAGCGGCCGTAGGATCTGAAACTTCAAGATCATGATCGTAATTTCACACATTTCAATATGTCATCTAGGGTTTCACATTGCAGAGCTTATAAAAGGACCGAGAGCTATCTATATATTAATACAATTATCTATCCATCGATCTAGAGAGAGATCTTGCGAGCAACTAGGTTTTTGTAATTTAGTTTTTCAGCGAGCAATTTGTAATGCAATAATTGATCAATACAGATAGTCTTTGTTTTAATTCTTTTTGCATTTACTTTTCTACATTACTTTCTGTATTAGTTTTACGCATTACTTTTCTGCATTACATTCAGCATTACTTTCTGCACTTTTAAATTTTAAATATTGTTTCATTCATCTTCCATCTTTCTTTTACTACACTAATACCCATGAGCGAGTAAATTCTTGCTTGTTAGGATTTGTAGGATATGATAGAATAATGGATGAAAAATCCCTTAATTTCTTTTGACGTTTTAATTTTTATAAACTTAAGCAAAATAAATGTTAACTCTCTTATCGGGCGCGCTATCGATTAATGATAGTTACGACCACGATTTGAGATTCGTTAATACTTGTTTTGTTAAGGGTTTGAGATAAATAAAGATCAATGAAAGGACAAGGGGCAGTAGTGGGAAACCCTAATTCTCTCCAAGAACCCTAATCCATATTCATCGCTATCCCTCTAGTATTAAATAATTAAAAGATAAAAATAATTATATTTTTTATTTCATCCATTAACTATTAAGTCCTATAAACCGTACAAACCCTTCTATTATAAACTTTTCATCCTTTCTTAATAGAAACGACAAAAATCCCCCATCTCTTTTATCAACTCGTCTAAAGTAAGATAAGAAGTTCACTGTTTCCCTGCGGACGACCCGTATTCTTCGCGGCTAACTATTTGCGACACCGTCTTGATTGCGATTATTTACAACATACATACACACCTTTTCACAAACAATCACTAATCTCGCTAAATACAAGTTCCTTTCCACTTCGATTTTCCCTTTTCTCTAGGTTTCACTATCTATAAGTATGGGCTAGTTGTGTACAAGTACGCACCAATAACACTGCTCTATCACTATTCACTATACTATTCATTGTCACGAATCGTTCACTTTTCACCGGTGTACTCGACACAACTAAAGCGATACCACTCACGTTCGACAATGCAATATTCACTAAGAATTAATAAGGACGCTCACTATCGCTAAAGGTATCACAGTAGGGTAAATATGTGAATCATGCAGCTAAGCAAGTCATATGCAATAAGTCATTACGCGTCTTAGGAATTTAGAAAAATAATCACATCAAATCATACGATCATAATTAAGCAAAATGATACCAAAGGGGTAGAAAGTAAACTTAATTATCAATTTAAATAAATTGGTTTCAAATCAATCGGGTTCCGGGTTTGCGAATTACGGTCATTTCTTTTTAAGTGTTCTCTGTTGGAAATTCAGTTCCTGAACTGAATGTCCGTTTCATAACACGGTTTTCACCCTGTTGGGATCATAATTAGGCGATGCTACAGCTGTATAATATTTAGTTTTATTAATCAGGTTTCCAATGTACCAAACGGATCGACAATATCCACTCTGTGCTGGAAGATATGCATTTTTTAAGATCAGGCCATACGTTCTGTCCCTGCTTGGGACTGCAGTACATATCGATGATTTAAAATATAATTAAAATAGTAAACAATGGTAAAAACAAATGAAACTATCACCATTAGTTAGCTAACAGAATATTCTTCGCAATGGTATAGGGTTCCATATAATATCATTTTCATACAGAGTTGTAAAAGTATTTTAATGCAGGCGTCGACAAGCGGTGCTGCTCTGGACTGCAGTCCAGAGCTGCATTCTCGAACAGTTTTCGTCATCGTTTTAAAACAGTATTGAAATATAAATTACAGAGAGTTATAGGGTGTCAAGTCGGCTTCGATACGAGCCTTCGAACACACCGTTCCAGTATGTATCCAAATTACTATGATTTTAACAAGTTAGGTGTACGGGAAAATTCAGATTTGGTGGATCTAAGTGGGGGTGACATTCTATGGTGTTAAAGCCCGTGTTTTCATTCTAAATGTTTACGTGTTATCCCTAATCATTGAATTAATCCCGTATCCATAAATTTTGCTACAATAGATAAGTTTTTCACATAAAAAATGTATCGAACACCTAGTATGGGCATTCGGTATCAACCAAACACACGTTTTCTTAGACTGCTCGAAACGGTTTATTATCTCCATGATTTTTCACGTGATATCAACCGGTCATAAGTCCTAATCTGGCTGTACTCAGATTGCCACGTCTCGAGATTCATTACACCACACCCAAGCATATAAAAACACACACACACACACACACACACACAACATATCGATATAGATGCATTTGTTTGTATATTTAGTTCTAATGTGATTTCCCATACTGTAGCATGAAAACAAGTGAAGAACTTCCCTTCCCTGAAGACGATGGCGATACAACAGTAGTCTACGACCCGGCGACGGCACGGCACGATAGTTTTTGCCTCAGCTCGAGTTTGGGTTCGGCGTTGGTGCTGCGCAGCAAGGAGCTCTTGGTTGCGGATGCGTTGCGATGGTGTCTGGAGTTTGTCGGCGATGAGTAGTCAACGGCGGCGAGGGCCTGGCGGCATACAAATGGGGAGCTCAGCTTGGAGCTGGAGGAGAGAGAGGCTCGGGAGCTTGGTGAAGGGGATGGGGCTGTTGGGTACGGCATCATACGGTCTCGGCATTTGCAGAAGACGATGAAAAGAGGGGGGTCGTCGACGGTTGGGGACACCGGCGGGGGTGATCTCGTGAGGTCAAGGAGCTCGGTGAGGAGGGAGGAAGGGGTGTTGTCAAGGGTACCTGGAGGAAAGAGGGAGGTGGCGGCCTCATGGTGACCGCTAATGCTCCGACGATTGAAGGAGGCGGCGAGGTTGCTCGGCGACGAGATGCTCATCGACGATTGATGGAATTCAGAGGTTGAAGGTTGAGAGAGTTGTGATCGGTGGAGGGGACGTAGCGAAGGAGGAGAGGGCCCGGTGATAGTCGTCAGAGGCAATGGCGAGGAGTCGGAGGTGATGGCGGTAGCTCCGGTGGGCTTGGTGAAATTTTGAGAGGGAGAGGGAGATCGAAAGCAGAGAGAGAGAGTGTGGGAGTGAGATCGAGAGGAGAGAGAGAGTGTGTGTTTGAAGGGGGGGGGGGAGGAGAGAGAGAAAGAGTGGAAACGGGAAAGAGAGAAAAAATTTGAAATAATTAAATAATAGTTAATAGGATTTATTTTGAATTTAAATGAATTAATTGGGGTTGATTTGTATGTTGAATGAGATTAAAGTCAGGATTAAATGAGAGAATTCAAAAAGAAGCTGATGGTTGGGGAGAGGATTGGGTTTGAGATAGTGGGGTTTGGGCCTTAGGCTTGGGTGAGGTATTAGTGAAACCATTAGGGTAAGGTGCTTGAGCTTGGGTTAGGAAATAGTCAATATAGAAAACTAAAATAGGAAAAATAATAGAATTTAAACTAGAAGAATAATATTATTAAAAATACGGTTAATACGTACACAGGAAGTCGGTTCTTACAATAACATATGGTAGTTAAATTAAAAAAGACGTGAAATTACAATCTACACATTGTCAATATTTACAGTTATCAAAAACATGACAGCAAATGGGATCAAAGCATAATTTTTCGGGCGAGAATTTATTGAACCAAACATTAGAAAAGTAATGAAAATAAAGAGATGGGAAAGAAAATAGATTAGAGAATAAAGCTGCACTTTTTCTCTTCTTCTAAGTTTAGATCGTTTTTCTTTTGCCTTTTTTTTTTAAAGAGAAAGATGATGAGTTCAATTGCTATTTTCTCTCTACTGTTATTGTTTCTTGGATGAAAATTTAGCTTTTGTTTTTAGGAGCCTAAAGATTGTAGAAGATCCAAAAAGTTCATTTGAAATTTGAAAGTCGGTCTTTTGAACTTCCCAAAATAATCATTTGCATGGGAAAATGGAAGCAGATAGATATTTTTATTTATATATTTATTTAAGGATGAGATGGATAGGCCAGCATCTCAACACTGATTTTAAGATTTTATTTCTTATTTTGATTTTTTCCTTTCAAAAAATAATATAATGTCGCATCATAACCCAAGAGTTTGGATTATAGCAGTAAAGATAATTAAGTCATCTTTTTAGAAATACCAAGTTTGAGATTGGGTTCTCCAGTTAAATAAAAGTGTGCCATAAACATTGGGCACATTGGGCTTAAAGAGCAATTAATTAAAAAAATTTGAAAACTTAGAGTAATTATCGTCATTTGTCCAAATCCCAGATCATGTGGCTCGAAAGCGACAGGGCGAAGAATCCTCGCCCTACGACAAGATTTCCACCGGCCACAGCCGGTCAATGCCCCTTGGAAGCGAAGAAGCGACCGGCAGCGGACGGTCAACACACCCGCCTCGTCACTTACTTAATGCTGGCTTCTCTTTTTCAGTTCTCTCTCTCGCTCGCGCTCATTTTCTTCTTTCGATCTCAAAGAACGAGAGCTAGGGTTTCGTTAGAGCGAGAGCAGCGATCGATTTGGGGGTTCGAAACGATCCAAACGCACGCAGGTGAATCGAATCGACTCGATTCGGATGAAACTTTACTGCATTTCTTTTTTTTTTAATCATTCGATGAAATGTATGTGCTTCGATTTCTCATTTTCTTTAATTTTTTGCCATTTTTATCCATTCATCATCTTCTTTGATCTATTGTTACTTATTCTTCGAAATGCATTCTTCTTTTAGTTTGGCATCTGAGTGCAACAATCAATTTGGTGTATTTTTGTTCTTTTGTTGGTTTTCCCTTCAATGTTCATCATCATCATCAGCAATTACTGTATTGAATTAGCCATAAAATCCAAGGAACTGCAATTAAAGTAGTTAGGTTCTCTCAGTGCTATGAAATGTGATGTCTTTTTTATGGCTGTAGATTCTGAGGTGTTCTCCTTTAATTTGTCTTGAATTTGTAGTTCTCGAAATTAAATACTGTTCTTTTAGGTTAGTTTAGGGGTGCGATTGGAGGTGTTCCTAGAAAATAGAATCAATTTGGTCCGGAATTGATCAGGGTTCGGAATGGATTTGGTAATAGTACTACTATTTATTTTCATAGTGAACTTTAGATTTTATTAATTCGGGCATACTTTTAAGAAGAAAAGAAATCCTGATTATTAAAGAAAACCTTACATATGATAAAAGGGAAAGCAAACCGTTAAGAAAATATTATGGCCATGGCCATTATATGTTACTTAATATTATTTATTTGCTATTTTCTTTTCTTTTTGATAGTTTTGTTCCCGCTATTCTTATTGTCGGAAAAGAAGGGGGCTAACTATGGTAGATTGGTACTTCTAGTTAAGATTCTGTTTCAGTTATGGGAATGAAACATACATCAAATGTTTAAGCTTCAAGGTAGCACTGTGATTTGCTAGCTTTTCTTTTGCTATATAACTGTTATTTTGAATTCAATATAAAAACATATAGTAAATTGTCAATTATATCTTGTTTCAAGAAGATACAAGAAGGAAGCTGAAACCACTTCATTCTCTTCCATACATATTGTTTCTTGCATTCCATACAATTTTGTATTTTGCAAACATGAAACCAGTAACTTATTTTACTTTTCCTCTGTTAAATTAATGTTGTGAAACTTATTCTGGTTTGTACCTTATAGTTACTTGCAGGCTTGTGTCATCGGACATTGGAACAGTATTGGCATATTAGTCTGAGTTGAAGTATAATGCCTTCAAGAATCATGGATATGACTGAGGATGAAAAAAAAGGAAGACCTAATTTCCTGAAGCCCACAGTCCTTCTTACAGCTGGGTCTGCCCCTGCTCACAAATTTCTTCAAAATTTAAGAGCAGAAGATAAAGAAAAAACCATATCTTCTCCTGAAAATGAATCTTGCTCGAACAGTCTAAAGGCAGAAGGTTGGGCAGCCTTGAAGCAGACATTGGTCCATTTTCGAGGCAAACCAGTTGGGACGCTTGCTGCACTGGACTCTACCCAAGAAGCACTCAATTATAACCAGGTCCTTTCTTTAAATGAGAGAACTGTTATATATCCTAACCCTAAGGTGTTGCCTAGAACCAGTTGATGCGCCTGAATTTTCATTTGTTACGTTAGATATGCTCATTGTTGCCATGCTGTCTGAAGTTATATTGAGGTTCTTTTTTGAGGTTCTGATCTTTATCTACTGCTAATGAACATCAATTTGTGGCTAGATTCATTTGCACCATTTAAAGTATACAGTTCATCTTCCCCATGAAATCATTGATTGTGGACTAGTTTGTTCAACTTTGTCTATAATCAGATAGGTGCTCAAAAGTATAAATTGTCAACCATCCTTGCTCTGTAGATTGGTCTAATAATTTCTTATGCAGTTCTTCTGATACTTAACCTCTAATTGTTATACATTCTATGAGCTAAAGAATTCCACATCCTCATCGATATTAGGGGATATGGCAGGTAGATTTTTATTTGACCATTTGTTTTCCTCGTAGAATTAGTTTTAGGCGTCAATACCTATGATACTGTGATTTTACTGGTTCTCACATTGTATTGTTTCTCTAGGTGTTTGTACGTGACTTCTCACATTGTATTGTTTCTCTAGGTGTTTGTATTGTTTTTCTAGGTGTTGATTAAGTTTTAGGTGTCAATACCTATGATAATGCGATATTACTGGTTCTCACGTTGTATTATTTCTCTAGGTGTTTGTACGTGACTTCTTCCCTTGTGGCTTGGCATATTTGATGAAGGGTGAGCCAGAAATAGTTAAAAACTTCCTTCTTAATACTATTCGCTTACAGTTTGGCGATAAAAGTATAGACCACTTCAAGCTAGGAGAGGGAGTGATGCCTGCAAGCTTCAAAGTGACCCAATGTGGGGGCCATGAAAATTTAATTGCTGACTTTGGAGAAAGTGCAATCGGACGGGTTGCCCCTGTTGATTCTGGATTTTGGTGGATTATATTGCTCCATGCATACACCAAGCACACAGGGGATACATTATTGGCTCAAAGGCCTGAATGCCAAAACGGCATGCGGCTTATTCTTACTCTCTGTCTTTCTGAAGGTTTTGATACATTTCCTACTTTGTTGTGTGCTGATGGTTGCTGTATGATTGATCGAAGGATGGTGAGACACTGACCCTATACTGCTACCTCTGAATATTTTCGAGCATCCACCTTAAGCATCAATACTGTTCTGTTAGCTTATAGTATTGACATTTAATTCAGCAATCTGAATTGCTTGTTTAAATATTACGCGGTTCATTCTTGATTTGCACCAGTAATTCTGATAGTTCTATGGAGTAAATTGTTTGTTTGTTCATTTTAATACATTGAATTCAATGCAACAAAAACCTTCAATTACATCAATGGAATTTCAGAAATCTGAATATGGAATATTACAAGTCTTAGGAGAGCCCAGAATCTGAAATAGAAAGTTTGAAATATAAGCAAAACATCTATATGAAAGTATGATGACCTTGATTTCCCTACAATGTCTTCTGAACTGAATGGTTTATATTTAACTATTAAATCATGGTATTTAACAACACTAAGTTGAAGTTACTAAAAGTGTTATATTTTATACCATACTCTTATGCACATGATTTCATATATGGAACGCCGGATGTTTGGTGTTTGTTGACTGCACCGAAGATATGAGCATATTGTTTTATAGCTGCTGAAGCATTCAATAGTCAGAAGTACATAATGCTGAACCAGCTATGAAACATAATGTCTATTTAGAAAGCTACATTTTATCTTGCTTGGGTGGCTGTTCTTTTGTTTTTTCCGATCCATTTGCTAAAGTATCAGAATATTTTAAATTTCTCTTGGATACATATTATTGAAATATATTATATGGAAGGAGAATTTATATATTGGTAGAAGATTCCTATTCTCTGATGCCTTCTCTCAACATATTCAGCTATTTATTTTTGCCATTCATTACTCCTTTTTTGCTGTCCATTATAGTTAATTAGGCGATTCTTTGGTCATGTTAATCCGCAGACGGCAACAAATATGACATGGACATGCAATGCCCAATCTAGATGCTTATTTTACCTCAATGTTATTTCTCTACATGAATTGAAAGGTAAACATACAATAGACTTAGAAAGCTGGAAGTAAATTATTCATCACCATTATAATTATCGATGCTACTTGTCATACCACCTTGGACCATGGGATAATTTTTTTTGACTAGTTCAGCTGGGTAAATCAGGAGATATTCTGATGCCAAAGGGAGAAGTAAATTATAAGTGCCGCGTTCAATGTATATTCTTCTACCCACATTCTTTGTTTCTGGCAAACTTTATTAACATTTTTAAATTTCTTTCAACTTGGGGCTTCTAATTTTGCAGGAATGTGGATCTTATCACAGTTACGAGTCCTTCAGCTTTAGTTAAACTCTTTTGGCTGCTCTTATATTATGTGAATTAGGTTAGAACCCATTTCCAATAGAAAAACAGGAAAATAAATTAGGAGTCACACCAAAAAGGATAAATGAACGAAGTTTCTTTCCAACAGTGGAAACCATACCTGTGTTATCACTCGTTCAGCATACATGTGATAAACATGTCATTAGAGGTTTCACTATTTTTATTTTTATTTTTGAGAGAAATAAGATGTTTCACTATGTGCAAGCCTCCCTGAGATCTATCTAATATCTGTTATCTACTGGTGATTTGTTTCCGACCTGAGTGGTTATTTAGTTTCTGAGTGAAGCATTTATCATTCTATAAGCTTTTTTGGTTGCAAAATTTCCTTTTTGTTACTTTGTGCATAGAACTAATTGTTTATTCTCTGACACCACAGGGCATTTATGGTTATCCTATTGAAATTCAAGCACTATTTTTTATGGCTTTAAGATGTGCCTTGGTTCTGCTTAAGCAAGATGCCGAGGGGAATCAGTTTGTTGAGCGAATAACTATCAGACTTCATGCTTTGAGATATCACATGAGAGAATACTTTTGGCTTGACTTTAGTAGGCTCAATGATATATATCGGTTTAAAACAGAGGAATACTCACACACTGCTGTTAACAAATTCAATGTGATGCCTGATTCTCTGCCTGACTGGTTGTTTGATTTCATGCCAACTCGTGGTGGCTACTTTGTTGGAAATGTTAGTCCTTCTAGAATGGACTTCCGATGGTTTTGCTTGGGTAACTGTATTGCAATCTTATCATCAATGGCATCACCAGAGCAATCTAAGGCAATTATGGATCTTCTAGAAGCACGCTGGTCAGAATTGGTTGGAGAAATGCCCTTGAAAGTGGTTTATCCAGCCATAGAAAGTCATGAATGGCGTATAATTACTGGTTGTGATACAAAAAACACTAGATGGAGCTATCACAATGGAGGATCTTGGCCAGGTACTACTTTCTGAAGCATTTTTTTCCTTGAAGAAAAGCATTGACATGTGTACATGTTAAAATTATGTTACTGCATTGAATATCAAGGTTATCCACAAGATATACCAAGGAATAAATAAGAATGAAATCTATCGTGCAAGGAACACAAGAGATATGTTCATATGCATGATTTGTTGTGTTAGCAGTCTCGTGATGCCGATAATCTTTTTTCCTGCTTTTGACCAAAGAAAAAAGAAAAAAGAATTGCTACAAAGCCTTTGCCCCATATTTTTAGATGTTGCATCAATCGGTATTTACAGTTCATTTTTGGTCCCCTTAATTGGTTGTTTAATAGTCAAGCTGACTCTCTTTGTTACTTATCTAGGTATATGCACACACTGACACATCTGTAATGCACGGACTATAGCATACAAGCAAAAGTGCAAGAATGAAAGCATGCCATTCAGAAATTAATATTTTTCATTGCTTTATGTACATAAACCCCAAAATAAACTGGATTTAGTCTCTGTTGAGTGATGTGTGTCATTAGCACGTAGAAGTTTTAGACCAGATCATAGTGCAATTTTCACTAATATACAGAGTCAATACCCAATTTTGTTATTTTTTTTTTTTTGAAGTGTGTTCCCTTCATTCCATATCAGGTGTTTTGGCATCTCCCAAATTTTTTTATTTAAAATTAGAAACGTCTCTTTCAAAGAGGGCAAAAAAGGTACCATTAGCTTTTCCACAACCCATATTGTCATATTACCTTTATAGTTTCTTAACAAGCAAGAAGCAATGAAACAATTGCTTTCAGCTTCGATATCTACATTTTTATCGCTTGACTACTTCTAAGCTACCCTATTTCATAGATTTCAATTCTCTCACTTCTCTGCCGGGGAGTCTTCTTATGCCATATAAGCTGGACCCTAAAGGGGGACCCATCCCCTTCTCTGAACAAGTTACCACTCTCCCATCCGTTGGGAGTTTGTAGATTGTGCAGCTTCTGTGCTTTTTAACTTTTGCTTCGCCAATCGGTCTTGTTTCTACTCTCCATATTACCATCTTCCCTTGAAGCAGACCTTGGAAAATTCCCAAAGAAACAAGAAAAGTATAATACAAGAAAATAAAATAGCCAGATGTTACAACTCAATGGTCAATGTCATACCACATAATATAACTTACCTGGTACACAAAATAATGATCTTCTCCTAAAAGAATTAATAAATCATCTGGGAAAAAATAGAGCTCACCAAAAGATGATTTGCCATCCCTATTACACAATGGACATTGGACCTCCCGCGTTTCGCTTAATGAGAAAATTGGGTTTCTTGATAGCAATCACAATCAAGGGTCTTTTTCATAAAAGAAAAAAGAATGATCTGAGTGACTCTAACCCAAGGTTTCCCATATCCAGTGTATGGATTCTGTAGCCTTGTCCTCAGCAGGGCTTCGATCTTGAAGTAATTCTTACAATCATTCCTTCTCAATTCCTTATGCCGCACACATTTAAACTTTGGACACCATCTATTTCTATGCCTTTGAAACACGCCCGGATCTCTCGTCATGTGCTTCTATACTGGAACACAATACTCCATTCAAATGTTCCTTCCATAAATTGAACTTATGAGCATGCCAATAGACCATATTTTTGAACCAGCGACACTTCTTTCCAAAAACTTGACATCATGCTAATATGCTTATGTGCCCCATTATTAGCTCCTTTCACCGATGTCATGCGTGACGTTGTCATATTCTCCCCCAAACAACAAATCGTTTGTTTTATCCATGGAATGCGTAGTTTAGATTTTTATCTGTTTGGATGCGATGGGATATCATATTTTTATACGCAGCATTAATGACTCCTTTCCTGTTAAAGTAATTAATACACTTTTACACGTATTCCAAGTGAAGCTCGATTGTCATGACTCTCATAAAGGTTAGAGATCCTGAGGCAAACTTCCTCATTAGTTTACACAGTTATCTGCTTACACAAAGTGATGTCTCCCCTTTTCAGACTTCGTTCTTTTTCCATAAATCTTTCATATCTTCTCAGCAACCCACTCGAGAAAAAAAAATGGACATGAAGTAGAATGGCATTGCCTGTTTCTTATATCTTCTTATTCTTGGGGGAAAAATGATGAGTACTCGAGCTTAAGTTTTAGTTCCACTAGCATCTGATGTGCTCAATTTTATATCATGCTTTTGGCTTCATCAATATTTTTTAGTTTCCAGGTCTCTTCGTGAATGGAGCCAAGATGACTAGGGTCAAACTCCCGGTAACTGTATAATCTGCTGTGGTCAAAGTTCATTTTATTAGTTCCATAGTTGCCAAGTATCCTGTGTTGAGATTAGTTTAAATTTAAATAGTTAGTTATTATAGATAGAATTAAGATAAATATCTTATTTAAATATAGATTTAGATAAGAGAAAATATTTTTATAGCTAAATCTCTTATTTAAGTATAGATTTAGATTTAAATTTAAATAAGAGATAATATTCCATTAGATAAGGATAAAAGAGATTTATGTTAATTCTAATCTAAGTGGGAGAAGGTTTATTCTATGCTATAAATAGAAAAGTGCTCTAATCAAGGAAAAATATTGACTTGATCATAAGATCTAAGAGAGGCGAGAAACTACTCCATAAGGGATTAAGGCGGTCATTAAGGGATAGTTTTGATCATAAAGTTTAAGAGACGAAACGACGGCTCTATAAGGGATCAAAACGATCATAAGGAGAATTTGTAGGAGATCTCGTTGGAGATCATAAAGAGTTTTTTTTTAATTTGTAAGGTGTTTTGTTTCTCAAATTCTAATAAAGTTCCCCCCTTACCCCCTCAATCTATTGCGTTATTTAATTATTACGGTTTGCATCTAGTTCTTGTTATTCGTCGTCTATAAAGGGATCTAGGTTATAGATCCGTAAGGTTTTCCGCTACGCCGGTTCCCAACAATTCGTATCAGAGATATTTTCTGTAGTTCCGCAATTTAAGTTTACGGTGGGTGACGACGCTTATGTCCGCTTCCCATCTTCTTAGATTGTAATTCTATTGATAATAGTTTGTAAGGATCTGAGAGAAAGGTTTTTTCTTTGGAATTAAGGATGACGGTTACAAGGAAAATAGCACAAAGTTTGAGGTGGAGAAATTTAATGGGAAACAAAACTTTTCGATGTGGTAGAGAAGGGTAAAAGCACTTCTGATGAAGGAAGGGCTGTTTAAGGCATTTGGGGGTAGTAAACCTACCATCAGGACAGATGACGCATAGGCACAGATGGATCTGAAAGCACAATACACGATAGAACTTTGTTTTGCGGATAACGTGATGTATAACGTTATGAAGGAGATTTCTGCGGCAAGTTTGTGGTTGAAACTAGAGAGCTTGTACATGACAATGTCGTTATCAAATAAGCTGTACCTAAAGAAGCAATTTTACGGATTACACACGAAAGAAATGACTCTTATTCACGACCACTTAAACAGCTTCAACAAGTTGGTGAGCGATCTTTTATGCCTTGAAGTCAAATTAGAGGAGGAAGACCAAGCGCTATTGCTCCTATCTTCACTTCCGAATTCATATGAACACTTGGTGACAACGATCCTTTATAGAAAGGAGACTCTCGAGATGAAGGAGATTACAGCGACACTTCTCAAGAATGAGATCATGAAGAAATCAAATCTATCGGAGGAGTCATCGAGTTGTTCGCCGATGAAAGTGGAAGATCGAAGAATAGAAACGGAGGTAAGAGCATAAGGGGGAAATCCAAATCATCCGGGAAAGAGAGCGAATCGTGCTTCTTTTGCAAACAGTCAGGACATCTAAAAAAGCAATGTCAAAAATATAAACGTTGGTTGGAGAAAAAGAGTAAAGATGCCAGCATAAAGGGTTTGGATCAAACCAGTGTTGCGACCGAAATAGAAGAAAATCCGTGTGATGTACTCGCCGTACACACAAGAAAGGAAGATTCAGATGCTTGGATTCTTGATTCCGGATGTTCATACCATATGTGCCCGAAGAAGGAGTTGTTCGACACCTATAAATAGTACAATGACAGCAACATTCTCATAGGGAACAATGTGGCGTGTAAGACCATTGGCATAGGCAACATCAAAGTCCGCATGTTTGATCGAGTGGTCCGAATGCTTGTGAACGTGCGTCAAGTTCTAGAACTAAAGAAAAACCTGATTTTCTTGGAGCATTGGATGCGGTAGGAAGCAGGTTCGTTGGTCAAGATGGAGTATTAAAGGTTGTCAAGGGTGTCCTAATGGTCATTAAGGGATAATGACTAAAGAACTTATATCGTTTGGATGGAAGCACGGTGACTGGTGGTGCAGCCGTGGCTACGGAGAAACAGGTGGAAAATACCGCAAAGTTGTGGCATATGCGTCTAGGCCACATAGTAGTGAAAGGGGGTTTCATAAGTTGCACATAAGAAAGTTGCTGAAAGGTATTACCTCAGGCAAATTAGATTTCTGCAAATTTTGTATGATGGGAAGCAACATAAGGTCAGCTTCAAGCAAGCCGTGCATAAGATCGAAGGACTTATCGATTACATTCATTCATTCAGACGTATAGGGGTCATCACCGGTTGCGTCGAAGGGAGGTACCATGTATTATGTCACCTTCATTGACGATTTCTCACGGAATGTGTACTTCAAACACAAATCAGATGTGTTTGCCAGTTTTAAGGAGTGAAAAACGGCTGTGGAGACGTAAAATGGGTGATCAATGAAATATTTGCGGACATGAGGTGAATACACCTCGAAAGAATTTCAGAATTTCTGTAAAGAACATGGCATACAAAGGCAATAGATTGTTCCTGGACAGCTAGAGCAGAATGGGGTAGCGGAGCACATGAACATGACACTATTAGAGAGAGCCAGAAGTGTTAGTTGTATGTATGCCCTAGAGGCCAGTATTGTACAAATGATGTATTTTATATTGGATGCTTGGACATATATAGAGATGACTTTCTTGCTCGATATGATAGTATGCTATCTGGTTACTCTTTATCTTAACATGTAAACTAGTCTCTTTAAACTGTCTTATGGTTATATGTTGGTAAAGCCCTTAGGATGTGTACTTGACTACCTGGACTATGATGCAGATTATACTAGTGGGGACATGATAGTCCATAGGTACATCCTTCAAGGTCCCTAGTCGTGGGTGTATCGAGACGGGGCATCGATATACCAGAGTAGACTAGCGTATACGCTTCTCGACCCATGAGATGGGCGATGGATGATCCCATATCCATTAGTGTTTGACATCAGAGATGGTGTACGGGTGCTCAGTGGAGACTGGGTACACTGGACGGACTCGCCGAGAACTCCCAGATGGTATTATACCTCACGTCAGATGGCAGTTCTCAGGTGACATTTGTACAGGTTAGTCTGTAGACCCGAGATCGTCATAGAGTCTTGTGTGAATCCCACTGTGCTTTGATCTCCACCTTACCACGTCCATGAGGGCGTGCAAAACGGTGGTCTTTGGGTACAGTCCCGAGTCACATGGAGGCAATGAGCGATTGGAGGGGTTTCGTCTCTCCCGGTATTGGGGGTTGATGTTGCGCTGTGCTCGATTGGCCGTAACAGGGAAGTCCCTGGCCAGGGCTGATCAGAGATTTGCTGGTAAGTGTTACCAGTAGTTTCTCGACCCGTTATGAGCCTCACATCGGCACGACTTATCGGTTATTGGGGTCTGACGTTTACCACCCCTAGACTTGATATGCGACGTATCAGACGAACAGACCGGACTGTACGGTAAGTGTTACTAGTTGGATTCACAGGAGTGTGAGCGGGCTAGCTCGTCGATCTTCTGATCGCTCAATACCCGGATGGCCGTTACGTTTAGCAGACCGCTTGCGGCTTGTGGGTGCTTGATATGATCATCATCTGCTACCGGCGTATTGACGAGTCTTTAGAGTCCTACACAGAAGTTTCCTGGTTCAAGCGAAACGAAATAGGAGCGCATATGAGATATGTGCGGGACCGAGAATAATGCGTGTATGTGATACCGCATTTCATTCTCGCGATAAATGTTTCGATTGGTTATATTCGATATGACCTAGTTATCGAATCATTGATTCGATAAGCCGATACATTGGATACTAGTCGGTTATATGCGATATGACCGGATCGTTAAATCAAGTGTTGATTTAATGATTTAATGTATAATTATATATTTGATATACTACATTGCATTAACTAGTATTGGTTCACTTTATATGGATTTTCTCACTTGATGTGCAAGAAGTATATGTGATATACTTTTGTGCACATATTTGTATCATGTTTGATGATACATGATCTTGTTGTTAAGTATAAAGAATTAAACCATGGTTAAGTGTTGATTAGGGTTTTGCATTTTCATTTATTTATTTATTTGAAAAGGATTAAGATAAGAATGGTGGCCTTTTTTTGTTTTAAGTTGAAGATTCATGAAGCTTTGACTTTTGTAACCATTCTTGTCATCATGCTTAACCCTAACCCATCCAAGTGACCATGGTTTATTCTCTACACTTAACCTAGGTTAGAACATGATAAGTATTTGATTTTATTATTCTTTTTAGTATATACTTATCATATTCTATTTGCTTCTTCATCTTCATCTTCAAGAGAAAAGCTTGATGCCATCAATGGCAACTTGAGCAAAAGTGAGTGAAATCCAATTCTAAAGTGAACTCACCTCCTATTTCTTCACCCTCTACCTCTTGCCAAGTTGTTTTGGGTGTTTTCTTCATAAGTTTCACAACTTGGTGAAGTTGGAGCTTGAACTTGTGCAACCTCGACGTAGATCATCTTCGGCACGAAGCCGACGACCTATTCCGCTCACTTCTCCGATGAAGCCGTCGCGAGAGTCCGAGATTCGAGATGGACAGCGAGGGGATGACCACGTGGAGCTAAGGAAGTGGATAACCGGATCTACAAAGGTTGTAGTCTCTCTCCTTTAGTTAATTTGTTAACTAGATTCGTTTTTCGCCTAGGATTCTAGCCGACGATCCGTATTAGGGTTTTTTGGCACCATATTTTTTATAAATTGGCATGGTTGATGCCTTGTGAGACCTCTATAGGGTGCCTAGGAACCTTTCACTGGTATCAGAGCCTAGCTAGAGCCTTAGGCGAAGTCTAGACGACTTTTGAAACCCGAACGAACCCGAAACGCTAAAACCCGAGTGCTCTCTGGACTTTTTCTAAAATCTTGGATTTTTCCAGATTAAAAATGCCTAAAAAATTCAGCAGGAAGATCTAAGAATTATGGTGAAACACGAGCTCATGATTCATCTAAACAGCCGCGGAAACGCGGCAGAAGCATGGCTTCTGCCGCGGTTCCGCCGCCTACTGTTCACATTGCGCAATATTGTTTGCACAGTAATTCTTATTTTCTGCAGCTGAGTTTTTGGGTATTTTTGATAATTATTCAAGAGTTGAATTTTCTGGGGTGTTTTAGAGCTTCGTTGTTTCGATCGGATTATCAAATTTCGTCTTTGTGTATTTCCGGATAATTTTTAGAATATGTTAAAAAGTTCGACCGGATACAAATACCCAATTTTTCCCCTGTCGGGAAATTTCCAAGTGTTGGATTTTTCCGTAGTTTAACGACGTTCTAAGTAGTGCAAGTAACGCGATGGACCCTCTAGAAGACAACAAACCTTAACTCGATTATGTGACCGTCTTGAACTACCCTTTGAACCTTCGGGTTTGGGGCAGTACGGCGTGCCACATGTGAGGCGTTGGCTTGACCTTTCTACGGCTGGACCGTTGGTACTGAGGCACGAACTGAATGTTGTTAGACTTATTTCATGTGTTGAGTTGTATCGGGAAAACTTGGGTGTTCGACTGTTCGATCGGAAAGTTTAACATTTTCTAATTATCTGGAATGTGATACAATAATTGGAATTCACATGTAGTTATGAGATAACTGAATGAATGTTATAAATCTAGCCGTTTAGTCTCACTTGATGTTGAAAAGAGTTTTCGATAATGAGACTAAAATGCGGGGTTTATAATTGTTAGGCATGTGATGTCTAAGTATTTCATTTGATTAGGCATGTGATGTCTAAAGAGGTTGCGGATTCCAACTGTTGTAGTTTTACACTTTCTTTTCTGTGACCGTAAGTGTAGTATGTTCATATCGTCGGTTTCGTTGCTATACGTCAACGACAATTGGGGTATGCATACTTACTTACGTTGATGACATGTGATGTTATGTGTTGCTGGATATGTTATATTGGATCGTCGTGTTCGAATAGCCGGGTTTTTTTTATGTGAGATGAGTGTTTTTCATTTTCATTCATGTAAAAACTTGTATGTAATATTCTTTTTATTCGGGACACTTCCAGGTAGCGGAAGTTGTCACCTTTTGTATATTATTTACTTTTCCGCATTAGGATAGACCCAAGGAGGGGAGCACAAGTAACCGGGTTCTGGGGTCCAGTGGGAGACCAACTCGAGAAGTCGAGTCCGGGTCTCCTAACCCTAGAATTGGCAGGGTTGCTTGCCGCTCTCGTAGGGGTCTAGGGGTGTGGGATTGGCTATTCATCACGACCGTGGAATCCGTGTTTTATACTGGCTCGTATTGAAAACACGGACGTCCTAGTATATCCAATGTTTCATATGTTTCTTCTGCTGCGATATCTGTGATGCGATCATGTGATGTTCTGTGATAGATACAGTATATAGTATATATGATATATTATATAGACGTTACTTATGTTTTACACCCGCACTAGCCCTGCCCTGCTCTGTCGTTAGTTACCTAACCTAACGGTGCACGAGGGGACATCGAGGCGAATGCGGATGGCATAAGTGTACGTCATATCTATCTGTGATGTTTAGGTACTTAAATGATGGGACTTCATTAATGTGATTAATGAAAGAAAAGAAACCTAAGATGTTGTAGAATCAAAATTTTAAATAAAAAGGGTAGCTACAGTTCTTATCAGAGCGGAGGAACCGCACCCTATTGGATATGGTGCGCTCTATGATGAGCACAGCTGAGTTACCTATTTCCTTCTGGGGATATGCACTGGAAACAGCTGCAGACCTATTGAATATGGTTCCCACCAAAACCGTGCCGACCACTCCATATGAGATATGGAAAGGAAAGAGACCATATCTTAATTATGTTAAGATATGTGGTTGTCCGGCCTATGTAAAAACGCAAAATCCGGACAAACTCGCGGCAAGGTCTATTCTGTGTAAGTTTATTGGATATCCCAAACATTCGCGAGGGTATATCTTCTACCACACCGAGGAACAAAAAGTGTTTGTTTCTCGACATGCCACCTTTTTAGAAAAGGAATTTCTTGTCAAAGAGATTAGTGGCAAGGAGGTAGAACTGGAAGAGGTTCCAGCAATAAAGAGTACAACAGAAGATTTGGTTGAACCAGAGGATTCAGTAGCTTCCGATGAACCTCAGCCTCTCCGCCGATCTAGTAGGGTTCCTCGCCAACCTGAGAGATACTACGGTTTTCTCATGGATGGTGGGAGCGAGGATTGCATCATGGAGGATGATGACCCAACTAGTTTCGAGCAGGCCATCACGAGTAGGGACTCAGTGAAATGGCTGGATGCTATACGGTCCGAGACGGAATCCATGTACACCAACAAAGTATGGACTTTGGACGTTGCTCCTGAAGGGGTAAAACCCATTGGGAGCAAGTGGATCTTCAAGAAGAAACTTGGTGTATATGGGAAAGTGGAGACTTTCAAAACTAGACTTGTAGCAAAGGGTTTTCGTCAAAGACCAGGTGTGGACTATGACGAGACCTTTTCTCCAGTGGCTATGCTTAAATCCATCCGGATCATGCTTGCCATCGCTGCATATCATGATTACGAAATCTGGCAAATGGATGTTAAGACCGCCTTTCTAAATGGTGATTTAGAAGAGTGCGTGTACATGACTCAGCCAGAGGGTTTCGTAGACAGTGGGAGCAGCGGGAAGGTGTGCAAGCTGCTTAAATCCATTTATGGATTAAAGCAAGCATCGCGGAGTTGGAACATCTGCTTTGACGTCGTTATCAAAGAGTTTGATTTCGTCAAAAATCCAGATGAACCTTGTATTTCCAAGAAGGTGGCAGAGAGTAAGGTTGTCTTCCTCGTATTGTACGTGGACGACATACTCTTGATAGGAAATGATATTCCTATGCTGCAATCGGTCAAGCTCTTCTTATCACAAAGATTCTCAATGAAAGATCTTGGTAATGCCTCCTGCATATTGGGGATTAGGATCTATAGAGATAGATCCAAACGGATATTGGGATTGTCCCAATCCAGGTACATTGACACCATACTAAAGAGGTTTAGTATGGAAGAGTCCAAGCGTGGGAACTTACCCACGATCTCTGGAGTCACTCTCTCCAAAGAGATGTCTCCTAAGACTGATTTGGAGAGAGCTCGCATGCAAGGGATACCCTATGCTTCGGCAGTAGGCTCTATCATGTATGCGATGCTATGTACCAGACCCGATGTAGCATACTCACTAAGTGTAGTGAGCAGGTATCAAGCTGATCCTGGAGAGAGTCACTGGACAGCTGTGAAGAGCATTCTCAAGTACTTGCGAAGGACTAGAGACATGTTCTTGGTGTATGGTAATGGAGAACTCCAAGTGGAGTTCTTTACCGATTCGAGCTTCCAGAGTGATAAGGACGACTCTAAGTTGCAGCCGGGCTTTGTCTTTACCCTTTACGGAGGGGCGGTTAGCTGGAAGAGTTCCAAGCAGGAAACCGTGGCAGACTCGACGATGGAGGCTGAATACATCGCTGCCAACGATGCTGCCAAAGAGGCTGTCTGGATCAAGAAGTTCATTACTGAACTTGGAGTGGTTCCATCCATTGAGCATCCAATACCTTTGTATTGCGATAACAATGGAGCGGTGGCTTTGGCCAAGGAACCCAGGTCCCATCAGCGGTCCAGGCATATTCTGAGGCGGTATCACCTGATCCGGGAGATAGTTGATCGCCGGGAGATCGAAGTCAGGAGGGTTGACACGAAGAACAACACGGCGGATCCACTCACGAAGGCCATTCCCCAGATACAGTTTGAGAGACTCTTCGGGATGCTCGGTATGCGATACTACAGCAGCTGGCCCTAGTGCAAGTGGGAGATTGTTAGTTGTATGTATGCCCTAGAGGCCAGTATTGTACAAATGATATATTTTATATTGGATGCTTGGACATATATAGAGATGACTTTCTTGCTCCATATGATAGTATGCTATCTGGTTACTCTTTATCTTAACATGTACACTAGTCTCTTTAAACTGTCTTATGGTTACATATTGGTAAAGCCCTTAGGATGTGTACTTGACTACCTGGACTATGATGCAGATCATACTAGTGGGGACATGATAGTCCATAGGTACATCCTTCAAGGTCCCTAGTCGTGGGTGTATCGAGACGGGGCATCGATATACCAGAGTAGACTAGCGTATACGCTTCTCGACCCATGAGATGGGCGATGGATGATCCCATATCCATTGGTGTTTGACATCAGAGATGGTGTACGGGTGCTCAGTGGAGACTGGGTACACTGGACGGACTCGCCGAGAACTCCCAGATGGTATTATACCTCATGTCAGATGGCAGTTTTCAGGTGACATTTGTACAGGTTAGTCTGTAGACCCGAGATCGTCATAGAGTCTTGTGTGATTCCCACTGTGCTTTGATCTCCACCTTACCACGTCCATGATGGCGTGCAAAACGGTGGTCTTTGGGTACAGTCCCGAGTCACATGGAGGCAATGAGCGATAGGAGGGGTTTCGTCTCTCCCGGTATTGGGGGTTGATGTTGTGCTGTGCTCGATTGGCCGTAACAGGGAAGTCCCTGGCCAGGGCTGATCAGAGATTTGCTGGTAAGTGTTACCAGTAGTTTCTCGATCCGTTATGAGCCTCACATCGGCACGATTTATCGGTTATTGGGGTCTGACGTTTACCACCCCTAGACTTGATATGCGACGTATCAGACGAACAGACCGGACTGTACGGTAAGTGTTACTAGTTGGATTCACAGGAGTGTGAGCGGGCTAGCTCGTCGATCTTCTGATCGCTCAATACCCGGATGGCCGTTACGTTTAGCAGACCGCTTGCGGCTTGTGGGTGCTTGATATGATCATCATCTGCTACCGGCGTATTGACGAGTCTTTAGAGTCCTACACAGAGGTTTCCTGGCTCAAGCGAAACGAAATAGGAGCGCATATGAGATATGTGCGGGACCGAGAATAATGCGTGTGTGATACCGCATTTCATTCTCGCGATAAATGTTTCGATTGGTTATATTCGATATGACCTAGTTATCGAATCATTGATTCGATAAGCCGATACATTGGATACTAGTCGGTTATATGCGATATGACCGGATCGTTAAATCAAGTGTTGATTTAATGATTTAATGTATAATTATATATTTGATATACTACATTGCATTAACTAGTATTGGTTCACTTTATATGGATTTTCTCACTTGATGTGCAAGAAGTATATGTGATATACTTTTGTGCACATATTTGTATCATGTTTGATGATACATGATCTTGTTAAGTATAAAGAATTAAACCATGGTTAAGTGTTGATTAGGGTTTTGCATTTTTATTTATTTATTTATTTATTTGAAAAGGATTAAGATAAGAATGGTGGCCTTTTTTTGTTTTAAGTCGAAGATTCATGAAGCTTTGACTTTTGTAACCATTCTTGTCATCATGCTTAACCCTAACCCATCCAAGTGACCATGGTTTATTCTCTACACTTAACCTAGGTTAGAACATGATAAGTATTTGATTTTATTATTCTTTTTAGTATATACTTATCATATTCTATTTGCTTCTTCATCTTCATCTTCAAGAGAAAAGCTTGATGCCATCAATGGCAACTTGAGCAAAAGTGAGTGAAATCCAATTCTAAAGTGAACCCACCTCCTATTTCTTCACCCTCTACCTCTTGCCAAGTTGTTTTGGGTGTTTTCTTCACAAGTTTCACAACTTGGTGAAGTTGGAGCTTGAACTTGTGCAACCTCGACGTAGATCATCTTCGGCACGAAGCCGACGACCTATTCCGCTCACTTCTCCGATGAAGCCGTCGCGAGAGTCCGAGATTCGAGATGGACAGCGAGGGGATGACCACGTAGAGCTAAGGAAGTGGATAACCGGATCTACAAAGGTTGTAGTCTCTCTCCTTTAGTTAATTTGTTAATTAGATTCGTTTTTCGCCTAGGATTCTAGCCGACGATCCGTATTAGGGTTTCTCGGCACCATATTTTTTATAAATTGGCATGGTTGATGCCTTGTGAGACCTCTATAGGGTGCCTAGGAACCTTTCAAGAAGTATGCGGTTGCAATCTGGACTTTCGGAGGACTTCTGGGCAGAGACGGGGTAAGTCATACGTGCTATTTGATCATGTCTCCATCAACGGCCATAAATTTTCAAATCCCAAAAGAAGTATGGAGAGGAGAGCCAGTCAGTTACGATTCTTTATGGGTATTTGGATGCCCTGTCTACTCGCACGTGAATCAGAAATATATGACCAAGCTGGAATCAAAGTCAAAGAGGTATGTCTTTTTGGAATTCAAACTTGGTGTTAAAGGCTACAAGTTATGCGATCTCGAAAACTAAAAGGTATTTACCAGCCGAGATGTAATCTTCGATGTGGATTCCATGTTGAAAGACGTGACTGGAGATAATAAGGGGCCATGTGAAGCATTAAAGGACAATGATTCGGTGGAGGTGGAGTTGTCTGGCGCTCATAAGGACACGGACACAGAAGCATAATTTCAGCCTATTGATACGGAGGTAGACGGGTAGATTACCGAGATAGAAGGTGAGGACCAACCCCAATAGGACTCACATGCAATGACATTAAGGAGATCAACACGTACTTATAAGGCACGGGTCAAGTACGGTTTCAAAGACATTGCATACGTTTTAGTCATTGAAAGTGGAGATCCCGGTTCTTATCAGGAGGCCATTGGATAAGAGGATATGGATCGATGGATTATACCGATAACAGAAGAGTTGGAGTCACTTCGAGAGAATAGTACGTGGAGATTGACCGAGCTACCGAAAGGCAAAATGACTATTGGCTGCAAGTGGGTATCCAGGAAATAGGAAAATGAGAAATACAAGGTATGTCTAGTTGCGAAGGGTTTTGCTCAGAAGGAGGGGTTGATTACAACGAGATTTTCTCGTCGGCAGTTAAGCGTGTCTATTTGAGTGTTGTTAGTGAAGGTAGCTTATCAAGATTTAGATTTGGAGCAAATGGGCGTGAAAACGACATTTCTGCATGGTGAGTTGGAAGAGAATCTTCATGAAGCAACCTGAAAGATTTATAGAGCCTGGCGAAGGTAGCTACTCAAGCGGTTTTTATATGGGTTAAATCAGTCTTCTAGGAAGTGGTACAAGCGCTTCGATTCTTTCATGAGGAAGACCGACTACTTGAGATGTGAGTATGACATCTGTGTGTACTCGAAACAGCTTAAAGATGGATCGTCGGTTATCTACTTTTATATGTCAATGACATGTTGATCGTGGCTAAAAGTATGGTGGAAATAAAGATGCTCAAAACTTTATTGAGCGTAGAATTTGATATGAAGGACTTAGGTGAAATGAAGAAGATTCTTAGAATGTAAATTATTCGAGAAAGGAAGGCTTGAAAGCTGTTGGTATCCCAAGTCAGATATATTGAGAAGGTGTTGGAGAGATTTAACATGAAGAACTCAAGACAGACGGGCACCCCTATCGCCGATCATTTCAAACTATCCTTCAAGGAGTGTCCAAAATCAGCGGAAGAGAAGGAAAAAATATCTCGAGTGCCATATACAAGTGCGCTGGGATCGCTGATGTACGCTATGGTATGCACACGTTCAGACATATCCTATGCGGTTAGTCTGGTTAGCCGGTACATGTCAAATCCAGGGAAGCTTAATTGGGAAGCGGTAAATGGTACTTCGGTATCTAAAAGGAATTAAAAATCTCGGTTCATTCTTTCACAAGTCAGAAGATAAATCGAGTCAGTTGCAAGAATACGTAGATACGGATTACGTTGGGGATTTGGACAAGAGAAGATCTCTTACCGACTATGTATATACAGTTGCAGAATCTCCTATCAGTTAGAAGTCGACACTTCAGGATACCGTGTCGCTCTTAATGACGAAGGTATACATAGCGGCAGTGGAAGCATCTACGGAGGCCTTATGGTTAAAGGTCCTAGTTGGCGAGTTCGGGTTCGATAAGGAACCGGTTTCTTTGTTTAGCGACAGTCAAAGCGCCATTCACTTGGCGAAAAATCAAGTATACCACAGTCGAACTAAGCATATCGACGTGCGGTATCACAAGATAAGGGAGTGGACCGAGAAGGAGATCGATTTAATAAAGATCGATACTAAGGTGAATCCGGCAAATATGCTAACGAAGGTTATTCCTGTGGAGAAGTTCAAGTCAGCCTTTTCTATTCAAGTACTCAAGTGTGAAGAAGAACGACCTAGGTAGGAGGGTCACACCGGTTTCTCAGTTCTAGTTAAAAACGGTAATAGCACCAGTTTCGCAATTCTGAAGAAAGATTGTGCCAGCATGGGAAAACGGAGAGAACAACTAAGAATATAAGATGAAGGCAACAAATTTTTAAGGTTCTATTTAGATTTAAACAAAAGTGGAGATTGTTGAGATTAGTTTAAATTTAAATAGTTAGTTATTATAGATTGAATTAAAACATCTCTTATTTAAATATAGATTTAAATAAGAGAAACTATTCTTATAGATAAATCTTTTTTTTTATAGTTTAGATTTAGATTTAAATAAGAGATAATATTTCATTAGATAAGGATAAAGGAGATTTATGTTAATCCTAATCTAAGTGAGAGAAGGTTTATTCTATTCTATAAATATAAATGTGTTCTCATCAAGAAAAAATATCGACTTGATCATAAGATTCAAGAGAAGCAAGAGACGCCTTCATAAGATCATAAAGTTTAAGGGAGACAAAACGGCGCCTTCATAAGGGATCAAAACGATTATAAGGAGAATTTGTAGAAGGAGATCTTGTTGGAGATCATAAAAAGAGGGGTTTTTGTAATATGCAAGGTGTTTTTTCCTCTCAAATTTTAATAAAGTTCCCCTCCCTCAATCTATTGTGTTATTTAATTATTGCGGTTTGCATCTGGTTCTTTTGTTATTCGTCTATAAAGGGATCTAGGTTTATAGAGCAGTAAGGTTTTCCGCTGCGCCGGTTCCGAACATCCTGATCACACTCATGTTTATTTTTTTTATCGGTACCCCTAGCACCTGATGTAGTCAAGTTGATTTCATGCTTTAAGCTACATTCATTCCAAAGCTGTCAAGGTTCCTGATCACATTATTGTTTCTTTATGCTGGTCATAAGTATATGCTCTTGCATCGTCGCTCAGATTAATACCCGACTCTACTTATTCTGTTATCATCGTAAGTACAATGCAATTTGAAACCTTTTAGCCATCCATTCTTAAAAAAATCCAATGTAAACCATATTTCAACAGTTTGTCTCCTCCAGAAACAGTTTATAATGGGAACGCGCGCGCGCATTCTTGTCCTTCAAAGCTGGTCATATTGTAGTTCTGTTAATACAGCTAATTATAGAAAGTGAATTTAATTGTCTCAAGTAAAAATCTCAGGATCATGTAATTACAGATTTGGCCTCATACTCTACATGAACTTAAAACTGACTCTCCTCATAGCCTACCTATTTGAACTATTCTTTTTTTTTTTTCTTTCTGTTTTTGTTTTTGGATAAAATGACTGCACTTTGCTGAGCCTATCTACTGTCTACTTTGCAGTGCTACTTTGGCTTCTAACTGCTGCAAGCATTAAAACTGGCCGCCATGACATTGCAGAGAAAGCTATCAAGCTTGCAGAGCCGAGGCTGATGAATGACAACTGGCCTGAATACTACGACGGAAAGCGCGGCAATTTCATTGGGAAACAGGCGAGGAAGCACCAAACCTGGTCCACCGCTGGTTACTTGGTGTCAAAGGCGTTGATCGAGCATCCATCATACCTCAGATTGATAACGTTTGACGACGACGAAGAGCTGCTGAGATTCCCTATCAAGAGGTCGGGTTCATGTTCAAAACTTCACTTGCCATGGTAGATTGCAGAGTAAATACAACCGCATTGATACTTTGATAGGCGTCTTTCTTTTCTTTTCACACGTATTTTTGTGATTATCACAAGTTTTATAATGATTAGGATTCTTGCAACATTTTTTGCTGGGCCTGGCTTTGTAAATGTGGCGTGTTGGGTGCTGTGACACTGATCCTGAACAGAGTGAATGAGAAATGCTAACAATTCAATGTGAGTTTAGCTGCTAATGCCAAAGGTTTTAGTAAATTTTTGCACATAAACTTTGTATGGGTGTAAAGCTAGACGTGTTCAAGCTTTGATTTCATTGTGCTCTGTTTAGCAAAGATTGAATCAAGGTAGGCTAGGCATTATAAAGCTCAGTTCTGGAAGAAACTACAGTCTGGTTTATTTATACTTAAAAAGTTACCGTCCAGTTTAATTAACGTTGTTTCCTTTCGCCTCAATCTGTTCTTAAAGGTTTATATTGAATTTTTTTAACAGTGTTAAAAAACAACCGAGCGGAGGAAACCGTAAATCATATTTTATATGAAGTTTTATTTAGTAATATTTATGAAGACCTAGTATGCACATGCATTTGCTGCTAGACCTGACTTGATGCTAACATTCATAAATGTTGACTTCGAAAGGTGAAAAATTAATGACGAAAGAAAGCACATGCACACATACTGATTATATATATCATCTGTCATAAAAGAACAAAATTTTTGTAAGGGAGGTGAGAAGTCAACGATCGGTAACTGTTCAACATTTTTATGATCGATAACTTTTGTCTAAATTTTGTTGTGTATGCCTCCGATTCCCATCTCTATCAAGTTTTCCTGTTGATTCAGCACAATCTCGTAGTTGTTCAAGATTCAGGTTTGTACACTTTAGCAGACATAGATACATAACAAGTAATCAAGCAAAATGGATTTGATTGGTTGGATCGTTTCTCGCCCACGTTACATAGAAATTCTGATCTTTATCATCTCCAAACAATGGTCAGAGGAAACCACACTTTGGTAGAAAGCGAGAATCCCTCACTTGATTTCCGCAAGCCAATCCAAAGTAGAAGAGGATGAAAAGGAAGACGACGACACTCTACTTTTTTTTTCTCATATATCTCATATATCGTATGAAACCCTAGCCTCCTATATATAAATATATAGGGTACCTACTCATATGGGCAGATATCGGGCCGGATCAGGCCCAATGGCTAACATACTCCTTCTCGCACATTCGAGTGGATGTCGTCCATAGCTCCCTGAGCTGGTTTCCTGAACCATTGATTCCCTGGATCAATTGTCTCCCTGAGAATCTCCTTTCTTCCTCATTTTTATCCATACATATATGTTGGTGCGGCGTAGACCGTGGAAAACCTGTAAGCGGGTAGCCTTGCAGCCAGATCCGTTAGGACCGACACAAGAATCTTCCTAAAAGAAAACAACATAAACCAAAATATGTTAGGCACGCGAAATCTTATATCCAAGATCCAATCAGACATGTCTGCTCAAGTACCTTCGATCCCTCTCAGAAGCGTACTTGAACACCTAGGTGCGACTCACGATTTATCACACTCTTAAACTTCGCCACCATGGCGTTAATAAGAGTTGGCCATGCGATACAATCATGAGACATTCCAATCGATTTTCCTCCGGCTCTGAATAGTTAGGTCTGCTATTCACCCGCTTTCCTGACACTGCCCCGTATATGCGGTATATTGTCATCGCAGCAGGAAACAACAGCTAAACTAGCAAATGCTCATAACATGTCTACCCAAACAGCCCAGTGTCGCTAAGGGTATAGACAGTCCGTCCTTCCGTGAAGGAGATCGTCATAAGAGCTCACACGGTGAGGGAGATGGGATCCATCCCTCAACTATTTATGTACACGATCCAAGCGCGCGTCGTGTAGTAACGTGCTGCGGTATACAATTCTCTTCCTGAGAGCGTACGCCATTAAGGTTATATCGTACGGACCCAAGTCTAATCATCCTGTGATTGATTTGCCCAGCTATATCGCCCTGCGATATGTCTGGGATCTCCCGACAAGCTCGCACCTCTTACGACGAGTCAGACCCCTTTTCACGCCCCGCTTCCCAGAGGGCGCTAAGATAGGCACGTGACAGAGCCAACCATGCTACCTGTGGTTAGGAAAAATCCCTCCACAGTCACATTACGGCTGTCTAGAAGATATCAAGAACAGGAAAATAAAAGAAACTATCTAGTACATGTCCATGAGCCAGAAATAACGAGTCAAGAAATAATATGCGGAAACAATAAATCTAAGTAACAAAGACAATCTGGAAAGTACGTCCTATAATACGGGCTCATATCAGGAATGAAAATGCGGAATAAAACTAAACTAACTAGCAACTAACAAGATCTTCACTGCTCGGCTTGTTGGTCAAAATACTCCTGAACCGCCTGCGACAGAGATAAAGGATCTGGGCCATGCAAAACCCAGACGTCAGTGCGTCATAATATCAAACAATAATATATGAACAGTATACACGAGATATGCATGCATGAATCATAAACAGTAACATGAATGTAATAAGTAAACACGGATATAGAACAGTGAAGTGTATCAATATATATGACGTGCAGTGATCAGTCTAAACTGTGCTACTGGGTTATCTATTCTAAAGTTTGTCTGAAATCAATTAATGTAATCCTCCATGTAACTCAAAGGATATGTCCCGTTACCCCCGGGACCACGGATCAGGAATATGTGAACCAAGAGTGGTTCTGTCCCGTTACTCCCCGGGACCACGGATCAAGAATATGTAAGAGTCACGAATGGCTCTGTCCCGTTATCCCCCGGGTCCACGGATCAAGTAATACCCTTTTAAGTTACACTTTAGTTTACACTTTTGATTTTCCCATACCCTAAGGTTATGTGTTCAAGTCAGGTATTGATAATTTGGAGTTAATGCCAATACAGGATCAAGCAGGTATAAGTTTCTCTATACAGACAACAGGATATGTCTATCGGGACAACATGTCAAGATTGTCGGCATTAGGAACAGGATCAGGTAACAGGTCAAGTAGTGATATATCAGGTTATAACAGGTAGTGTACATGTATCAAGTCATGTCAAGTAATGGTGTATCAGGTTATGTCAATAGTGCACAGGTATCAAGCGGATGCTCATAATAAAACTGTAACAGATACTGGTGCACAAATAAAGGCATGGATGCACAAATATTTATCAGGGGTTACATCATGACTATGTAGGATGCACATTATCAAGCATGGTGCACTAATACAACAGTAACATGAAATAATATGGTCTCGGCGTGCAACTAGATATGTAATAAACCGTACGGATACAGACGGATACTATAAAACTGTAAATCGGTAAAATTTGCTGAATATTAAAACACAAGCACTATTATTTATTAAATAGATATTGATATAATAATATTAACATGGATAACATATTCAAACCGATTAATAACTATAAAAGTGGTATTGATTAACCATGCACAAGAAAGTTCTGTTTAGAAATTCAGCGTCACCCTGATTTGTAAAATAACTTAAAAATAACAAACGTTCTCCAAAAGGGACGTGTCTTATACCAAAACAAAGATAATTCAATAAGGTTTTTATTTTTATAAGTTGAAGTATCTCAGCTTGTTCCTACAAAAATCTATGAACAATCGAAATTGAAAGTTTGCTGCTGGAATTTCTCTGGACAGCAGTTTAGAGATATTTTCATTTGCATTTTACGTTATTTAAACAATTTATTTTGCAAGTAAATATTTTATAGAGTTATAGTATTCTGAGTTAGCTTCGTAACGAACTAAAGAACGTATAATAATAATTATTTTATGATTTATAATGAATTTTATAAGGTAAGGTGTACAGTAAATTTCAGATTTGTCGTATTCGCTTTGCAACGACGTTTCATGTGTAAACTATAATATTTTCAAACTATATTTTGTATAACATTATGAAATGCAGATTATAAACTAATTAAAGATAATAATAAGAAATATTACGACGATGTATATTTTAAATGATATGGATGCAAACGGGCATCCGAAAACGGTAAAACTTTAATATGGATGTATAATACTATACCTATCTTGTAGCAAAATGATTTAGCATGCGACTAGACATGTAAATAATGATACGGATGCACACGGACGTCATATAACAGTAAAATGATAAACTGGTAAATGCAGGATGTACAACTAAACAATATGAGATGTAAATATTCCATTTGGTGCATTATATTCTAATATAGTATGTAACAAGATAGGTTTGCATGCACTAGATGTTTAATAACTTGTACGGATGCACACGGATATCCGAAAACGGTGAAACATGCAAAATGATAATGTGGGATGCATAACTAATCATTATGTGTTGTTATTATTCAAATGAATATAGAATACAGTAGTATAACATGTAGCAAGATTAACTTGCCTCGACGGATCACGAAACGGATATGTACGGCACGTCCGACGTCGGTAAAACGTCGCAACGCACGCACGGTACACGGGACAGGTCTAAACAATGCAAGAGGGTGATCACCCTGGTAAGGTACGTTCACTGGATCACTCGGATCGTCAGCGACGAGCACGGCTCCGGCGGTGATCACCGGAATCAAGAAACAATATCAAGAAAAAGAAAGAAGAAAGAAGAAGAAGAAGTAAGAAGAAGAGGCTGTATATTAAATAAGGAAAGAAAAAAATAAAAAATAAAAAATATATAAATATATATATGCAGAGGAGAGAGAGAGAGAAAGGGGTTGTTAGTTTGTTAGGAAATTAGTTTAGATTTAAATTTAAAAAAAATCTTTTATTAGTTAACTAAATTTTAATTTGTATCAGTTTATAAAATTAATATTATATAAATAAAATTTGATATTCTGGTAAATACAAATATAGTCCAAAACATGCCCGGGTCGGATCTAAAATTCAGTTTTCAAATACGAAAAATATACATGTCGATCAAAATTAAAGTTGGATATCCGGATAACGAAAAATGCATACATCCAAGAACGGATGCACGCATGTGCACGTAGTCATTCAAACAAGTCCGTTTCACTGAACGGGAAGAGAACAAGATGCGCGGATGCTACCACAGGGTTGGGGTATCATGCAGGCCATGCAATATATTTTAATAATATTTTATTTGACTTAAAATGTTATATTGTAAACATGCAAATGCCAGATAAAATGCCAGTATGCAAGATGTATAAATTAAAATGAAAGTGCACGAGTCCATGTAACAGGTCAGGATAAATCATAAACATGAATTAAGATAGGTTTCAAGCAAGCGGGTCGGATCGGATGCAAATACAAATGTCAAATACACTATTCGCATCCAAAACACAGTAAATCAGGAAAGTACCATAAATAAAGAAATACTTGAAATAGAACTGGTATAAATGAACTAGGGTATTGCATTATACCCAACTACAAAAAGAATTTCGTTCTCGAAATTCCAGGAACAAGAAAAGATAAACAATCAAGAATTTACAAGAATATGTGTGGAAACTTCTGTCGAATCTCGTCTTCTCGTTTCCAACTCGATTCTCCATGCGAGCGATTTCCCCAAGAAACAAGTACGAGAGGGATAACCTTGTTCTTAAGGACCTTTTCCCTTCGATCAACAATCGACATCGGTCGTTCCTCAAAGGTCAAATCCTCTCTTACAGTCAGCTCCGAATGATCTAGTACGTGTGTTTCATCTCGAACATACTTACGGAGTTGAGATACATGAAACACGTCATGAACATTCGCCAAAGATTGTGGTAAAGCCAATCGAAAAGCCACTTCTCCAACACGCTCCATAATCTCGAAAGGCCCCACGAATCGAGGACTAAGCTTTCCTCGACTCCCAAAACGAATCACTCCTCAAGTTGGTGATATCTTCAAGAATACCAAATCACCAACAGCGAACTCTAGAGGTCTTCTCGATGTGTCGGCCCAACTCTTCTGCCGATCTTGTGCTACCTTCATGTGATTCCGGATAGTATTAAATTTCTCTACTGTTTGCACGATCAAATCCGGTCCCAACAATCTTCGTTCTACAATATCGTCCCAACAAACGGGTGAACAACACTTGCGACCATACAATCCTTCGAATGGAGCCATCTGAATAGTCGCTTGAAAACTGTTGTTGTACGAAAACTCCACCAAGTGTAGGTGATCCTCCCACGAACCCTTGAAGTCCAACATGCAAGCTCTCAACATATTTTCAAGAGTTTGGATCGTTCTCTCCGACTAGCCATCTGTCTGAGGATGATAAACTGTGCTAAATTTCAATCGCGTCCCTAAACTTTCCTGTAAACTCCTCCAGAAGTGCGATAAGAATCGGGTGTCACGGTCGGACACGATGCTCACAGGTACTCCATGCAATCTCACAATTTCCTGCATGTACCGTTCTGCCAACGCTTCCGTTGATTGACCAACTCGAAATGGTATGACATGAGCTGCCTTGGTCAATCGATCAACAATCAGCCAAACTGCATTGTTGCCTTTTGGACTCCGCGGTAAAGCTGTTACGAAATCCATGGTTATATGTTCCCACTTCCATTGAGAAATCGGAAGTGGTTGCAATAAACTAGCAACCCTTTGATGTTCAGCCTTAACTTGCTGACACACTAAGCACTTCGCCACAAAACGAGCAATCTCCCTTCTCATGCCTTCCCACCAGAAATGCTGTCTTAGGTCGCGGTACATCTTCGTGCCTCTAGGATGTATGGAATATGCGGAACTGTTGTTCCCCTCCGAACGGCGGCCTGCGACGTTAGGACGTCACGTGCCTGAGGTTCGGGGCAGATGCTATTTGGTTTTATCCGTCTACCTCTCCGAAGATGCCAAGTTGATTTATGGCACCGTGTATCGGAGGTTTAGACGGATGCGGCCGATGTAGCAGACTTTGTCAGATTCCCCCTCGCTTGAGGGGTTTTTGATTGTGGGGACGCTCTTCCCTGCAGGCGCAAGCCCCTGCAGTTAATTACGCTACCGCTTTGCGGTAACAACTTTCTCCTTCTCCAGAATTTCACTTCGTGTCGTGTGTGTTTGTTTTGTTTGTGGCTGCCCGTGGATTGTATACGGAGACTGAGTAATGCCGTCGCCCGTAGGGCGTGGATTAGTCCAAATCCGTATTTACTTAGATTTGGGTTTGGTGTTTTTAGTTTAAGGATGCATTAGTCGCGTTGCGACTAAGATCAACTTAAACATTCGTCAAGGATACGTTAGTCTTGCTTTGGACTAAGATCAACCTGACGTGGTGATTCATTTAATTTATGGCCATCGGGACTCATCACCTCTCTAACATCGTTGAAGGATTACAACGATAGGTGTCAGAGGAGCTCAGAGATGTACCCTTGAACCAAAGCTGATTGAGGGTTTTATAATCCATTTAAGTGCTTAAGGATACGTTAGCCGTATTTGGGGCTAAGATCAACTTAAACGGGATCGTTTAGATCCGGCAAAAGAGCAATTGGCTCTATTGTTCCAGTTTAGGGACGTAGTGGTCCCTTATTAGTTTAGGGACGTCTCGGTCCGATACCAGTTTAAGGAAGTAGTGGTCCATTATTAGTTTAGGGACGTTTCGGTCCGATGCCAGTTTAGGGACGTAGTGGTCCATTATTAGTTTAAGGACATTTCGGTCCATCGCCAGTTTAGGGACGTGGTGGTCCGTCATTAGTTTAGGGACGTCTCGGTCCAATATTAGTTTAAGGACATCTCGGTCCGATATTAGTTTAAGGACGTCTCGGTCCAATATTAGTTTAAGGACGTTTCGGTCCAATATTAGTTTAGGGACATCTCGGTCCAATATTAGTTTAGGGACATCTCGGTCCGATATTAGTTTAAGGACGTCTCGGTCCAATATCGATGTGTGGTCGTTGGGACCCGTCACCTCTTTGACGTCGTTGAGGAATTACAACGACGGATGTCAAAGGAGTTCGGAGATGTACCCTCGAACCGGTCGTGACCTGGTTTATGAGAGGCATTTAATTTAAGGACTTACAGCCAGGATTGGGTTAAGTCCAATTTTTATTTTAGGCTCTGCCCGATTAGAAGAATCAATCTGAACAAGGCTCTGCCCCCTTTTATTATTTTGCAAGTCTGATTTTGGGCCAGGCCCTTTTAAATAATGAGTTACAAAAAAGCTCAGGAATTCTCCACACAGGGCCTTGCCCTTTTATTTATTCTGCAATTGGGCTAGGCCCTTTTAAATAATGAGTTTCAGAAACTCAATAATTTTCTTGAGTTGGGCCAGGCCCTTTTAGATGATGAGTTGCAGGAACTTAAGAGATGTTCTGTAATTTAGTTTGGGCCAGGCCCTTTTAATGAGTTTGCAGAAACTCAGGAATTTTCCCAACAGGGCCTTGCCCTTTTATTTATTCTGCAATTTAATTTGGGCCAGGCCCAAAACAAGGGGTTGCAGAAACCCTAGAAACCTTTAGGTTTAAGAACACAAGTGCATGGCACTTTTGATTTGAATTTGGATCTAAGAAAAACAAGTTCTTGTTTTTTCCTGATCATACAGAACCGAGGGTTCATATTAAGTGCAAGGCACTATTTATTATTTTTTTATTTATATTTTTTTTTAGAACCAGGGGTTCCTATCAAGTGCAAGACACTATTTATTTTCTCATTTTCTGTTCTTCAGAAATTTTACCTTCTTTTCTTTGTTTCTTCTTCTCTGTTCTTAATCTTCACCAGCTCTCTTTTTTTCTCAGAAGTTGATGTCTTTTTAATGAGGTCAGGGGTCTTATTTATAGTGTCCACAAAGTTGTTGGATTTGTTAACAAAATCTTTCCTGAATTATTTTGGGAATTTTCCCACCATTGGATCAGAGATCCAAGGGTCCCTGTTTTACAGGAGAACAGAAAAGATCCACTTAAATTTTCATTCAGTTGCTGCGCAACTCACCAGCGCGTGACACGTGTCACGCATCTGTGCGCTTGCGCAGTTGCGGTTGCGCAACTGCGCAGACACGTGTCGCGCATCTGTGCGCTTGCGCAGTTGAGATTGCGCAACTGCGCAGACACGTGTCACGCATCGGTGCGATTGCGCAGTTGCGATTGCGCAACTGCGCAGACACGTGTCCCTCATCTGTGCGCTTGCGCAGACACGTGTCATGCATTTGTGCGTTTGCGCAGTTGCGATTGCGCAACTGCGCAGACACGTGTCACGCATCTGTGCGCTTGCGCAGACACGTGTCACGCATCTGTGCGCTTGCGCAGTTGCGATTGCGCAACTGCGCAGACACGTGTCACGCATCTGTGCGCTTGCGCAGACACGTGTCGCGCTGCCATGCATTTGCGCAGTTTAAGTCTTAATTACGTTTTCTGAAGAGCCTTGCTCTGATGGGACGCACCGTCTCGGGCGTTACGCTGCCGAATTGGTTTCTGCCACATGGCAAATTGCGCACTGCGCACGGAAACCGAAGCGTTGCTTCAAATTTTGAATTTTCAAAATTCAGTAGAGTTTTGCTCTGATTGGGGGAAACAGATGCCCCCCACCGTTGCGCTCACGTGGCGCGCACGTGAGTGCAGCGGTGGCAAGATCCTGACCATCGGATCGAAGGGTCAGGTGAACAGGCGCAGGCGCCTATAAATAGGACCCTTGGTCCTTGGTAATTTTTTTACCATTCTCAAGCAATTAAATTTCAGAGCCTTGCTCTTACTTGAGAACTTCCAGAGCCTTGCTCTTGCGATTCCTTAAGAATTTCCAAGTTCTCTCCTTAGAACCATTCTAGGTAAATTAAATTAATTTAATTCAAATCAAACTTAATTAACAGAGCCTTAGAATCTGTTCCCCTCCGAACGGCGGCCTGCGACGTTAGGACGTCACGTGCCTGAGGTTCGGGGCAGATGCTATTTGGTTTTATCCGTCTACCTCTCCGAAGATGCCAAGTTGATTTATGGCACCGTGTATCGGAGGTTTAGACGGATGCGGCCGATGTAGCAGACTTTGTCAGATTCCCCCTCGCTTGAGGGGTTTTTGATTGTGGGGACGCTCTTCCCTGCAGGCGCAAGCCCCTGCAGTTAATTACGCTACCGCTTTGCGGTAACAACTTTCTCCTTCTCCAGAATTTCACTTCGTGTCGTGTGTGTTTGTTTTGTTTGTGGCTGCCCGTGGATTGTATACGGAGACTGAGTAATGCCGTCGCCCGTAGGGCGTGGATTAGTCCAAATCCGTATTTACTTAGATTTGGGTTTGGTGTTTTTAGTTTAAGGATGCATTAGTCGCGTTGCGACTAAGATCAACTTAAACATTCGTCAAGGATACGTTAGTCTTGCTTTGGACTAAGATCAACCTGACGTGGTGATTCATTTAATTTATGGCCATCGGGACTCATCACCCCTCTAACATCGTTGAAGGATTACAACGATAGGTGTCAGAGGAGCTCAGAGATGTACCCTTGAACCAAAGCTGATTGAGGGTTTTATAATCCATTTAAGTGCTTAAGGATACGTTAGCCGTATTTGGGGCTAAGATCAACTTAAACGGGATCGTTTAGATCCGGCAAAAGAGCAATTGGCTCTATTGTTCCAGTTTAGGGACGTAGTGGTCCCTTATTAGTTTAGGGACGTCTCGGTCCGATACCAGTTTAAGGACGTAGTGGTCCATTATTAGTTTAGGGACGTTTCGGTCCGATGCCAGTTTAGGGACGTAGTGGTCCATTATTAGTTTAAGGACATTTCGGTCCATCGCCAGTTTAGGGACGTGGTGGTCCGTCATTAGTTTAGGGACGTCTCGGTCCAATATTAGTTTAAGGACATCTCGGTCCGATATTAGTTTAAGGACGTCTCGGTCCGATATTAGTTTAAGGACGTCTCGGTCCAATATTAGTTTAGGGACATCTCGGTCCAATATTAGTTTAGGGACATCTCGGTCCGATATTAGTTTAAGGACGTCTCGGTCCAATATCGATGTGTGGTCGTTGGGACCCGTCACCTCTTTGACGTCGTTGAGGAATTACAACGACGGATGTCAAAGGAGTTCGGAGATGTACCCTCGAACCGGTCGTGACCTGGTTTATGAGAGGCATTTAATTTAAGGACTTACAGCCAGGATTGGGTTAAGTCCAATTTTTATTTTAGGCTCTGCCCGATTAGAAGAATCAATCTGAACAAGGCTCTGCCCCCTTTTATTATTTTGCAAGTCTGATTTTGGGCCAGGCCCTTTTAAATAATGAGTTACAAAAAAGCTCAGGAATTCTCCACACAGGGCCTTGCCCTTTTATTTATTCTGCAATTGGGCTAGGCCCTTTTAAATAATGAGTTTCAGAAACTCAATAATTTTCTTGAGTTGGGCCAGGCCCTTTTAGATGATGAGTTGCAGGAACTTAAGAGATGTTCTGTAATTTAGTTTGGGCCAGGCCCTTTTAATGAGTTTGCAGAAACTCAGGAATTTTCCCAACAGGGCCTTGCCCTTTTATTTATTCTGCAATTTAATTTGGACCAGGCCCAAAACAAGGGGTTGCAGAAACCCTAGAAACCTTTAGGTTTAAGAACACAAGTGCATGGCACTTTTGATTTGAATTTGGATCTAAGAAAAACAAGTTCTTGTTTTTTCCTGATCATACAGAACCGAGGGTTCATATTAAGTGCAAGGCACTATTTATTATTTTTTTATTTATATTTTTTTTTAGAACCAGGGGTTCCTATCAAGTGCAAGGCACTATTTATTTTCTCATTTTCTGTTCTTCAGAAATTTTACCTTCTTTTCTTTGTTTCTTCTTCTCTGTTCTTAATCTTCACCAGCTCTCTTTTTTTCTCAGAAGTTGATGCCTTTTTAATGAGGTCAGGGGTCTTATTTATAGTGTCCACAAAGTTGTTGGATTTGTTAACAAAATCTTTCCTGAATTATTTTGGGAATTTTCCCACCATTGGATCAGAGATCCAAGGGTCCCTGTTTTACAGGAGAACAGAAAAGATCCACTTAAATTTTCATTCAGTTGCTGCGCAACTCACCAGCGCGTGACACGTGTCACGCATCTGTGCGCTTGCGCAGTTGCGGTTGCGCAACTGCGCAGACACGTGTCACGCATCGGTGCGATTGCGCAGTTGCGATTGCGCAACTGCGCAGACACGTGTCACGCATCGGTACGCTTGCGCAGTTGCGATTGCGCAACTGCGCAGACACGTGTCACTCATCTGTGCGCTTGCGCAGACACGTGTCACGCATCTGTGCGTTTGCGCAGGTGCGATTGCGCAACTGCGCAGACACGTGTCACGCATCTGTGCGCTTGCGCAGACACGTGTCACGCATCTGTACGCTTGCGCAGTTGCGATTGCGCAACTGCGCAGACACGTGTCACGCATCTGTGCGCTTGCGCAGACACGTGTCGCGCTGCCATGCATTTGCGCAGTTTAAGTCTTAATTACGTTTTCTGAAGAGCCTTGCTCTGATGGGACGCACCGTCTCGGGCGCTACGCTGCCGAATTGGTTTCTGCCACATGGCAAATTGCGCACTGCGCACGGAAACCGAAGCGTTGCTTCAAATTTTGAATTTTCAAAATTCAGTAGAGTTTTGCTCTGATTGGGGGAAACAGATGCCCCCCCACCGTTGCGCTCACGTGGCGCGCACGTAAGTGCAGCGGTGGCAAGATCCTGACCATCGGATCGAAGGGTCAGGTGAACAGGCGCAGGCGCCTATAAATAGGACCCTTGGTCCTTGGTAATTTTTTTACCATTCTCAAGCAATTAAATTTCAGAGCCTTGCTCTTACTTGAGAACTTCCAGAGCCTTGCTCTTGCGATTCCTTAAGAATTTCCAAGTTCTCTCCTTAGAACCATTCTAGGTAAATTAAATTAATTTAATTCAAATCAAACTTAATTAACAGAGCCTTGCTCTTATAGATCTTTGATCTAAAGGAAACCCCTTTGGGGTTTCTTCAACAGAGCCTTGCTCTTATAGATCTTTGATCTAAAGGAAACCCCTTTGGGGTTTCTATTCACAGAGCCTTGCTCTCAAAATTTGCAGAGACTCTGTTCTTAGGTTTTAACCCATGAACAAAGCTCTGCTCACAGATCAACTAGAAAACTTTTTAAAAGTTTCCATGGATTTTTAAGACCCCAAAATTTTAATTCTTAGGAGTTGTGAATTTTTATTACTGCTATAGAGTTAGGCTCCTTTTTTTTTTTTTTTTTTTTTTTTTTTTAAGAAGTTTTATTCTTTTGAAACAGGAGTTTGACAAATGTCACTCTGTGACAGAGCTTTGCTCTGAAAAGAGGAGATCTTCTCCTTGTCTCTAGGGGCTTTCCCACCAATGGGTGTATCCTATTGGGAATTCTTTATGAATCGACAGTCCCATCTAATGATGGGATTGTCTTATTAAATGATGCGCATCATCCAGATTTTGTGGGTCCCCCTTTGGTCCTCTGCCTGCTGCATCACAGTGTAGAGCAAAATATATACATATTTTTTAAATGCCAAGCGTTAGGCCACTAATGATGTATGTTTCTTTGTCTTTCCACAGAAAAGATGTCTGATGACTTGTCTTTCCCCTTCGTTCGCTCGGAAGGAGGGTTCCCCCATGCGCCAGTGGATCGGGTGGTACTCGCTCTTATTAAGGACCGCGATCCTGAATGCAAAAAGCTTCATCTGTGGGGAAGGTGGTATAGCCAGATCATCCAAGGCCGCCGCAGTTTCAGTTCCGCCTCGCCTTCCGAACCCATAGTTACGATTCCCTATGCGGACAAACCCCCGGTGGAGTATGCCGTGGAGGTAAAAAATTGGAATTCAGACGACCTTCTCCAGCCTGCAATCGGCGCTATTCCGGTACAGCCGCCGCCGGCCATAGATATCTTAGGAAGGCGTATCTGTCAGGGTGAAGCACGCCCCTGGGGACAGGCCTACAATATTGGATTGAATCCGCGACCGCTTGCTGGATACCTGCCATGGGCCCGGTACATTTTAGCGGCGAAAAGAGCTCACCTGACGAAGATAGGTTTATATTCCGCCGTCTACGTCTCGCTTTTCGAGTATCCTACTCCTCCAACGTGGTGGACAAAGGCCTTCATCGAACAATGGAATATCCCCACGCATACTTTCCTGGCGGCGGATAGGGAAGTTTCAATTTCTCTAGAGGAATTCGTTGAGCTTTCTGGTTTACCGGCGAGGGGGGAGCACTACGAAGAGCTGCTTCCTCCTGATGAGTACGTCTTTGCCACCAAGCAGGTGGTACTCGACTTGACTCCGGAAAATGCCATCCAGCATCAGCATCCGGGCCTGGTGAGGGTGTTGGAGATTTACGAGGAGCTTCATTTGGAATTGGGCGACCGAGGAGTTAGTTTTGCGGACTTCATTGCTCGTTTTATTCGCCCGGAATTTTTATCAGAGCAAGGTGAGAAGTTCGCCCAACTTGCTGATCCTTTTGGTTTCGGCCTGGACCGCCGACCTTCATCGGAAATTGATCAGCGAAGTTTTTACCTTCCCGGTACTGCTAGCGTTCCTTTCTCAGAGATCGCCGTTCCTGGCATGGATGAGGAGACCTTCTTCATCGGGTTCTTAGGTCTGTGGCTGTGCAGCTTCGCGCTTCCCATGCACCCACGCCTCATGAGGTCTTCTGTCTTTTACCCGGCGCATCAAATGGTGGCCGGTCTACAGTTATCAGTGGGGATCGCCGGGTTGGCTCACCTCTACAATGGACTTAGCGTAGCGGCGGACGCTAATGAACCTGGGGTGCAGCCTGCTAACTTCCCGATGCATTACTTCACATCTTGGATGGAGCTGCATGTTCGAGGAGTGTTTGGTGCCCACAAAACTCCTCCATTCTTTGAGAGATTCATATTTCCAAGAATCATACGATTGATCGGGGCTTCCATCGTGTTTGCACCTCCGCGGGAGTCTAGGGGACTACTTCTGCGTTCGCATCTAGTCGGGGCGAAGACCTCTTTTGTGGATAAGGTCATCACCATGGGTTCCGAGACCACTAAGTCGGTGGTGCCGCTGCGTGATGACTTCAAGGGCGGTGTCTCCGTGTTGAAGGCTCGGGAAATCCTCCACCTTTATTCCATTCGGCCGGGTTACTTGGTATTTAGGCAGAATGAAACGGCCCTCTTCATGAGGTATAACCCGCATCGATTTGCCCGGCAATCGAGTTATAACCAAGGAGTCCCGTTGGAAGCCTTCTTGGGAACACCTGCAGTCGGTCCAGAGGGAGTACGGAATGCGATGCATCACTTCATCCGGCTCAATACAGGCTCCTACTTTTTCATCAGTGAGCCCAGCTGTACCCCCAAGATACTCAATTCGTATGTGGCTTGGTACGCGCACGCGATGGGCCCAATTATCTTGATGGAGAAACGTCTACTGGTCGATCGTAGGGCTGCGCCTCCCGGCGGCAATCGCAAGGCTCCATTGCAGCCCAGGGTTCAGGTTATCCCTCCGACGAAAGAGGCCGGAGCTGATCGACCACGCGTGTTGGCCCCTCCGCGTGGATTGCCACTGCCTACTACGATGGATGCCCCAACGGCGCCCCGTGCTCCGACAGAGACGGTTAAAGCGGCATCGCCGGAGTCGGGTGCAGGAGCGGACATCGGGACTCGCCGCCCGAAAGTGACTGCCAAAACTGGCAAGCGCAAAACTGCTCCGGGTGGATCCAAGGCTGGTGAACAAAAGAAGAAGAAGTCCACCTTATCCCTCGACGCGATTCTTAACTTAGAGCCCGCGGCTCATTCTGCCGAGACTATATGTGAATACGGCAGCAACGAGGGTTTCGTGGTGGATCCTGCGGACACCAACCTAGCCGCCGCCATTGCAGAATCAGAGCGATCGGCGAGGCTCGAAGCGATGCTGAGTAAACTCGCTGAGTCCGGTAATCATCAGACGCCTTATTTGTTATCTCATTGCACTCTATATTGTTACATTTAACTAACTTTTGCTCCCTTTCTTAACAGGTATCTCCACTGAAGATGCTATCGCTGCATCCTTGAAGACCTTCCAAGAGGAGGAGAAGAAACGAGCCCTGGCAAGCGTCGGTATGTTTTATCCCTTTCTCTTTTATAAGGAAAGTTTGTTGTCTTTTTACGATAGTCGACCTGACCTTCTCTTGTTTCTTTACAGGGGTGGTATTAATCGGCGCAAGGACCCTTCCCAAGCCCGTCATCGAAGTCCCAGCTCTGTCGAAGCTGCCGCAAGAGCCTCGGCTTGATGCAACAACGAGGGATGCTCTGAAAAATCTGGAGGCATCCCTCTACACGGATGAGGAGGCTTCGCTCAAGGAAGCTCTGATGGCATCTGTCTCATCGGCTCAAGAGGAACGGAAGCGGTCCAGACGCGAGGCTAAGGCGCACAGAGCTGCTCTGGCCGCAGGGGCGGGCCCCAGCACTGTTCCTCGCGCTAGTACTCCTTCTGAAGAGCCCCCTGTGGCCCTGTCTACCGCTCGTCGGCAAGTTGCGCGCGCGGTTCGGAACGCCAATGATAAATCCGCTTCAGGTAGTACTCCTTTCAGAGCCTTGTTGTATGACTTGTAAAACTATTGGCTTATACATATCTCATCTTGCAGGGTCAAGTCCAACTGAGGGGGAGGCGGAGACGACCGTCGAACCCAAGGGAGCGGAAGAAGCGGTACTCGCCGAACCCGAACCGACAGTGGACAACTTTATCGGGGCCGTGGGGACTGGAGCCGAGATTAAGGAACCTACCGCGGAGAAAGTCATTGATGCCGTACCCGAAGCGGTGGCAGATGATATGATTGTCTCGACCGAGCCGCAGGCGGTAGAGGGCGAGGTACTTGAGGCTGGGGACCTCGTGGTGCCGGTGGACGGGGCAGCTGTAATCGCTGATCCTGAGGGAGCAGCAGGTGAGGCGGCCATGATTCCTGAGGACGAGCTAGGCGCTCCTTCTCAGGAATCTGGCAATGTTCCTATCTTGGCCCTCCCTGTCTATGGTTCCCCACCGCCTGCAGAGCTTGAGAGCATAACAACGGTTCCCCTTGAGTCAGGTGATGAAGCTACAGGCGGTGGTCTTCCGTTAGTGGAGGAGGGGACCGCCTCAGTTTCTGCTGGCAGCTCGTCAGGTAAAAATTTTTATCACCAGCATTCCCCCCTTTTTTTTTTGTATATATCTTGTGATCTCTTCTAACGAATTTGTTCTTGCAGGTGCGGCCAGTACCGATGCTCCACTGCTCGAGGGGGCACCGTCAACTACTGCTTTGGCAGTAGTCACCTCTCCGTCTTCCCTTGTGCCGTCACGGATGTTGGAAGGTATGGATTTACGACTCATGCATTAATCTTTCAAAAATGCAGCTTTTGTACTAACGTTACACCATTGTGCCTTTGCAGGAGTGCTTTTTGATCACTTGTATCAAGTGTTGCTCCCGCACTTTTCTTTCCCGTCCGAACTCGCTTCTCCCTCTAGTGGCGCCGGTAATATCTTTGTTTACCCCTTTTTTCTAGCAATGGGACGATTTCTAACTTTTCCTTTTCTTTATTGCAGTGCCACAAATCGAAGGAGGGGATGCAAGCCCTGTCGCGCTACCGGCCCTCCCGGCTTTGCCGTCCGCCGTACCTGGTATGGTAAATTTCCTTTTGGTAAACCTTCAACATCTTTTGAACCATCGTTTAAACCTGTTTTGTTTTGCAGCTATTGTTCCGGCTCCGGTCCCCTTCGAGGCTCGCGTCCTTTTACCGGCAGGCCCCTTTTTGAGACGTCCGTCTTCAAAGGGTGCGGTGATGAGTCTAGGCATGCTGAGCGGGTATATCGACGAGCTCAGCATGGACGCTCTCCCTTCCGCTGCAGATTTCGCCGTGGATGTTAACCCCATGTTAGCGGCGCTCGTAACTTTTCACAGCGAAGGCGTCGTTGAATCTTGGGTTAATCACTGCAGGGAGATTGAGGCTTGCTTGTACCGGCTGGAGTTGACGCGCCCTGCTCCCGAAGTTTTAGCTCTGAGCGCCCAACGCACAACTTGGCTCGAGCAAAGCACTTCGCACTCCCGCCACTTGGAGCAAGAAGCAGCTCGGAGACTAAGGGAATGCCAAAAGACCTCAAACGAAACGGCCCATCTGCGCGCTGAGGTTGAGGCAAATGCTGCCCAAGTGAAGACTATCTTTGAGGGTCTCTTGGAGCGCATCTCCCATGGGCTAAATTTAAAGAGGAAGCTTGACGTGGCTGAGCGCTATATCCCAAGTCGGGAGGCTGCTTATCAGGGCGTGAGGGAGCAGCTTGCACTGGTCTTGCGGCAACGAGCCCAAGTGGAGGCAGAGTTGACGGCGGTAGCCGAGCAGGAGAAGGCGTGGAAGGAGATATGCGAGCGATTGCTACATCTGTGCAAGACGCTCCCTTCCCAGTAGCTTCCATTGTATCAATATACTTGTAATTTTCTTTTTTGAATAAGATGTATACATTCTTTATTCTTTATACGATTCGCCATGTACTTGATTGAGTTAATAAATAAAGATACACATTTTTTTTTTTTTTAATGTCTTGTATCATTTCTTTGTTTTCTCCCTTCTCTTATTATCAGCATGCTGTCTTGATAAACATGTTTGACAGGTAACAGAGTAAGCATTTTGGTTTCTTCAAGATATAACGATGGCTTAGGCCGCAGGTTCGGATCTGCTGCCTAAGACTTTTCAACTCTATGAGCCGTGAGGGTCTCATAGAGACTTTTCTCCCTACGGATCGAGATGATCTCGTAAGTGGATTTTCTCCTTAGGAATCGTAAGGATTCCTAAGTGTGGTTTTCTCTCATAAGTCGAAAGGATCTTATGAGAGAATTTCTCCCTCTTACGAGTCGAGAGGGCTCATAAGCGGTTGTTTCCCTCTTTGTCGAGAATCGACTTCAGAGAGTGAGACCCGTGAATAGTATGCAAGAGACCATTTAGGATTGACTTGCAGGGTCCCATTGTTCAGGAAGCAAGTTTTTGAATCCTTACTGCCCGAGATGTGAGTCAGAAAATCTCTCGTCACGGAGTGTTTGTATCCGTGAGTTGAGAAGTTTTGCGAGGGATTATTTGTTTCCCAAGCGCCAAGGATTATTTGTGTCCTTGGGGTTTGAAACGAGTCGATGGTTCCCATGGAGGCGCTGGTGGCTCTGCGAGTCGACGCGGATCAGAAGGCTCTCGTCAAGGAGTGTTTGTATCCGTGAGTCGAGGAATTTGCTGGGATTATTTGTTTCCCAAGCGCCAAGGATTATTTGTGTCCTTGGGGTTTGAAACGAGTCGATGGTTCCTACGGAGGCACTAGTGGCTCTGCGGGTCGACGCGGATCAGGAGGCTCTCGTCAAGGAGTGTTTGTATCCGTGAGTTGAGAAGTTTTGCGAGGGATTATTTGTTTCCCAAGCGCCAAGGATTATTTGTGTCCTTGGGGTTTGAAACGAGTCGAGGGTTCCTACGGAGGCACTGGTGGCTCTGCGGGTCGACGCGGATCAGGAAGCTCTCATCAAGGAGTGTTTGTATCCGTGAGTTGAGAAGTTTTTGCGAGAGATTATTTGTTTCCCAAGCGCCAAGGATTATTTGTGTCCTTGGGGTTTGAAACGAGTCAATGGTTCCCACGGAGGCGCTGGTGGCTCTGCGAGTCGACGCGGATCAGAAGGTTCTCGTCAAGGAGTGTTTGTATCCGTGAGTTGAGAAGTTTTTGGAGAAGTTTTTGTGAGGGATTATTTGTTTCCCAAGCGCCAAGGATTATTTGTGTCCTTGGGGTTTGAAACGAGTCAATGGTTCCCACGGAGGCGCTGGTGGCTCTGCGGGTCGACGCGGATCAGGAAGCTCTCGTCAAGGAGTGTTTGTATCCGTGAGTTGAGAAGTTTTTGTTGAAGTCATTGGCTTCTTCGGTTGAAATGAACCGTTGAGGTTTGGCTTCGTTGTTTGACGGAATCCGCTGGGGAAGTATGGTTCCTTCTTTGTTTACGCCCTTGGATTGTATACAGGGATCGATGTGATCTTAACTGTAGGGCCAAAGTTTTATCATTTCTTCTTTTTATTTTATTTTATTTCCGCGATGCTCTATCATTTCAGCTTTTATATCGCGAAAGTCGCGATTGCCCAATCATTTCGGCTATTTTTCGCGGTGCCCAATCATTTCGGCTTTTTATTTTATTTTTACCCGCTGCTTTTTATTGCGGGTTGCCCGATCATTTCGGCTATTTCTTCATGCATATATTTTTACTTGCTGCTTTTTTATTGCAGGTCGCCTCATTATTTCGGCTATTTCGTATGCATGTGCGGCCTACTGGCTTTTTGCTGTAAACCTGAAATTGGACACCGATTTCGGCATCAGCACCGCTACAACTAGGATATTGCCAGGAGCGAATCATCATTTGCCTCTGTCGTTGTCGAACAAAGGAGGCTTAGCGACCAGGGTTAGGGTCCTGTCGGCTAAGGCTTTTGACTTCATGAGCCGTAAGGGTCTCGTGAAGGTATTTCTCCCTACAAGTCGTGGGGATCTTGTAGGTGTATATTTTTTTTTTTTAGGAATCGTAAGGGTTCCAAAGTGTTTTGTTCCTCCGAAAGTCGTAAGGATCCTACAGAGGGGGTTTTCTTCTTGTAAATCGAGAGGGCTTACAAGGGTTATGCGAACATATCCCCGGTCACGAATGGACCTTGATTAGGGAAATGTTTATTCGCGCCCGTGGATTGTATACAAGGGTCAATATTGAGCCACCTGTAGGGCAATATTGGAAGTTTGTGGGGGCTTGCTTAAGCACAGGTTTAGGTTTCTGTAACTTAAGACTTTCAAATCTCATGAGCCGTGAGGGTCCCATAAGAGAGTTCTCCCTACGAGTCGTGAGGATCTCGCAAGCGTATTTTCTCCTTAGGAATCGTGGGGATCCCTAAGTGTGTTGCTCCCTTGTGAGTCGTAAGGATCTCACGCGGGTAGTTTCTCCTTACAGGGTCGAGAGGGCTCTGTAAGGGTTCTTTAACGAAGTTGCGCCCTTTCAGGTTTTCACAAACATTCGCCGGTAGTCCTGCTGTTTTTACTCACGGAGCCCTTTCGGGTTTTCATCCGTGCCCATCTTTCTTATGGACATACCGTTTTTTTTTTTTTTTTTTTTTTTTAATCTCGTTAGTCTAAAGATGCAGCGGTAGTAGTTTAAAGACGTTTCGGTCTGATATTAGTTTAAGGACATTTCGGTCCAGCGTTGAGAGGGCTGGCTACTGCTTATAAAGCTTGAGCTTAGGAAGATAGCGAGCGGACATAGTCGTCGTCATCTACCATTGACCTAGGCTGTGGCTCATTAAGCGTAGTATTTCTTTAGGAAGCGACCGTTTATTGGCCTGAAAGGCCTTTCACCGTGCTTGTCCATGAGTAGATAGGCCCCGCCTTGGTAGACCTTATCAATGATGTACGGTCCTTCATAGTTTGGCTCAAACTTTCCCCGCTTGGCGCGATTGGGGATCATGGGCCTTTTGACCACTAGCACGAGTTCGCCTTGATGGAACGTCCTCGGTCGGGTCAATCTTTCGTATGAGCGCGTCATCTTTGCTTTATAAGCCTCTAGATCTTGTTGCGCTATGAGCCGTGTTCCTTCAAGGGCGTCAAGCTCCTCAAGTCGGAGGTGAGCATTTTCTTCATCCGTCAGCTCGTAGTGAACTGCCACTCGCAAAGAGGGTAATTCTATTTCGAGAGGGAGTACTGCTTCCGTCCCAAACACCAACGCGTATGGCGTTGTTTTTGTGGCTGTCTTGAACGTAGTTCGATACGCCCAAAGAGCTTCTTGCAACCTCTCGTGCCAGTCTTTCTTATTTCGGGATACTGTTTTCTTTATGATCTTCGTCAAGGTCTTGTTGAAGGCTTCAGCTAGACCGTTAGCTCGCGGATTATAAACTGAGGAATATCTCCAGTCTATATTATGCTGCTGTGCGAAGCGGCTAATTTTATGGCTTCGGTAGGCTGGCCCGTTATCGGAGATGATCCGTCGCGGAGTTCCAAACCGATATATGACATGCGTCTTGAAGAAATGGAGGATGTTCTCCGTTTTTACTTCCTTCAACGGTACCGCCTCTGCCCATTTGGAGAAGTAATCAGTCGTCGCCAAGATGAAACGATGTCCCTTTGACGATGCTGGTTCGATGGGGCCGACTATGTCAGTTCCCCACATTTCGAATGGCCAACTAGCCACTGTTGGATGCAATGGATTGGGATGCTGATGGATAAAGTCCCCATGAATTTGACATGAATGACATTGCCTCGCATATTCGAGGCAATCCTGCATCATCGTGGGCCAGTAATAGCCCATCCGCTTTATCTTCAACTTCATCTTAGGGCCTGCTTGGTGGGAACCGCAGAGTCCGTCGTGAACTTCTTGGATGACCCTTCTCGCTTCATCAGGTCCTAAGCATCTCAACCACAGAGAATCGAATGACCTCTTGTACAAAGTATCATTGACGAAGGCGAAAGACAGAGCTCGTTTCGTGAGCTGATGTCTTATGGACGCTTCTTCAGGCATTCGGTGGAACTTGAAGTAATCTATGAAGACTTCTCTCCAGTCTTCGGCCTTCTCATGATCTTTTATTTGTAGGGTCGCTTGCTCAGTTGCTCCCTTTTCTTTATATGATCCTGGGGGTATTTCTGTTGGGGCAAGCACTCGACGGCTTTGTACCACGATTCTAACGTCGTCGAGGTTTTCGTCAGCCAGTTCTTTAGCAAGTTTGGCTAGTGCGTCCGCTTTGCTGTTTTCCGCTCGCGGTATGCTCTCCAAAGTGTAGGAGGGAATTTGGGTTAGCAGTTGTTGCACTTTCTCACCGTATTTCACCAACTCCGGTTTGCACGTTTGGTAGTCGCCGTTCACTTGACTGACGACCAGTAGGGAATCCCCATATATGAGTAGGTCTTCAATTCCCATATCAATGGCGATCTCGAGGCCTGCTATCAAAGCCTCATATTCAGCTTCATTATTCGTTCTCGGCTCTGTCAAGGAGAAGGCGAATCGCATTATTCCTCCTTATGGGGTTACGAAGATAAGACCTACCCCTGATTTGATCATGGACGTATTTTGTTTATGCTTTTTCATGGAAGATGCTCCATCGAAATAAAGCTCCCACCGGGTATCACCACTGTCGATTGCATCAAACGCATGTCTGTCTGGCAAATCGCAATTTAAAGGAGAATCGGCAGGGATGGGATGCTCAGCAAGGAAGTCGGCGATGGCCTGGCCCTTCACTGCTCTGAGAGGTTGATATGTTATCGAAAATTCCATCAAGAGCAGGGCCCATTTAGCGAGTCGCCCTGTCAATATGGCTTTTGACATTAGATATTTGAGAGGGTCGACTTTTGAAATCAGACGGACTTCGTGTGCCAACGCATAGTGCCTAAGCTTTGTTATTGCGAAGATCAATGCCAGGCAGTGTTTTTCAATGGGAGAGTAATTGCTTTCTGCCCCCAGCAGAACTCGACTCAAGTAATAGAGTGCTCTTTCTTTCCCTTGATCGTTTTCTTGTGCCCATAATGCGCCTAAGGAACCTTCGAGGGCGGTTGTATAAAGAATGAGAGGCTTCCCCTTAACCGGGGCAGCCAACACCGGCGGGTTCTGCAGGTACTGCTTGATCTCGTCTAGTGCGCCTTGGCATTTTTGATCCCAAACGAACGGGGTTCCTTTCTTCATCAGGTGACTATATGGCCGGCATTTTCCTGAGAGGTTGGCTATAAATCGCCGTATGTATGCGAGTTTCCCTTGGAGAGACCGCAGCTGTTTGAGAGTCCTCGGCGGAGGCATTTCCATGATTGCTTTAATCTTTGACGGATCTATTTCAATACCTCGGTGTCGAACAACGAATCCCAGGAATTTGCCCGAGGAAACCCCGAACGCACATTTAAGAGGATTCATCTTCAGGTTGTACTGCCGAAGGCGTTGAAATACAGTCTTCAGATGCTCGAGATGTTCCTCGTATGATTTGCTTTTAACCACGAGATCGTCGATATAGCATTCAACGATTTCGTGTATAAGGTCGTCGAAGATCTTTGTCATGGCCCTCTGATAAGTAGCACCAGCGTTCTTCAAACCAAAGGGCATCACTTTATAACAAAATATACCAAGAGGAGTCCTGAAGGCTGTGTGCTTCTGGTCTTCGGGATGCATTTTTATCTGGTTATACCCCGACGAGCCGTCCATGAAGGAGAAAACCTCATGAGTGGATGTATTGTCTATCATAAGTTCAGTGACTGGCACTGGGAAATCATCTTTTGGGCAGGCTTTATTAAGATCCCGAAAGTCTACGCATATGCGCACTGTCCTATTTTTCTTCATCACTGGGACGATGTTGGCGATCCATTCAGGGTACTGAACTTCCTGAATGAAGCCAGAGTCGATTAACTTTTTGACTTCGGTGTTTATGCTCATCTCAAGCTCGAGTCGCATCCTTCTTGGCGCCTGTTTGACTGGCTTGATGTCTGGGGATATCGCCAATTTGTGTACAGCAATTTCTGGATCTAATCCCGGCATTTCGGAATAGTTCCACGCGAAGCAATCTTTGTGCTGTAGAAGCACATCCTTTAACGCGGCCACCCTTTCTTCAGATAGTAGCTCGCTGATGAATGTCGGTCGCGGGTCATTTGCCGTTCCCAACTCGATTTTCTTGAGGTTATCTGCAGTAGTGTGGATTCCATCCTCCAGTTCTTTCGGAGCTGGGGGAAATTCTGAGATTACCTCATCGCTGTCGTTTTCAAAGCACCAAGGGAGGTTGTTCATGTCCTCGGACCCTTCTTTTAATATTGTTATCACATGGCAGGTGCGAGTTTCCTGCCAATCCCAATGCGGGGTTGGTTTTATTCTTGTGTTTTTGGGTTCGTGCTTTTGCGGCGGCGCTACCTTCCAACTGTCAGACAATGCGAATTTGCCAAGCTGATATTGGTCCTCAACCCAATTCTTAAAGGTGAAACAATCTTCAAGCGGATGCCCTACTACTCGATGGTAAGAGCAATAATTTGGGTTGGAGACTTCGCCCGCTTGCTCAGGGTGTTTAGACTCTGGCAGAGTAAGCATTCGATGTTTCAGAGCAAGCTCAAGTATTTTCCTTGTTTTGTTCTGAGGAAACGAGTATACTCGACCCATTTTCTTCATGATGGCTTGGTCAACAACGCTCGACTCTCGGATGCGTGGCTTCTTAGCTTTGCCTTGTGGTTGTCGAGCGCTTCTCTTGCCTTTCAACTTATTTCTGCCTTCGAGTCGAACCTTCTTCATAGCAGGTTGACAAGGGGCGGCGTTTTCGTCTTTCATCGCCCTCTGAAGGAGGCGCCGTGTCTTGGCCTTCTCATAGATTGCCATTTCACGATCATGATCATCTCGGGCTTCTCGACTGGCATCCCTTGTAGGTTTGCTCATTTGGCCTTCAGACGATGGGTTAGGAGGTCTTGCATCGGGAACTTTTACTGATTCAGGATTAGCGTCTTCCCAGTGAGCGTCTGCTTCTTCGTCAAAGTCATACATGACATAACAGCTGTTTATTAGCTCACGTTTCTTTGAGCGAATATACCCGAGTCCTTTCGTCTCTGTTCTCCCGTTAGGCAGTTTGCACTGAGTCCCGGGAACGTTCCAGACCTTGTCATAGAATTTGGCTTTTCTAGCGGTCTGTGTGAAGGACATCCCTTGGCGTTTCAGCAGTTTCTTTAAACCTTGGGTGTAATATCTGGGAAGACGGATAAGTTGGAGCCTGTCGAGCGTGGGATCCGCGCCGTGCCAAATTTCTTTTTCCACCTTGTTTTCTTCAGAACGGTAGAATAGAATTGCTTTCTCGCCTTTTCGTCCGGGAGGGATATAGAATGTCTGCAATTCTTCTACGCTGTTGGTGTCAAGTGCATCCAGTTCTTTGTAATGTTCAAGCGGCACCATGATTATCTGTAAACTTCGCTCTTCATCGGCAGAAGCCCGTATCGAAGGCCGAGCAGGGAATACAGCATGAACTTCATCCTCTGAGTCACTACCGAAGATCAATGAAGGAACAGATGGTCCTGGCCTGGTGGACCGGGACGGACCTGAATAAATTATATCCTCCTCCTCCTCGGTGTCACTGCCGAAGACAGGGATGGTTGCGTTAGTTTTGTTCTCCGGTTTGTGACACCTTTCCGTGTCTTCGAAACTCGGTAGGAAGTATTTGGCATCTTCATACTTGCGAACTTCGTTCACGGAAAATGGATTCAACTCTCCTGCCACTGTGTATTCGAGGCCGTCCCTAGAATACTTCATGCACTGATGCTGTGTAGAAGGGATGATATTGTATTCGTGTAGCCATGGTCGGCCGAGCAGAGCATTGTAGCACGTCTTGGCGTCTATAACATGGAACTTGATGTCTGTGACGAGCACCCCGAAGCGTAGCGTCAATATCACAGATCCAAGAGTCTTTGAGGATTGAGAATCGAAACCGGAGATGGTGATTTTGTCCCGGGCGAGGTGTTGGACACTCATGCAAATCTCCTTTAACACTCGCACATTGAGTAAATTGACAGACGACCCGTTATCGACCAAGATTTTTCCTATCTTTATGTCATGGCAGTATCCTGAAACATAAAGTGGGCGATTGTGCTCACACGTTCCGAGGAGAAGGTCTTCATCACCAAAAGCAACGTCGGCTGTGTGCACCTCTTCCAATTCATCCTTCATCTTTTGTTCGGCTAGGAAAGCCTGGAACTGGTCCGGATCTTGTAGGGCCTTAATCAAAGAATCCCTCGCTTCTTTCGATAGCAATAGGGCATCGAGAATGCTGAGTTGTGAGGGTAGCTTTCTCAGATGCGCCAAGACATTGTAATCTACTTTATTCCTTTTTGGGGGATTCTTGGCGGTTAACTCTTCCGCAACTTGGTCATCCAAAGCGATGTCTTCAGAGACCTTCTCTTTCCCTTTGTTTTTCTTATTCAAGGGTCCGAGGTTCTTTTCGGGTAATGTTCGATTGCGCAGCTGTATATTCTCGCAGGCCTTCGGTTCTTTTTCTTTTCCCGAAGTGGATTCTTCGAAGAGGGGGCCAAGCTCTAGCTCTTCATCGGAGTCGCTCCCAAATGTAGGCACTTGTGACCCGGTAGTGTTAACCATGTGACAATTGCCGGCAGCTCTTTCAAGTTCTTTAGTCGTATTTCTTTGCTCTCGGCGAATTTTACGTTTTTCCCGTTTAAATCGTTGTCGATTAGCGACGTATCCTTGCCACCATCCATGGAAAGCTTTGCAATCTTGGGTGGAATGTGAGACCTTCTGATGGTATAAGCAATAAGAGGGATGCATTTCTACCGTGCCAGTAACTTTTTCTTCAGAGGGTGGTAGCTTCATGCCCATCGATATGGCCTTAGCAAATTTCTTTTTTATCTTGAATTGACTTTTGTCAGCGGTGGAGGCATTTTGCTCCAGCGGGATCATTTCGGCTCCTTCCTCAAGTCGCTGACGCTTGGCTCTTTCGAATATAGCCGTCTCGCGCTCTCGATCAGCCTTGCTTTTCAACCGAGCTTCATTAAGAAACGCGCTAATCATTTCAACCGGTAACCCTGGGGTTCCTGATTCGGCTTTTGCCCCCAGCGTTTCAGTGCCAGAAGTTCCTTCATCGTTCGTGGTCGAATGGGAGATCATATGACAGCTTGCTACATATTCATCAGACTCATCCGATGAACTTTCTCTTTCATCTTCTTTTTGGAAGATGTGATCAAGGAAATCTTGGAGCGTGATGGGAGTTCGCGCCTTTTGGTTATATTCATCCAGCGCATTGACTTGCTTTTGTAAGTCCGTGCGCTTGTCGCCAGGCTTCACGGGCTTCTTAGATTTCTTCTTCTTCTTTTTCGAAGATTTTGACGGCTGGCTATGAACGCTTGAACTACCACCATCGGTCTTCGGAGTCGGTCGTGGCTTCAACATTCCCTCAATAACCTGCGGTTCCAAGGGGTTCTTCCACTTGACCGCTGGGCAGGTTTGAAGATCATTTAGCATTCTTTTCGTTTTGGCCGATAATACAACTTCCCAGGGAGCCTCTTCAATAACGGAGCATGTTGCCCCCGGCGTATTCGTCCCTTTATAGGTGTGGGGCTGCGGAGGGTTCACCTTCCATTTGTCAGACAGCGCAAATTTGCCCTGACGGTATTGATTCTCAAGCCAATTTTTGAAAACGTAACAGTCTTCGATTGGATGTCCCAACACTCTGTGATAAGGGCAGTAATTAGGATCGTTGACGTCATTCGGTTGTGACGGACGTTTTGGATCTGGCAGATTTATGAGCCTGTTGCGCAACGCCAGCTCGAATAGCCTCCTTGTTTTATCACGGGGGAAGGAGTAAGCACGTCCCATCCTGTCCTCAAGGGGTACGTATGGGCGTGTATTGTTTGGACGAGCAGCCGGCTTCGAGTCGCTCGGTTGTTGTTGGGCATTGGCGACGATGATCGCTTTTCCCTTTCCTTTATCGTTTCGGGAATCCGGCTTCGGGAGAGGGGGTTTATGGCCCATCTGGTCCATCTGCGCCAATTTGTCGATCAAAGCCTGGAAGGAAGTTGGCTTGAAGAACATCATAAATTGTGAAATAGTTGCTTGTGGATCAAGGGTTCCAACAAACATTCCCACTGCAGGGGCTTCTTCTATGCGCTGTTCACATTTAGACCATAGATTACGCCACCGTATAGCGTACTGAACCCACGTCTCGCCGGGTTTTACCCTGGCATTGATCAGTGCCGTCATCGGGGTACGCTCGCCGGCACTTGCAAAACGTTGGGTGAAGAGCAGCTCCATCTCCGCAAAGGTTTTAATAGAGTCGTTGGGGAGCTCGGAATACCATTCGAAAGCCGTGTCTGATAAGCTTCCAACGAATTGGCGCAGCAAGAGTTTGTCGTCGCCTCCAGTGTTACCACACAGCGCCCTGAACTGGGCAACGTGTTGATGGGGGTTGCCGGTCCTCTTGTAGACATGAAACTTAGGAATTGTGTAACCTGGCGGGTACTTAATTTGATCATACCAGCCCGGATATGGCCGCCCCGTTTTCACGATCTGACCGGCTGCTTCAACCGCCTGATGCGCCCGTATTTGTTGAGCAATATATTCATCCAAATCAGCTTTTGATATGGTATCCTCTTTAGCTGCGGATAGAGCCGGTGGAGGATTCGATGTCTCTCCCCTATCATCTTCAAGAATGATCGGGGAATCTCCAGCAGGTGGATCTGGTTGAATCATCATACCCACCACATCCTGGAACAGGAGGGCCATTTTCTTTATGCTGGCCGCCTGTTCCGCAGCCTCTTTGTCTCTCTTTTCCAGTATTCGGCGGAGGAACTCAGCGTCGGTCTCCTCCTCTTGGCGTTCATCTAAGGACGTCTCAGGATTCTCTTTTGGCCCCGTGAGTGCAGCCATTGTAGTCATCATCTCCTGGAGCTTTTGTTGCTGCTCCTGAGACCTGGTCACTGACCGGGTAAGCGGTCGGTGACCCGTAGAAGTACGACTTTCTTCTTTTCCTGAAGCCATATAGATCGTATGAACTGTTATGCCCCCTGACTTGGGGCGTTTAGGTTCACCATTGTTAACTCTTGCTGCTGTTGCGGGAGCTTTCTCTGGCCTCCTTCTTTTGTAGACCTTTGAGGTTGAAGGAGCCGTTGAAGTGGGCATTCTAGCATTTGTTGCCCCCTGCTGTTTAATGGGGCAGTTTTTGTTATTCTCCACCTTCGCCTTTTTCTGGTGACGCAAGTGGTCCGGATCGATCACAGAGTTTCGAACCCTGCGCCATACTTTATAAACTTTTGATGACAGCCGTTGAGGGGGCTGTTCCTGTTTCGTCTCCGGAGCTTTTTCCATGGGTGGAAGAGACTTTTTCAATGTAGCAACTGGGGAGTTCTTTCTCACCTTCCTCAGCAATTCAAAGCTGTTCCCAGTTGGAACAGCAGCGTTACCTCCGCCACTGGAGCAGGCGGGGTTAGCCCTGAAGGGGAGTTGCCTCCTGCTTTCCTTATTCGCTGCCAATGGCGACGTCGCGCACGACGAGCCATTGGGACTGACTCAGATATCGGGATAGTTTCTTATTGCCCCTTGTTTGGGTGTGGGGTAACTGCCAGTGTCAGCCTATCAAAGACTGATGCTTTTTGATCAGCTGAAGGAGGAGTAGGAACCGTCAATCTTGTGAAGACTGACTTTCTGATAGGAGAAGCCGCTTCAACGACTTCCGAAGCTGTGGCCGTTGCCCTCTTTGGGACAGCCACTTTATGATCCTGACCTAGCCTGGTGAAAACAGAGGCTGTCAGCTTAGTAGCGGGCGACCCGTTGACAGGGGTCGTAGTAGCAGTGAGCCGGTCGAATACCGACTTCTTGTTCGCTTCTGGTGCGGATATCGGCATGGAAAAGCTTGCAGGTGAGACCATGGTCCCGAAAAATAAACCGGTGGTGGCCTGAGTCACCTGGTCTACCGGCAGAGTCAGGAAGGAAGCCGCCTGGGGCCCATATGCTACACCTCGCGGTGAGGTGGAACGTCCGCTGCAATGGCAGTTCGAGCAGTTGGTGGCCATTGAATCTTGAGTTCTGCGCCAGACAAAAGACCAAATCTTAGCAACTTGAAATTCGAGGACAACCATTTAACAAACCGCGATTGGTTCGCGAAGACGACACACGAAGTGTGGAGTGGAAAGAGGAAAAGGTCCCACCGGGCGTGCCAGAATCTGTTCCCCTCCGAACGGCGGCCTGCGACGTTAGGACGTCACGTGCCTGAGGTTCGGGGCAGATGCTATTTGGTTTTATCCGTCTACCTCTCCGAAGATGCCAAGTTGATTTATGGCACCGTGTATCGGAGGTTTAGACGGATGCGGCCGATGTAGCAGACTTTGTCAGATTCCCCCTCGCTTGAGGGGTTTTTGATTGTGGGGACGCTCTTCCCTGCAGGCGCAAGCCCCTGCAGTTAATTACGCTACCGCTTTGCGGTAACAACTTTCTCCTTCTCCAGAATTTCACTTCGTGTCGTGTGTGTTTGTTTTGTTTGTGGCTGCCCGTGGATTGTATACGGAGACTGAGTAATGCCGTCGCCCGTAGGGCGTGGATTAGTCCAAATCCGTATTTACTTAGATTTGGGTTTGGTGTTTTTAGTTTAAGGATGCATTAGTCGCGTTGCGACTAAGATCAACTTAAACATTCGTCAAGGATACGTTAGTCTTGCTTTGGACTAAGATCAACCTGACGTGGTGATTCATTTAATTTATGGCCATCGGGACTCATCACCTCTCTAACATCGTTGAAGGATTACAACGATAGGTGTCAGAGGAGCTCAGAGATGTACCCTTGAACCAAAGCTGATTGAGGGTTTTATAATCCATTTAAGTGCTTAAGGATACGTTAGCCGTATTTGGGGCTAAGATCAACTTAAACGGGATCGTTTAGATCCGGCAAAAGAGCAATTGGCTCTATTGTTCCAGTTTAGGGACGTAGTGGTCCCTTATTAGTTTAGGGACGTCTCGGTCCGATACCAGTTTAAGGACGTAGTGGTCCATTATTAGTTTAGGGACGTTTCGGTCCGATGCCAGTTTAGGGACGTAGTGGTCCATTATTAGTTTAAGGACATTTCGGTCCATCGCCAGTTTAGGGACGTGGTGGTCCGTTATTAGTTTAGGGACGTCTCGGTCCGATATTAGTTTAAGGACGTCTCGGTCCGATATTAGTTTAAGGACGTTTCGGTCCAATATTAGTTTAAGGACGTTTCGGTCCAATATTAGTTTAGGGACATCTCGGTCCGATATTAGTTTAAGGACGTCTCGGTCCAATATCGATGTGTGGTCGTTGGGACCCGTCACCTCTTTGACGTCGTTGAGGAATTACAACGACGGATGTCAAAGGAGTTCGGAGATGTACCCTCGAACCGGTCGTGACCTGGTTTATGAGAGGCATTTAATTTAAGGACTTACAGCCAGGATTGGGTTAAGTCCAATTTTTATTTTAGGCTCTGCCCGATTAGAAGAATCAATCTGAACAAGGCTCTGCCCCCTTTTATTATTTTGCAAGTCTGATTTTGGGCCAGGCCCTTTTAAATAATGAGTTACAAAAAAGCTCAGGAATTCTCCACACAGGGCCTTGCCCTTTTATTTATTCTGCAATTGGGCTAGGCCCTTTTAAATAATGAGTTTCAGAAACTCAATAATTTTCTTGAGTTGGGCCAGGCCCTTTTAGATGATGAGTTGCAGGAACTTAAGAGATGTTCTGTAATTTAGTTTGGGCCAGGCCCTTTTAATGAGTTTGCAGAAACTCAGGAATTTTCCCAACAGGGCCTTGCCCTTTTATTTATTCTGCAATTTAATTTGGGCCAGGCCCAAAACAAGGGGTTGCAGAAACCCTAGAAACCTTTAGGTTTAAGAACACAAGTGCATGGCACTTTTGATTTGAATTTGGATCTAAGAAAAACAAGTTCTTGTTTTTTCCTGATCATACAGAACCGAGGGTTCATATTAAGTGCAAGGCACTATTTATTATTTTTTTATTTATATATTTTTTTTAGAACCAGGGGTTCCTATCAAGTGCAAGGCACTATTTATTTTCTCATTTTCTGTTCTTCAGAAATTTTACCTTCTTTTCTTTGTTTCTTCTTCTCTGTTCTTAATCTTCACCAGCTCTCTTTTTTTCTCAGAAGTTGATGCCTTTTTAATGAGGTCAGGGGTCTTATTTATAGTGTCCACAAAGTTGTTGGATTTGTTAACAAAATCTTTCCTGAATTATTTTGGGAATTTTCCCACCATTGGATCAGAGATCCAAGGGTCCCTGTTTTACAGGAGAACAGAAAAGATCCACTTAAATTTTCATTCAGTTGCTGCGCAACTCACCAGCGCGTGACACGTGTCACGCATCTGTGCGCTTGCGCAGTTGCGGTTGCGCAACTGCGCAGACACGTGTCGCGTATCGGTGCGATTGCGCAGTTGCGATTGCGCAACTGCGCAGACACGTGTCACGCATCGGTACGCTTGCGCAGTTGCGATTGCGCAACTGCGCAGACACGTGTCCCTCATCTGTGCGCTTGCGCAGACACGTGTCACGCATTTGTGCGTTTGCGCAGTTGCGATTGCGCAACTGCGCAGACACGTGTCACGCATCTGTGCGCTTGCGCAGACACGTGTCACGCATCTGTGCGCTTGCGCAGTTGCGATTGCGCAACTGCGCAGACACGTGTCACGCATCTGTGCGCTTGCGCAGACACGTGTCGCGCTGCCATGCATTTGCGCAGTTTAAGTCTTAATTACGTTTTCTGAAGAGCCTTGCTCTGATGGGACGCACCGTCTCGGGCGTTACGCTGCCGAATTGGTTTCTGCCACATGGCAAATTGCGCACTGCGCACGGAAACCGAAGCGTTGCTTCAAATTTTGAATTTTCAAAATTCAGTAGAGTTTTGCTCTGATTGGGGGAAACAACTGTGCGCCTCCTTCAAAACTTCTTCACGAATGTCTTCTTTTGGCATACACAAACGGCTACCATACCGCAACGAACCATCTTCATGAATCAACAAGTCCGTTCGAAGTCCTGCTTCAACCTGTTCTCGAAACTTCTGCAATCTTGGGTCTTGTGACTGCGCTGCTTTAATACTCTCGACCAATGACGACTGTACTTGCAGCTGCATCAACTGTCCCGAAGAATACGGTAGCACAATCTCCAACTCGAATCTCCGAAAATCTTCGATAAGCTCCTTCTGTGCAGTCAACATCTGAATTGCTGGCAATAGACTAAGCGCATCCGGCACAACATTAACTTTCCCTGGATGTTACTTAAGATCAAGATCGTAGTCAGCCATCAGCTCTAACCATCTACGCTATCTCATGTTAAGCTCTTTCTGTGTGAACACGTACTTTAGCCTTTTATGATCGGTGAATACTTCGACCCTTTCGCCCAATAAATAGTGTCTCCAAATCTTCAAAGCGAAAATCACAGCTGCTAGCTCCAAATCATGAGTTGGGTAATTCTTCTCATTGGTCTTCAACTGTCTTGATGCGTAAGCTATAACCTTCCCATGCTGCATCAGAACACATCCCAAACCTTTCCCAGATGCGTCGCTGTGAATCACCAATCCTCCGGAACTGTTTGGTACGGTCAAAATAGGAGTGGTTATCAATCTCTATTTCAACGCCTCAAAAGCTGACACACACTTATCCGTCCATACAAACGGTATTTTCTTGCGCGTAAGCTTGGTCAAAAGCTCAGCCAAACGAGCAAAATTCTCCACGAACCTTCTGTAATACCCGGCAAGTCCAAGAAAGCTTCTGATCTCTGCTACGTTCTTCGGAATCGGCCAATCTCGAACTGCTGCATTCTTCTCGGGATCAACGGCGATTCCATCTCCGGATACGAATGCCCCAAAAACTTTAGTTCTTCAAGCCAAAACTCGCACTTGCTCATTTTTGCATACAATCTTTCTTGCCTCAATGTCTGCAGTGCGATCTTCAAGTGTTCTGCATGCTCTTCAATGCTCCTCGAGTAGACCAGAATATCATCGATGAACACCACTATAAACTAGTCCAAGAACGGTGAAAAGATTCGGTTTATCAAGTCCATAAATATTGCCGGTGCATTCGTGACTCCGAATGGCATCACAAAATACTCGTAATGTCCATACCGAGTTCGGAACGCAGTCTTCCAAATATCTTCTGATTTAACTCGGACCTGATGATATCCGGATCGCAAATCCAGATTCGAGAATACCCTCGCGCCACTGAGTTGCTCGAATAATTCTCCAATGCCAGGGATCGGTTGCTTGTTCTTAATAGTCACCCGGTTTAATTCTCGATAATCAATGCACATCCTCCTTGTACCATCTTTCTTCTTTATTAGAAGAACTGGAGCCCCCAAGGTGAATTACTGCTACGAATCCAATCCTTCTCAAGTAATTCGGTAACCTGCATCTTGACCTCTTCCAACTCCACTGGTGCCATTGGATAGTACGCCTTTGAGATTGGCGCTGCACCAGGAACAAGATCGATCGCGAACTCCACATCTCATTTTGGTGGTAAACCCGAGATGTTCTCGAACACGTCCATGAACTCTCGAACTACAGCTGGCGCTTCCTCCTTATTAACTTCCATCGACGAAAGAACGGTGCTTGTCGGCCTGGCCCTAAACTCGACTGGTCTGACAGAACTGCTATCTTCAGCAAAAACAAACCCCGGATGTCCGGGAATCTGGAAAATCACTTTCTTTGCCCTACAATCAATGTGAGCGTGGAAAGTGCTAAGAAAATCCATTTCCAAGACAACTTCATAACTGCCGGTATCGATCACCAAGAAATCTGCAAAATATGAACTGGTAAGCAATGAAACTGAGAGAACCAAGGTAATAAAACGACCATGGAACAAGGAAATGAATCAAGGCTAGGACTCCAAGAACTTCAATAGAGCACCGCATTGTAACCATGCTGCAATTCATAGTTACAATCACATAACTCCGTTCAAGTCGCTCAAATCCTAGTATCAGAATCAAAAGAATACGACGAGAGAAACAATAAGGAACCAAAAGGATTCAAGCCGAGATGCAAAATTGTTTGTATATCGTCAAGACCAGTGTCAAGATAAAAATATAATTCAAGAATCACGATAACAAGATGGCAGGACATGTTCCTAATCACGGATTTTCTGATTCGTGTATTGGGTCCAATACCTAACTACAAAAGAATCACACCCAATAAACCTAAATCCTATGGCTCTGATACCAAACAAATCCTGTCACGCCCCGCTTCCCAGAGTGCGCTAAGATAGTGTCACGCCCCGCTTCCTAGAGTACGCAAGATTGGGCACGTGACATAGCCAACCATGCTACCTGTGGGTAGGAAGTATCCATCCACAGTCACATTACGGTTGTAGAGATATCAAGAACAATATAAATAAACTAAACTATCACATATCCAAATCCATAATAACAAGAGTCAATAAACAATAAGTGCGGAAGCAAATGATCCAATACAATAAATAAATAGTACGTCCCATAATGCGGGCTCACATCTGGAAATGAAATGAAATAAATAAACTAATCACTAAGGAACTCACAGTTCAGCCTGCTGGCTGAAGTACTCCTGCTCGGTCGTCGACAGTGGTAAGGAATCTGGGCCATGCAAAACCCAGACGTCAGCGCGTCATGTCAACCAATAATATAATAAGAACATGGTAATAAGCAATGCAGGGATGAACATGAATAAAGCAGTACTATGAAATAACAGTGCAGGGTAATGTGCAGCGGGTAACTAAACTGTCCTATCAGGTTTCTACTCTATAGTCTTTGAAATCAATTGATGAATCGTCGATGTAACTCAATAGTATCCCGTACATACCCGGGACCACGGCCACAATATTCTCGGCTGCAGCTGAGACATGCCGCTAGGCACAAAACAGGAAAGTGTACACTCGGTAATACCCCGTACATACCCGGGATCACGGCCACAATATTCTCGGCCGAAACCGAGACATGCCGCTAGGCACAAAACAGGAATGTGTACACTCGAACAGGTAGTGAACTGTCGAGTTACAAGTCAGGTTCATCTTTGATTTCCCCATACCCCCAAGTTATGTATGTTAGGTCAGGTATTCAGTAGTCAAGGACTAATGCCAACACAGAATCAGGTAAAAGCAGGTCTGTCTGGATAGACAGCAGGAATGGTCCATGAGGACCCCAAGTCAGGCTTGTTGGCATTAGGCATGAAATCAGGTAGCAGGTCAGGTCAATATGTAATGTGATCGAGTGGGTGCTCTCAACAGGTATACAATCGAATAAGTAACAGCAGCAAGAAATTTAAAGTAAACAGCACTAATAGTCACTTAATCACGATGGTGCTTGTATTATCTTTATTAACAGGTTCAAGCACCCTTGGGGTGCAATAGTCACGAAGTGAAACGATATCAACAACATAAAGTAATGAAGCTACATGAATTTAAACTAAGCATAATAATTGTCTCATGGGTGATTTAACAAATGAAGCGAGGACGATCTACTTGGTTTAGTTAGTTAAAGTGTGGATTGATAGCAGACCGATTAATTACAAGAAACTACTATACCGATTCAATGTAAGAATAATTGTAACCGTCAATTCTAAGTTATAAAATAATATGATAATTAAGTGTATAGCAAGACTTGATCTTGTGTACTAGCATGTTAAAGCAAGTATTCGGATACTTGCCTCGACGGTTTCGCAAACCGGAAAGCACGGATGCAATGTCGGCGGAAAACACGAGACGGGTGCACGGGCCACGGATCGAGTCCTAACAGCGAACAGTGGGACCACCCGAACCAGAGTACTTTGCTGGAGCGTCGGGTCCAAACGACGGCACGGTCGGAATCCGGCAAAAGTCAAAGGCGACGAAGTTAGCAAACACGATACACGTAAACACAGACCAGCGAGGGGGTTATACATGAATGGAAAGCTAAAGGGATGCTTACAGGGAAGAACCAGGGGCAACTACGACGGGCCCGACGGCGATGGGCGCGCCGGCGGCGAACAGGAGATGCGGCGAGGGCTTGGAGGTGGCTGGATCGAGATGCAGCGAGTAGGGGATAGGCAAGGGCTTGGTCTGGGTTGCAGGAGGAAGAGGAGGTGGCCGTCGGTGCTCTGGCGACGACGAGGGGGTCGACGGCGTACCTTTTCCGGCGAACCAGAGGGTTAGGTGATGGGGGTTGGGCTCGGGTTGGTGGTGGTCCGGTGAGGGGAGGAGGAAGAAGACGACGAGGTTAGGACGAGGGTGAAGAGAGGGAGTCTCTGGCGTCGTCGGCGATGGGAGGCGGCGGCGACGGCGAGACCTGCGTGCAGGTGGTGGCGTCGGGGTTGGGTCGCGGGCTCTGAAGGAGGGAGGAGAGGAGGTAGGGAGGGTGCGGCTAGGCTGAGGAGGCGAGGACGGTGACGGCGAGGTCGCGGGGAGGTCGACGGCGACGGCAGGAGGTGGCTAGGGTTAGGGTTCGCGGGGTTCTCGTGAGGTTTTTCTCGTGATGGAGAAGAAGAAGGAGGCGGCTGCGTAAATATATAGGAAGAGAGAGAGAGAGATTGTTAGATATAGAGAAAGATTTTAGAGAGAGAGAGAGAGAGAAGGAGATTAGAGAGAGATAGAGAGAGATAGAGAGTGGATCGGGGGGCCCACGAGAGATTTAAATCCCTCGTGATTGGCTGGGGAAGGGGTACGGTAGGTAAAAATATTTTAAAAGATTTAAAAAAAGATGTTAAACGATTAAACAGTAACAGAATATATATTTCATAGTTTTAAATATATTTAATCAAACGGGCATTTTTGGCGCTAAATGAAACATTTCCAAATCGCGCCCGGGTTGCGCCCAAATGTTTCAAATTCAAATTATAGGATTTTAAGCGGGTTCCAAATTTTGAAAAGGGGTGTTTAATGATTAAAATGCATGTCCCCCAAGTCGGACACTTGCACGCGCGCGTAGCCGTCCAAACTTGCCCGTTTAGCCGAACGGGAAGAAATCTCGACACGCGGACGCTACCACGCGACTAGTGGCGACGAGTAGGCCAACATGGATATTTTTAATTTCATTTTAGGTGTTAAAATTTGTTATGTGCCAAAATGACTTAACCGGTTAAAATTTAGCAATAAGCACCAAACCATCAGGATAATCGAAATGAGCAATGTATAACACTCAACTAGTACCAGAAATAGTATTATTGGGCTCGGGTGTTATAGATAGGCACGTGACAGAGCTAACCATGCTACCTGTGGCTAGGAAAAATCCCTCCACAGTCGCATTACGGCTGTTTAGAAGATATCAAGAACATGAAAATAAAAGAAACTATCTAGCACATGTCCATGAGCCAGAAATAACGAGTCAAGAAATAATATGCGGAAACAATAAATCTAAGTAACAAAGACAATCTGGAAAGTACGTCCCATAATACGGGCTCATATCAAGAATGAAAATGCGGAATAAAACTAAACTAACTAGCAGCTAACAAGATCTTCACTGCTCGGCTTGTTGGTAAAAATACTCCTGAACCGCCTGCGACAGAGATAAAAGATCTGGGCCATGCAAAACCCAGACGTCAGTGCGTCATGATATCAAACAATAATATATGAACATGATACACGAGATATGTATGCATGAATCATAAACAGTAACATGAATGTAATAAGTAAACACGAATATAGAACAGTGAAGTGTATCAATATATGTGAAGTGCAGTGATCAGTCTAAAATGTGCTACTGGGTTATCTATTCTAAAGTTTGTTTGAAATCAATTAATGTAATCCTCCATGTAAATCAAAGGATATGTCCCGTTACCCTCCGGGACCACGGATCAGGAATATGTGAACCAAGAGTGGTTTTGTCCCGTTACCCCCCGGGACCACGGATAAGAATATGTAAGAGTCACGAATGGCTCTGTCCCGTTATTCCTCGGGACCACGGATCAAGCAATACCCTTTTAAGTTACACTTTAGTTTACACTTTTGATTTTCCCATACCCCCAAGGTTATGTGTTCAAGTCAGGTATTGATAATTTGGAGCTAATGCCAACACAGGATCAAGCAGGTACAAGTTTCTCTATACAGACAACAGGATATGTCCATCGGGACAACATGTCAAGATTGTCGGCATTAGGAACAGGATCAGGTAACAGGTCAAGTAGTGATATATCAGGTTATAACAGGTAGTGTACATGTATCAAGTCATGTCAAGTAGTGGTGTATCAGGTCATGTCAATAGTGTACAGGTATCAAGCGGATGCTCATAATAAAACCGTAACAGGTACTGGTGCACAAATAAAGGCATGGATGCACAAATATTTATCAGGGGTTACATCATGACTATGTAGGATGCACATTATCAAGCATGGTGCACTAATACAACAGTAACATAAAATAATATGGTCTTGGCGTGCAACTAGATATGTAATAAACCATACGGATACAGACGAATACTATAAAACTGTAAATCGGTAAAATTTGCTGAATATTAAAACACAAGCACTATTATTTATTAAATAGATATTGATATAATAATATTAATATGGATAACATATTCAAACCGATTAATAAGTATAAAAATGGTATTGATTAACCATGCACAAGAAAGTTCCGTTCAGAAATTCAGCGTTATCCTGATTTGTAAAATAGCTTAAAAATAACAAACGTTCTCCAAAAGGGACGTGTCTTATACCAAAACAAAGATAATATAATAAGGTTTTCATTTTTATAAGTTGAAATATCTCAGGTTGTTCCTACAAAAAGCTATGAACAATCGAAGTTGAAAGTTTGCTGCTGGAATTTCCCTGTATAATAATAATTTTTCTATGATTTATAATGAATTTTATAAGGTAAGGTGTACAGTAAATTTCAGATTTGTCGTATTCGCTTTGCAACGACGTTTCATGTGTAAACTATAATATTTTCTGTCACGCCCCGCTTCCCAGAGCACGCAAGATTGGGCACGTGACATAGCCAACCATGCTACCTGTGGGTAGGAAGTATCCATCCACAGTCACATTACGGCTGTAGAGATATCAAGAACAAGATAAAACTATCTAACACATGTCCATAATCCAGAATAACAGGAGTCAATAATAAATAAATGCGGAAGCAAAAGATCCAATACAAATAACTGAAAAGTGTGTCCCATAATGCGGGCTCACATCAGGAAATAAATGCAGGAAATAAACTAACCACTACAGAACTCACAACTCAGCCTGCTGGCTGAAGTACTCCTGCTCGGACAGCGACAGTGGTAAAGAATCTGGGCCATGCAAAACCCAGACGTCAGCACGTCATGTCAACCAGTAATATAATATGAACAGTGTAATAGGCAATGCAGAAATAAACATGAATAAAGCAAGAATAGCAATAATATGAATCATACCAGTACAGGGTAGCGTGCAGTGGGTAAACTAAACTGTTCTATCAGGTTTTCTATTCTAAAGTCTTTGAAACCAGGTAAGGTAATCCTCATCGTAACTCGTCGGTAGTTATTCCGTAACGCCTGGAAAGACGGCAAACAATAGGATATTCCGTAACGCCCGGGAAAACGGCAAACAATAGGATATTCCGTAACGCCCGGAAAAACGGCAAACAATAGGATGGCCCTTGGAGTTACGTTCGGTTACAATACTGATTTCCCCATACCCCCAAGTTATATGTGTAAGTCAAGTCAGGTATCCCGTAATCAAGAAACTAATGCCAACACAGGATCAGGTAAACAGGTTTGTCTGGATAGACAACAGGAACAGTCCATGAGGACTACATGTTATGTTTGTTGGCATTAGACACAAGATCAGGTAACAGGTAAAGCCATGATACATCAGGTCCAGCCAGGTAATGTATAAATGTGTCATGTCATGTCAAGAGTGTACGGTACCATGTCATGTCAAGTAGGTAGTGTAACAGGTCATGTCAGGAAGCGCAAGATGTCATGTGGGTGCTCATAATCAAACTAACATAAGCATGTGTATAAATAAACAAGCATGAGTACTATCAGAACAATAAACTGGAACATGTAATATGATATGCAAATAGATATAATTTCAAGGATATGGATGCACAGTTATCGATTAGGGTTACATTTATAGTTCCAATATTAATTAGGATGCAATTTATTAAACATGGAGTATTAATATCACATTATTATGTAGTGATGTGATCTATGCTTGCAATTATATGTATCTTAAATGCGATGGATGCAAACGGGTATCCGAAAAGTTATAAAACTATAAAATGGTAATGTGGGATGTACAACTAAACAATATGTGATATAAATATTGATATAATAATATTAATATGGATATCATATTCAAAGCGATTAATAACTATAAAAGTGGTATTGATTAACCACGCACAAGCAAGTTCCGTTCAGAAATTCAGCGTCACCCTAATTTGTAAAATAGGTTAAAAATAACAAACGTTCTCCAAAAGGGACGTGTCTTATACCAAAACAAAGATAATTCAATAAGGTTTTCAGTTTTATAAGTATAAGCATCTCAGGTTGTCCCTACAAAAAGTTATGAACATTCGAAGTTGAAAGTTTGCTGCTGGAATTTCCTGGACAGCAGTTTGGAGACATTTTCATTTGCATTTTACGTTATTTAAACAATTTATTTTGCCAGTAAATTCTTCATAGAGTTATAGTATTCTGAATTAGCTTCGTAACGAACTAAAGAACGTATACTAATGATTTTTCTATGATTTATAATGAATTTTATAAGATAAGGTGTACAGTAAATTTCAGATTTGTCATATCCGATTTTTCAACGACGTTTCATATGTAAACTATAAGATTTTCAAATGTATAACATTATAAAATGAAGATTATAAAAGTATATAGCATGTAGCAAGATTAACTTGCCTCGATGGGTCGCGAATCGGGAAAACGGAACGTTAACCGTCGGCGGGGAAAACTCGCGACGGGCGCACGGTTCACGGAATGAACCCAAACGACGAACAAAGGAACCACACGGGTCGGGGTACCTCGCTGGAACGTCGAGAAACGTCACCGGCACGACGGAATTCCGGCAACAAAAGAACAGTTAAAAGAAATGAGAAACGAGACATGAAGCAAGAAGAGGAAAAATGATAAAGAGAAGTACGAGAGAATATATAAGGGGGGGAGAGAGAGAGAAAGTGGGGAGAGAGAGAAAGTGGGGCCCACGGGGGGGTTAAAGGGGAGGTTGCGATTGGCTGAGAGAATAATTTGAGAAGGATATAAAAGATTGTAAAAATATTATATGGTTAACTTAAAGATTTAAAAGATAGGTAATGAACAGTAAGATATCATGTTAGTTAGAAAAATATATGCGATGGTTTTAATAATATTAAAATTTGGGATTTTGGCGCCAAATGAAACATTTCCAAATTGCGCCCGGGTTGGGTCCAAAAATTCGAAATTCAAATAATAGGATTTTAAGCGGGTTCCAAATTTTAAAATGAAATGTTTTATGATTAAAAAGCATACTCCCAAAACGGACACACGCACGTGCACGTAGCCATCCAAACTCGCCCGTTTCACTGGACGGGACGAGAACACAATGCACGGACGCTACCACGAGACTAAGGGTGTCAAGTAGGCCAAGATGAATATTTTCAATTTTATTTTAGGTGCTAAAATTTGTTATATGCAGAATGACTTAGCCAGATAAAATTTTACAGTAAGACCCCAAACAAGCGACATAAATGAAATGAGTAATATCTAATGCTCAACCAATAACAGAAAATAGTAGTATTGGGCTCGGGTGTTACATTTTCAAACTATATTTTGTATAACATTATGAAATGCAGATTATAAACTAATTAAAGATAATAATAAGAAATATTACGACGATATATATTTTAAATGATATGGATGCAAACGGGTATCCGAAAACGGTAAAAGTTTAATATGGATGTATAATACTATACCTATCTTGTAGCAAAATGATTTAGCATGCGACTAGACATGTAAATAATGATACGGATGCACACGGACGTCATATAACAGTAAAATGATAAACTGGTAAATGCAGGATGTACAACTAAACAATATGAGATGTAAATATTCCATTTGGTGCGTTATATTCTAATATAGTATGTAACAAGATATATTTGCATGTACTAGATGTGAAATAACTTGTACGGATGCACACAGATATCCGAAAACGGTGAAACATGCAAAATGATAATGCGGGATGCATAACTAATCATTATGTGTTGTTATTATTCAAATGAATATAGAATACAGTAGTATAGCATGTAGCAAAATTAACTTGCCTCGACGGATCACGAAACGGATATGTACGGCACGTCCGACGTCGGTAAAACGTCGTAACGCACGCATGGCACACGGGACAGGTCTAAACAATGCAAGAGGGTGATCACCCAGGCAAGATACGTTCACTGGATCACTCGGATCGTCAGCGACGAGCACGGCTCCGGCGGTGATCACCGGAATCAAGAAACAAGATCAAGAAAAAGAAAGAAGAAAGAAGAAGAAGTAAGAAGAAGAGGCTGTATATTAAATAAGGAAAGAAAATAAATAAATAAATAAAAAATATATAAATATATATATGCAGAGGAGAGAGAGAGAAAGGGGTTGTTAGTTTGTTAGGAAATTAGTTTAGATTTAAATTTAAAAAAAATCTTTTATTAGTTAACTAAATTTTAATTTGTATCAGTTTATAAAATTAATATTATATAAATAAAATTTGATATTTTGGTAAATACAAATATATTCCATAAGATGCCCGGGTCGGGTCTAAAATTCAGTTTTAAAATACGAAAAATATACATGTCGACCAAAATTAAAGTTGGATATCCGGATAACGAAAAACGCATACCCCCAAGAACGGATGCACGCACGTGCACGTAGTCATCCAAACAAGTCCGTTCCACTGAACGGGACGAGAACAAAATGCGCGGATACTATCACAGGGTTGGGGTATCATGCAGGCCATGCAATGTATTTTTAAAATATTTTATGTGACTTAAAATGTTATATTGTAAAAATGCAAATGCCAGATAAAATACCAGTATGCAAGATATATAAATTAAAATGAAAGTGCACGAGTCCATGTAACAGGTCAGGATAAATCATAAACATGAGTTAAGACAGGTTTCAAGTAAGCGGGTCGGGTCGGATGCAAATACAAATGTCAAATACACTATTCGCACCCAAAACACAGTAAATCAGGAAAATACCATAAATAAAGAAATACTTGAAATAGAGCTGGTATAAATGAATTAGGGTATTACACCCCTAGTCCGGCTATATGTAAATAGGTAAAGTGACCATAGGATAACCACTTCGGTCGCTCAGCTTATAGTACATGGTAACCTCATTCTGACCCAGTCAGGACGACTCTATTAAGTGCTCCCACTATCGCCATACCCAGTATGCAATATCACAGTCATTGCTCCGAGCAGCTGACTTCTTGCACTTAGTCTTACTTTTGTATGCTACTCTAGCATAAAGGGGATCTCTCACGTAAGGGAGAGTTCCTACCTGCTGACGTATCCTTGTTAAATGTATGCCCTGCACAATTCGTGTACCCTGCACAATTGTACTCCATGCCTGAAGTAGTCATACAAAATATAGAAATATATATCCCAGATAATAAAGAAAGAAAGCTATAAACCATCAATCTTTAAATATATATTTATAAAACCGTCACCTATAATAATAATGTCAAACATAAGAGTAAGGTATATCAGGTTATCTGAAATGCAATATGTCACCCAGAACGAAACCCAAACGCACATAATGTTCCTCATCTATTTCCTTCGTCATCGGATCCGTGATCGTCTGATTTGAAGGAAAAACCCTATAGCTTAGACCACTATCTCATGTCACTTACTTCTTAATGAAGTGTCGTTAGATCTTTAAGTGCTTCAACTCCCATATATATGGGATTGTTTGAGTATGTTATCGTTGACCTGATGTCACGATAAAAAGAAACCATGTTTTCCTTGCGTGCGAATCACGCGCAAACTCCCGAGAAATCACTTCAGCCCAGCAGCCCCTTTGGCTCTATTGAGGTAGCCGCATATTCCACCCTTATGGCGAAAAAGCTACACCTCCTGCTTCTTGCTACTCCAAGTGATGACCCTACCATTATGTAAGAAACCATGTGCAGATGTGGATGTACGCATACCCATATTGCCGGTCCAGTCGGCATTATTAGGTCTACATGACAGCAAACCCGATTTCTCATAGCACGGCAGTGAACCCGTGTGAAGCATCTAGTGCAAAATTCCTGGTTACGTGGAACGCGGATAATGTCACTCTTTGACCCCGTGGAAAACGTCCAGAGCGGAGCCTGGTCCTCGCCAAGCGCGGCAGTGAACCCGTGTGAAGCATCCAGAGCAAATACCGGACCGTGGAGTCCTTAAAATCCACGGACTATGACGTCCTTAACCTCGACCGTGATGTCTTAAAACTAACGATCAACCACCCCGATTCCCTACGGATTCTACCTTGGCCTAAGGGTACATCTCTTCACTCCTTTGATGCCCGGCGTTGTAATTCCTCAACGTCTTCAAAGAGGTGACGGGTCCCTGCAACCAAACACCGGACTGTGGAGTCCCTAAATCCACGGACTATGAGGTCCTTAACCTTGACCGTGATGTCTTAAAACTAACAGCGGACTGTGGAGTCCCTAAACCCACGGACTATGAGGTCCTTAACCTTGACCGTGATGTCTTAAAACTAACAGCGGACTGTGGAGTCCTTAAATCCACGGACTATGAGGTCCTTAACCTTGACCGTGACGTCTTTAAACTACGATACCTTGAGAAACCCCTGACTCCGTAAAACACGGACAAGGGTGACCGCATCCAACACTTGCAGGCCCTCACGACCTGTAAGGAAGAAAAAACTCTCTTGCGAGATCCTTACGACTCTCAGGGAAAAACCCGCTTAAGGATCCTCACGATCTTTAAGAAGAACTCACACCTATGGGATCCTCTCGACCTGTAGGGAGAAAAACTATTTATGAGACCCTCGTGGCTCGTAAAATGCAAAAGTCTTAGCAAGCAGATCTTAACCCGGAGTCTTAAGCTATCGCTGTCCTGCAAAGAGATCGAGATAGAGTATCCGCAGAATACATTCAATAGAAAGGGGACACACCATTGAAGAGAAGAATATGTCTTCATTTATAAACCTCCCTTCGACAACAATACTCGATCTAAAGCCAGCACAAACCACCCGATACGGGAGATAACGTGGCAAGTTTCTGATCTGTATCCTATCAAGCACGCATTTGCAACTGTACGAATGTTTAAAAGGAAATGTTGCCGGAGGCACGGATGTGCATGCAACGTAACGATGGTGCTCGTAATTAAAGAAAAACAGACAGCTCATTTACGCAAGCAAGACACACGTACAACTATCTGACAAGCATGAAAATTCAACAGAAAGCATGCAAACCACCAATGATTAAAGGAGTACATTGATTCAAACATGCTACATCAGTGGGAAAAGATTACCAAACAAGGGATCAGAAATACACGGGTTAACAAAGCAAAACACAAAATTCTCCAACTCCCTTTCCGCCTTCTCCAGCACGTCAAAACGGCGGTTTTCGCGAGGAGTCGCTCCCCACCGGTTGGAGCCGTGCTCATCAGCGAAAGCAGACATGACGGCCCGACGAGCTCTTATCTGACTCAGTAAATGAACTGAGTGATCCTTCAGAGCTTGAGTGATTAGACAAGCCTCATGAAAGCACTCAAGCTTGTCCTCCGCCGCGTCAAGGATCGCCGAAGTCATCTCCGCCGGATGAGGGGGTATATCGGCAAGCACAGACAGGAGGATCATCCGGAGCCAAATGGAGCCCATGGGAAGAGGAGAACCCCGACGGGTCAGTAGCTCGTACATCACCGTGTCACATTGAGCGTCGGTGAGAAGGGGATCCGCCAGCCGCGCAGCGAAGCGAGGAATTATCTCCTCAAGGGGCACCTCCCATGGTTGCCGACGAGCATGGGGACGATCGCAAGCCATGGAGATTGATCGGGTTCTCAAAAATGACCACCTTAAGGTATGAATGGGTTTCTCTGTGAAGAAAAGAAGTAAGGCATAAGGTTCAAGTTATAAAGGGGCGCATTTAATGCCATGCACAAAAATTGTTGTGCATGGTGGAACTATTCTCAAAGCCCGAAAAGAAAGGGAGAGCGTTGGAAATGAAATCCAATGACGCATTGGAATTAGGTTAGGGAAATGAAACGTCCCCATCAAGCAGATCCCTGCATACGCAACACGTGAGCACTAGCCTTTGATGGAAAACGAGGCGGCACTGCACAGACACAACAGAGAACTAAGCTCTGAGAACGAGAATCAAATTCTTAAAAGAAAGGTTTGAAAGGAAGGACATGAAAAAGTGAAGGCGCTTCTAAAAGGACGTTTCGTCTACCCTACTCCCCCAAAGCAAATCCAATGGTCACAAGAGGTGACAGCGTTGCACTCACGTGCAGACACGTGAGAACAACGCTGTGGGGGCATTTGTTTCCTGATTTAAAATCAGGAAAGCTTCTGGGAAAAGCTTCAGAAGAGGGTCACGTGCTTACACGTGACTAGCGGTCACGTGTTGGCACGTGACACCTAAGCACATCATCAGGGCAAGTTCAATTTCCTGACTACGATGAAGAAAAGGGGCTTCAGAAAGAGTCACGTGCTCCCACGTGACCAGGGTCACGTGGCGACACGTGACATTTAAATGCAAGTGTCAAAGGCAAACCGGTTCCCTGATCAAGTCAAGGAAAAGGCTTCAGAAGAGGTCACGTGCTCCCACGTGACCAGGGTCACGTGTTGGCACGTGACGTTCAAAGCAGCAGACTCGTTCTCCAGTTGAACCAAGGAAAGAGGCTCCAGACAAGGGTCACGTGCTCACACGTGACCAGGGGTCACGTGTTGGCACGTGATGACCAAGCAACAACCAGAAGATAGCGCAAGAAGAAAGGAAAAGGCTCATTCCAAAGGGGGTCACGTGCCCACACGTGACCATGAGTCACGTGGTCACACGTGACCGGCTTTCAAAGCCCATTGTGTCAACAGAATTAAATTCTGAAAGAAATTCAAATCTTTCCAAAGGAAAGCGGCTATCTGGAACCAATCAAATTAAAGATTCAGAGGTGATGAAATATCATCTATCTATGGGAAAATCTCGGGTTTGGAAAGATTTCCCCTTTAAATCTAATCGAAACAACAAAGGAAAAATCCCTGGATTTGAAATCCAATGGTGAATAAAATTCACCTAATAATCCAAAGGTCCAAAACGAATGATGGATGCAAATCAAATCTCTCATGAAGATTCGTCAAAAACTGATTGATTCGGCTGCTTCTCCTATAAATAGGAGCCAAGAGACACAGAGAAGATATATACATACGCAGAGAAGAAAAAAGAAAAGGAGGAGAGCTTTGATACTTGGATCTTCTGCAAAAACCCTAGGTAAGAAAGGGAAAAGCTCCTTGAAAGAGAAAGAGAATTTAATTCTCAACAGAGTTTAACTCTGATATATAAAACAGAAGAATATATTTCTTCTCTCTTTGATAGAGGATCTGCAAAGTGCACATCTCCCCTTAAGGTTGAGAATTTAATTCTCAATGGGTCGAGATCCTGCCATGCAGATCCAAAACATAGAGAGGGAATGCAAGCATGAGAATTTAATTCTCACAGAACTATAGGAATTTAATTCCTTTAAAATAAAATTGGGGCTTGACCCTGTATCATGGGAATTTAATTCCTTCAGAACAAAAGAAACAGGGTTTAACCCTAATTAAGAACCTAGTTCTGTTGCAACAGCGGGAATTTAATTCCCTTAATCATAATTTAACAGAGGATGGAAGTTTTAACTCCTCAAAAAAGCTTTTATTAGGGTTTAACCCTATTCAGTTCTTCACATATACGAGGAATTTAATTCCTACGGAAGATTCAGAGTTCAACTCTATTCAGAATATAAACCTTCAAAAGGAAGTAGGAATTTAATTCCTCTGAAATTTAAAGCTCGAGGAATTTAATTCCGGAAAAAAAGATTGACAAAGCCTCTAAACAAAATACATAGAGGCAGGGTCACGTGTTACCACGTGACCCCCCCAAGAGATCTACAGGAAGCCCCTTTGAGGCAGCACCCCACGTGACCCACGTGACCCTCGGCAGAAGCTCTAATACATAGGCATTTGAATGCCCATCACGTGATGGCACGTGATGCTCTGAAAGACGCTACAACCTCAGCAGAACAAATGAAGGGAGGGCGCTCTCACGTGCTGCCACGTGACCCCTCTTGTCTTAGTGTTTAACACTAAATTGAAACTCTCGAACCCAGTGTTAAAACACTGTTGGGCCTTAGTGTTCAACGCTAATTAAAAAGCTTTATTTGCAGTGTTCAACACTGATCTGTTTTAGTGTTTAACACTAATTTGAAAAGCCTTGTTGCTGGTGTTTAACACCAATTATCTCTTAGTGTTAAACACTAACTTGTCAACCTCATTCCCAGTGTTCAACACTGGCTACTCTGTAGTGTTTAACACTAGGCTTTGGCCCAATTGGCCTAAATGGATAGAGGCAAAGCCTCTCCTGATTGGACTTAGCCCAAGATGGCCATAAGTCCTCAATTTGTGATTAACTGGGCCAATCGACTCATAACATAATTAATTCGTCTTGACCCCAAATTGGGCCAGGGACTATTTAATCCACTCCGGTTCTAGGGTACATCTCTTCGCTCCTTTGATACTTGGCATTGTAATCCCTCAATGTCTTCAAAGAGGTGACGGGTCCCGACGACCACACATTGATACGGACTGCGGGGTCCTTAAACCCGTGTTTAATGCAAAATTCCTGGTTACGTGGAACGCGGATAATGTCACTCTTTGACCCCGTGGAAAACGTCCAGAGCGGAGCCTGGTCCTCGCGGAGCATGGCAGTGAACCCGTGTGAAGCATCCAGAGCACATACCGGACTGTGGGGTCCTTAAACCCATGGACTACGACGTCCTTAACCTTGACCGAGATGTCTTAAAACTAACAACGGACTGTGGGGTCCTTAAACCCATGGACTACGACGTCCTTAACCTTGACCGAGATGTCTTAAAACTAACAACGGACTGTGGGGTCCTTAAACCCATGGACTACGACGTCCTTAACCTTGACCGAGATGTCTTAAAACTAACAATGGACCGCAATGTCCTTAAACTACCCATGGACCGCAATGTCCTTAAACTAGAACAATAGAGCCCCGTATGCTCTTTTGTCGGATCTAAACGGTCCCGTTTAAGTTGATCTTAGCCTCAAAGATGGCTAACGTATCCTTAAACCTTCAAACAGAGTGGACTATAAATCCCCCCAATTAACTCTGGCTCGAGGGTATATCTCTGAACTCCTCTGACATCCGTCGTTGTAATCCTTCAACGTCGTCAGAGAGGTGACGGGTCCTGACGGCCATACATACGTTGGACCACTAGGTCCCTAAACTGGAACATTAGAGCCAATTGCTCCTTTGCCGGATCTAAACGATCCCGTTAAGTTGATCTTAGTCACAAAGTTAGACTAACGTATCCTTAACAAACGTTTGAGTTGATCTTAGCCTCAAGTATGGCTGACGTATCCTCAAACCAAACCCCCAAACCCAAATCTAAGATAATACGGATTTGGACTAGTCCACGCCCTACGGGCGACGACATAACTCAGTCTCCGTAAACAATCCACGGGCAACAAAACACAAAACAAACACCCACGACACGAAGTGACCAGCTGGAGAAGGAGAAAGTTGTTACCGCGATGCGGTAGCGTAATTAACTGCAGGGGCTTGCGCCTGCAGGGAAGAGCATCCCCACAATCAAAAACCCCCTCAAACGAGGGGGAATCTGACGAAGTCTGCTACATCGGACGCATCCGTCTAAACCTTCGATACATGGTGCCATAAATCAACTTGGCATCTTCGGAGAGGTGAACGGATAGCACCAATTAGCATCTACCCCGAATCTCAGTGCCAAGACATCGCAGTCTTGTGCGCCGTCTTTCGGAGGGGAACAGATTCTGGCACGCCCGGTGGGACCTTTTCCTCTTTCCACTCCACACTTCGTGTGTCGTGACTCGCGAACCAATCGCGGTTCGCCAATGGTTGCCCTTGGGTTTCAGGATACTAAGAATTGGCGTCTTGCTTATTGCAGAAAGCAAAGGATCGATGGCTTCTACTCCCGTGAAATTCTCCAACTGCTCAGATTGCAATTGCAACCAACGCTCTGCCTCGCCAGGAGGTATAGCCTACGGACCCCAAGCTGCTTCGCTATTCACAATGCCCGTGGAACAGGTCACTCGCGCCACCACAGGATTGTTCTTTGGGACCATGCTCCCGCCGACAAACTTCACCGCTCCAGTGCTGACAACGGAAGCTCTCAAGAAGTCGGTCTTTGATCGTCTTACCCCTGCCGCGGCTCCTCTCAACGAGTCGCCCAACGTCAACGCCTCGGTCTTCTCTAGATTAGGCCAGAAATCCTGCAAACCCATCATGGGGCCTACAATCTCAGAGAAGGCTGCTTCTAAGAAAGTGGCTGCTCCTGCTCCCGAAATCGTCAAGGCGGCTTCTCCGGCCAAAAGGTCGGTCTTCACAAGATTGACGGCTCCCGCTCCCGCTCCTGCTGCCCAAAGGACGTCGGTCTTTGACAGGCTAACACCAACAGCGACCCCCCACCCAGACAGGGGGCAAGACGAAACCATTCTTACCGCTGACCCTACACCGTCCGCTCGACACGCTCGACGTCGCCATTGGCGCCGAGTAAGGAAGGCTGGGGGCAACTTCCCTTCCGGGTTGACTCCATCGGCCCCGGTGGCAGAGGTTAATGCTGCTGTTCCAACTGGGAACAGCTTTGAAATGCTAAATAAGGTGCGAAGGAATTCTCCTACGGCAGTGCTGAAGAGGTCTCCTCCCTCATTAAAAAAGGTTGTGGAAATAAAATCAGAACAGCCCCGATCTCCTCAACGGCTGTCTTCCAAAATCTATAAGGTTTGGCGGCAGGCCCGGGACTCGATCATCGATCCAAACTTCTCCCGCCAGCACAAGAAGCTGAAAATCCAACCGGAAGCTGGTCACCAGGCTAAACCCCAAAAGGCTGTCTGGACGCCCACCTCAACGGCCCCCTCAACCTCCATGGCTCATAAAAGGAGGAGGCCAGAGAAGACCCCACAGCATACAATGACGGCTAAAAGCACTGAGCCCAGACGCCCTAAGTCTGGGGGCATGGTGGTGCACACTGTTTACATGGCCTCTGGAAAAGAGGAAAGCCGCACTTCTACGGGCCACCGACCGCTAACCCGATCCGTGATGAAGGCCCAGGAGCAGCAACAAAAGCTTCAAGAAATGATGAATGCTATGGCCGCGCTCACCGGGCCAAAAGAAAATCCAGAAACGTCCTCAGACGCACGCCGAGAGGAAGAAACCGACGCTGAATTCCTTCGCCGGACACTGGAGAAAAAGGACAAAGAGGCTGCTGAACAAGCGGCCAACATACAACGGATGGGCCTTCTCTTCCAAGATGTGATAGGAATGATGATCCAGCAGGACTTACCAGCCGAGGATCCCCCAATCGTTCTTGAAGACGACCGAGGAGAAACGTCAAATCCACCACCAGCCCTCTCAACGGCCAAGGAGGAGGCAATCTCTAAGGCTGACTTGGCTGACTACATAGCCCAGCAAATCCGGGTTCATCACGCGACTGAGGCAGCTGGTCAAGTCGTGAAAACGGGGCGGCCGTATCCGAGCTGGTACGACCAAATCAAATACCCGCAAGGCTATACGATACCAAAATTCCACGTGTATAAGGGGACCGGCAATCCCCATCAACATGTCGCCCAGTTCCGGGCCCTCTGCGGTAACACCGGCGGTTATGATAAACTGTTGCTCCGCCAGTTCGTGGGCAGCTTATCAGAAACAGCGTTCGAATGGTATTCGGAACTCCCAAACGATTCTATCAAAACGTTCGCTGAAATGGAGTTGTTATTCACTCAGCGATTCGCAAGTGCCAGCGAACGCACTCCAATAACTGCATTGATTAACGCCAGGGTAAAACCAGGCGAAACCTGGGTCCAGTATGCTATATGCTGGCGGAATTTGTGGTCGAGATGTGAACAACGCATTGAGGAGGCACCCGCAGTGGGGATGTTCGTGGGAACCCTAGACCCCCACGCAACTATCTCCCAGTTTATGATGTTCTTTAAGCCAACCAAATTCCAGGCTTTGATCGACAAGTTGGCTCAGATGGACCAGATGGGTCATAGACCACCTCCCCCGAAGTCGGAATCTCGGAATGACAAGGGTAAAGGAAGAGCAACCTTTGTTGCGAATGCCCAACAGCAACCTAACGTCCCGAAACCGGCAGATCAACTGGAGGAAAGACGTCGGTATTATAATGAGAAGATGAAGCGTCCCTACTCGTTCCCACGGGACAAGACGAAACGGCTATTCGAGCTGGCAATACGCAACAGACTTATAAACCTGCCAAATCCAAGGCGACCGCCGCAACCCACCGAAGTGAATAACCCTAACTATTGCCCTTACCATTAAACGGTAGGCCATCCGATTGAAGATTGCTTCGTCTTCAAAGGATGGATTGAAGACCAGTACCTCCAGGGGAAGTTTGTACTGTCCGAAAAGTGGAAGGTGAACCCACCACAGCCGCATGCTCCTAGGAAAGCGGATACACCGGGGGCAACATGTTCTTTTATTGAAGAAGCTCCATGGGAGGTCGTGCTATCAACTAAAACCAAAAGAATGCTGAGAGACCTTCATGCGTGCCCTGCGATCGAATGGAAGGACCCTCTTGAACCTCAAATTATCAAAGGGATGTTGAACCCCCGCCCAACTACGAAGACTCGCGATAATGGCCCAAATACTCACGCCCAACCGTCAAAATCTTCGAAGAAAAAGAAGAAGAAATCCAAGAAGCCCGTGAAGCTTGAAAACAAACACACGAACTTGCAGAAGCAAATCGACGCGCTGGAAGAATACAATCAAAAGGCGCGAACTCCTGTCACACTGCAAGAGTTCCTCAACCACATCTTTCAAGAAGAAGATGATGGAGAAAGCTCGTCGGATGAATCCGAAGGATATGTGGCGAGTTGTAACGTAATCTCCCACTCGTTTACCGATGATGGGAAAACTCCTGGCATTGAAAAGCTGGAGACAGAGCCTGTACCAGAGCGCGCATGGCCAACAGATGAAATGATCGACGCAGATGAAATGATCGACGCTTTTCTAGACGAGATTCGTCTAAAATGTAAAGCGGACCGGGAGCGTGAAATGGCCACATCGGAAGGAGCCAAATGCGGGCAACTGAACGAAAGAGTTGACCTACCACTGCCAGAGCAAAAGGCATCCGAAGTAGACAAGAAGATATTCAAGACGAGGAAAAGGTTTGCCAAAGCCATGTCAATGGGAATGAAGCTACCACCCTCGGAAGGAAACACACACGATGGGGTAGAGACGCATCCTGACTATTGCGCATATCATCGGAAAATATCACACCCCACGGAGGAGTGCGACGCCTTTAAGATATGGTGGCAAGGATATGTTGCTCGTCGGCAACATTTTAAGCGCATGAAACGCAAGATCCGTCGGGAGCGAAGAAGTACTGTTGATGAGCACAACAGAACGACTGGAAACTGTTACATGGTTAACGCCAGGGGGTCACAAGTTCTCACCTTTGGAAGCGACTCTGATGAAGAAATTGCTCTGGGCCCTCTCTTTAAAGAATCTGTTTTGGGGAAAGAGGAGGAATCGGAGGCCTGCGAGAACATTCAGCTGCGCAATCGCACACTCCCAGAGAAGAATCTCGGGCCCGGGAATAGAAGGGATAAGGGAAAGGAAAAGGTCACTGAAGATATCACTTTAGATGACCAAGTCATGAGAGAGCTGGCTGCCAAAGACCCTCCTAGGAAGAGTAAAGTGGACTATAACATCCTCGCGCACCTAAGGAAGCTACCTTCTCAGCTTAGCATTCTCGATGCCCTCCTATTATCAAAAGAAGCGCGAGACTCAATAATTAAGGCGTTACAAGAACCTGAGCAATTCCAAGCCTTCCTCGCCACTGAAAAGATGAAGGATGAACTGGAGGAAGTGCATACAGCCGACATCACTTTCGGTGATGAAGACCTCCTTCTCGGGACGTGCGACCATAACCGTCCCCTATATGTCTCCGGATACTGTCATGATATCAAGATAGGAAAGATTCTGGTGGATAATGGATCCTCCGTCAATCTCCTTAATGTTCGGGTGTTGAAGGAAATCTGCATGAGCGTGCAACACCTCGCTCGTGACAAAATTACTATCTCCGGTTTCGATTCACAATCGTCACGGACTCTCGGATCTGTGATATTAACATTACGCTTTGGACTTTTCGTCACAGACATCAAATTCCATGTCATTGACGCCAAGACCTGCTACAACGCCTTACTCGGCCGTCCTTGGCTACACGAGTACAATATCATCCCTTCTACACAACATCAGTGTATGAAGTACTTTAAGGATGGTTTCGAGTATACCGTAACAGGTGAGTTAAACCCATTTTCCGTGAACGAAGTCCGCAAATACGAAGATGCGAAGTACTTTTTGCCAGATTTCGAGGATACGGAAAGGTGTCGCAACCCGGAGAACAAAACCGTCGCCACCATCCCCGTTTTCGGAAGCGACACCGAAGAAGAGGAAGAGATAGTTTATGCAGGGCCATCTCAACGCAACAACCTGGGGACGCCCGCCCCCGTGTTGGTCTTCGGAAGTGATTCAGAAGATGAAGTTAATGCTGTGTTCTCCAATCGGCTGTCAATACAAGCACCCCCTGGCGATGACCATAGTTTGCAAATCACCATGGTACCGCGAGAACACTACAAGGATCTCGACACGCTTCAGGCTCACGATGTACAGGACCTGCAAACATTTTACGTCCCTCCCAGGCGAAGGGGCGAGAAGGTGATCCTATTCTACCGATCCTCAGAGTCGAAAATAGAGAAAGAGATCTGGCTGGCACGGATGCTACACTTGACAGGCTCCAACCCATCCGTCTGCCCAGATACTATACAAATGGATTAAAGAAGCTATTGAAGCGCCAAGGAGTACCTTTAGAACAGACCGTTCGGCAGGCGCGGTTCTACAACAGGATTTGGGATGTCCCCGGGACTCAACGCAAATTGCCCAACGGGAAGATGGAAACACTCGGGCTTGGATACGCAAGAGCCGGAAAACGGGAACGGGCTCACAATAGCTACACTATATATACCTTTGACGAAGAGGAGGACGCCCTGTCAGGAGATGCCAACCCCCCATCAAAACTAGACCCCGCGATTAAAGCGCCGAGTCCGTCGTTTGAAGAACGAATGGGCAAGCCTATCAGGAAAATGGGTCAGGAAGCTCGGGAAGACCACAACCGCGAAATGGCCATCTACGAGAAGGTCAGGACGCAACGTCTATCTCAACGTGCTGCAAAAGACAAAGACGCTTATCCTCGTCAATCCGTTGTACGAAAGGCCCGACGCAAAGACGGAAATAAATCAAGAAGCGGCTCGGGTTTGTCCCTCATGAAGAAGATGAGTCGAGCGTACTCCTTCCCCCGAGAGAAAACGGGGAGGTTACTTAACCTCGCCATAAAACATCAAATGATCACGCTTCCAGAGTCTAGACATCCTGAGCAAGCTAGCAAGGCTTCTCATCCGAGTTATTGCTTTTATCACCGAGCCATAGGACATCCTACCGAAGACTGCTTCACCTTCAAGAACTGGGTCGAGGAACAGTACCGACGGGGCAGATTCGCTTTATCCGACGGCTGGAATGTGACGCCACCGCAAAAGCATGAGCCCAAGGCCGCAAGAGCAGAACCGGGTCCACCTCAGTCCAGGGAGCGGGTTCGCACTTGTTATACGATTACGATATTAGGAGAAGAGCCCGAGAACGTAGATGACCTTTCCCGGTGCTTTGAGAACAGCGATGATGAGGTGATCTCAGAATTTCCGCCCACTCCGAAAGAACTGGAAGATGGTATACATACTACTGCAGATAACCTCAAGAAGATTGAGTTGGGATCGGCAGACGACCCGCGACCGTCATTTGTCAGCGAGCTGTTATCCGAAGAGAGGGTGGCTGCGTTAAAGAACGTGCTTCTACGGCATAAAGACTGCTTCGCGTGGAACTACTCCGAGATACCGGGATTAGATCCGGAGATTGCTGTGCATAGATTAGCAATATCCCCAGATATCAAGCCAGTCAAGCAGGCGCCAAGGAGGATGCGACTCGAGCTTGAGATGGGCATCAACGCCGAAGTCAAGAAGTTGATCGATTCTGGATTTATCCAAGAAGTCCAATACCCCGACTGGATCGCCAATATCGTCCCGGTAATGAAGAAGAATGAGACGGTACGCATATGCGTGGATTTCAGGGATCTCAATAAAGCCTGTCCAAAGGATGATTTCCCGGTGCCGGTAACCGAGCTAATGATAGATAACACGTCCACTCACGAGGTTTTCTCCTTTATGGACGGTTCATCAGGATACAATCAGATAAAAATGCATCCCGAAGACCAGAAGCACACCGCTTTCCGGACCCCTTTGGGTATATTCTGCTACAGGGTTATGCCCTTTGGTCTAAAGAATGCTGGCGCTACCTATCAAAGGGCCATGACAAAAATCTTCGATGACCTCATACATGACATCGTTGAGTGCTATATCGATGACCTCATAATAAAGAGCATGTCATACGAAGATCATTTAAAGCATCTGGAGACTGTATTTCGACGCCTTCGGCAATATAATTTGAAAATGAATCCCCTCAAATGCGCGTTTGGAGTCTCCTCGGGCAAATTCCTGGGATTCATCGTTCGACACCGAGGTATTGAAATAGATCCGTCAAAGATTAAGGCGATCATGGAAATGCCTCCGCCAAGAACCCTCAAGAAGTTGCGGTCTCTCCAAGGGAAGCTCGCATACATCCGGCGGTTTATCGCTAATCTTTCGGGCAAATGCCGTCCTTACAGCCACCTGATGAAAAAGGGAACTCCATTCGTTTGGGATCACAAATGTCAAGGTGCACTAGACGAGATCAAGCAGTACCTGCAGAACCCTCCAGTGTTGGCTGCTCCAGTGAAGGGAAAGCCTCTCATTCTTTACACGGCCGCCCTCGAAGGTTCTTTGGGCGCATTATGGGCACAAGAGAACGATCAGGGGAAAGAAAGAGCACTTTACCACTTAAGTCGAGTGCTGCTGGGGGCAGAAAGCAACTATTCCCCCATTGAAAAGCACTGCCTGGCGTTGATCTTCGCAATAACAAAGCTTAGACATTACGCATTAGCACATGAAGTCTGTCTTATTTCGAAGGTGGACCCTCTCAAATATCTGATGTCGAAAGCCATATTGATGGGACGACTCGCTAAGGGGGCCCTGCTCTTGATGGAGTTCTCGATAACGTATCAACCTCTCAAGGCAGTGAAAGGCCAGGCCATTGCCGACTTCCTCGCCGAGCACCCGATACCGGCCGATTCTCCTCTGAACTGTGATTTGCCGGACGAGCATGCATTTGATGCGATTAGCGGCGGAAGCACCCGATGGGAACTCTATTTCGACGGAGCATCCTCCATAAAGAAACAGAAACAAGGTGTCCCAATGATCAAATCAGGGATAGGTCTCATCTTTGCAACTCCACAAGGAGGGATAATGCGCTTCGCCTTCTCCTTAACAGAACCGAGGACAAACAATGAAGCCGAATACGAAGCTCTGATAGCAGGCCTCGAGATCGCCATCGACATGGGAATTGAAGACCTCCTTATATACGGGGATTCTCAGCTGGTCGTTAGTCAAGTAAATGGTGACTACCAAACGTGCAAGCCGGAGTTGGTGAAGTACGGCGAAAGGGTGCAACAACTATTGACACAAATTCCCTCCTATACTTTGGAGAACATACCGCGCGCGGAAAACAGCAAAGCAGACGCGTTGGCTAAACTTGCTAAAGAACTGGCTGACGAGAACCTCGATGACGTCAGAATCGTGGTACAAAGCCGTCGAGTGCTCGCCCCGGCAGAAATATCTCCGGAATCATGCGAAGAAAAGGGAACGACTGAGCAGACGACCCTACAAATAAAAGACCATGAGAAGGTCGAAGACTGGAGGGAAGTCTTTATAGACTACTTTAAGTCCCACCGAATGCCCGAAGAAGCGTCCTCAAGACATCAGCTCATGAAACGAACTTTATCTTTCGCTTTTGTCAACGATATTCTATACAAAAGATCGTTTGATTCTCTATGGCTGAGAAGCTTGGGACCTGACGAAGCAGAAAGAGTCGTTCAGGAAGTTCATGACGGACTTTGCGGTTCTCACCAAGCAGGCCCAAAGATGAAGTTAAAAATTAAACGGATGGGTTACTACTGGCCCACGATGATCCAGGACTGCCTCGAGTATGCGAAGCAATGCCACTCATGCCAGATTCATGGAGATTTCATCCACCAACATCCGAATCCACTGCACCCAACGCTGGCTAGTTGGCCATTCGAAATGTGGGGGACTGACATAGTCGGCCCCATTGAGCCAGCATCATCCCGGGGACACCGTTTTATCCTGGCGACAACTGATTACTTCTCCAAATGGGCAGAAGCAGTACCACTGAAGGAAGTGAAGACGGAGAATATCCTCCATTTCTTCAAGACGCACGTCATCTATCGGTTCGGAACTCCACGGCGGATTATCTCCGATAACGGGCCGGCCTACCGAAGCCATAAGATTAGCCGCTTCGCACAGCAGCACAATATAGACTGGAGATATTCTTCGGTTTACAATCCACGAGCTAACGGTCTGGCCGAGGCCTTCAATAAGACCTTGACGAAGATCATAAAAAAGACCGTTTCCAGGAATAAGAGAGACTGGCACGAAAGGCTGCAAGAAGCCCTTTGGGCTTATCGAACTACATTCAAGTCGGCCACAAACACAACGCCGTACGCGTTGGTATTTGGGACGGAAGCAGTGCTCCCCCTTGAGATGGAGTTACCCTCTCTACGGGTAGCAGTCCACCACGAGCTGACAAACGAAGAAAATGCTCACCTTCGGCTTGAGGAGCTTGATGCCCTCGACGAAACCCGGCTCATAGCGCAACAACATCTAGAAGCCTACAAAGCAAAGATGACACGCTCGTACGAAAGATTGACCAGGCCGAGGATATTCCGCCAAGGCGAACTCGTACTAGTGGTCAAAAGACCTATGATCCCCAATCGTGCCAAGCGAGGAAAATTTGAGCCAAACTATGAAGGCCCGTACATCATAGACAAGGTCTACCAGGGTGGAGCCTACCTACTCATGGGCATGCACGGTGAAAGGCCTTTCAGGCCAATAAACGGCCGTTTCTTAAAGAAATACTATGCTTAATAAGCCACAGCCTGGGTCAATGATAGATGACGACGACTATGTCCGCCCACCATCTTCCTAGGCTCGGACTTTACAAGCAGCAGCCAGCCTTCCCATATAGACGGACCGAAACGTCCTTAAACTATCGACGGACCGAAACGTCCTTAAACTATCGACGGACCGAAATGTCCTTAAACTATCGACGGACCGAAACGTCCTTAAACTAACGACGGACCGAGACGTCCCTAAAACTACTACCGCAGCATCCGTAGGCTGACGAGATGGATAAAAAAAAAAGAAGAAGATAAAAAAAAACAAAAAAAAACGGTATGTCCATAAGCAAAGTGGGCACGGATGAAAACCCGAAAGGGCTCCGTGAGTAAAAACAGCAGGGCTGCCGGCAAGTGTTCGTGAAAACCCGAGAGGGCGCGACCTTGTTAAAAAAAAAAAGTGAAAAAAAAATTTTAAAAAAAAAACAAAAAAAAACGGTACGTCCATAAGCAAAATGGGCACGGATGAAAACCCGAAAGGGCTCCGTGAGCAAAAACAGCAGGACTACCGGCGGGTGTTTGTGAAAACCCGAAAGGGCGCAACCTCGTTAAAGGACACTTACAGAGTCCTCTTGAACTTGTAAGGAGAAACCACCTGCGTGAGATCCTTACGGCTCACAAAGGAGCAGCACACTTAGGGATCCTCACGATTCCTAAGGAGAAAATACACTTACGAGATCCTCACGACCCGTAAGGAGAATTCTCTTATGGGACCCTCACGGCTCATGAGATTTGAAAGTCTTAAGCTACAGAAGCCTGAACCTGTTCTTAAGCAAATCCTCCACAACCTTCGATATTGCCCTACAAGAGGCTCAATACTGACCCTTGTATACAATCCACGGGCGCGAATAAACATTTCCCCAGCAAAGTCCAACCCTCGTAGGTCCTCTCGACCCATAAGGAGAAAACCCTCTTGTAGGATCCTTACGACTTACAGAGGAACATACACTTAGGAATCCTCACGATCCCTAAGGAGAAAATACACCTGCAAGATCCTCACGACTTGTAGGGAGAAATACCTTTGTGAGACCCTTACGGCTCATGAAGTCAAAAGCCTTAGTCGACAGGACCTTAACCCTGTTTACTAAGCCACCTTTGTTCAACATCGACAGAGGCAAATGATGATTCGCTCCTGGCAATATTCCAGTTGCAGCGATGCTGATGCCTGAACTGATATCAAATCCCAAGTTCTTTCAAGGCAAATGATGATTCGCTCCTGGCAACATCCCAGTTGCAGCGATGCTGATGCCGAAATCGGTGTCCAAAATCCGAGCTTGCGGTGAAAAAGCTAGCAAGCCACACATGCCTACAAAATAGCCGAAATGATGAGGCAACTTGCAATAAAAAGCAGCAAGTAAGAATGAAGGCATAAAAAATAGCCGAAATGATAGGGCAACTCGCAATAAAAAGCAGCGAGTAAAAAGGAAAAAAAAACAGCCGAAATGATTGGGCACCGCGAAAAATAGCCGAAATGATTGGGCAATCGCGATTTTCGCGATATAAAAAGCTGAAATGATAGAGCATCGCGAAAAAAGAAATAAAATAAAAATAAAATGTATGCCCTACAGGTGATGCTACATCAATCCCTGTATACAATCCAGGGCGCAAACAAAGAAGGAGTCGTACTCCTCCCCCAGGTCTCATCATGAGAGGAAGCCAAACCTCGACGGTTCACAAATAGCCTGGAGATCGTCTCGACGCAGCAGACACAACATCAAGCGAAGCGGAACAGCGGCAACTCCCAGTTCCATGGCTCGGTGGTATACATATCGCCAACAGTCAAACCTTCACCCCGTGAAATGCGGATATATTCAGCAAAATTCCTGGTTACGTGGAACGCGGATAATGTCACTCTTTGACCCCGTGGAAAACGTCCAGAGCGGATCCTGGTCCTCGCAGAGCATGGCAGTGAACCCGTGCGAAGCATCCAGAGCGGAGCCTAGTCCTCGCCTAACGCGGCAGTGAACCCGTGTGAAGCGTCTAGTGCAAAATTCCTGGTCACGTGGAACGCGGATAATGTCACTCTTTGACCCCGTGGAAAACGTCCAGAGCGGATCCTGGTCCTCGCGGAGCATGGCAGTGAACCCGTGCGAAGCATCCAGAGCGGAGCCTAGTCCTCGCCTAACGCGGCAGTGAACCCGTGTGAAGCATCTAGTGCAAAATTCCTGGTCACATGGAACGCGGATAATGTCACTCTTTGACCCCGTGGAAAACGTCCAGAGCGGATCCTGGTCCTCGCGGAGCATGGCAGTGAACCCGTGCGAAGCATCCAGAGCGGAGCCTAGTCCTCGCCTAACGCGGCAGTGAACCCGTGTGAAGCATCTAGTGCAAAATTCCTGGTCACGTGGAACGCGGATAATGTCACTCTTTGACCCCGTGGAAAATGTCCAGAGCGGATCCTGGTCCTCGCGGAGCATGGCAGTGAACCCGTGCGAAGCATCCAGAGCGGAGCCTAGTCCTCGCCTAACGCGGCAGTGAACCCGTGTGAAGCATCTAGTGCAAAATTCCTGGTCACGTGGAACGCGGATAATGTCACTCTTTGACCCCGTGGAAAACGTCCAGAGCGGATCCTGGTCCTCGCAGAGCATGGCAGTGAACCCGTGCGAAGCATCCAGAGCGGAGCCTAGTCCTTGCCTAACGCGGCAGTGAGCCCGTGTGAAGCATCTAGTGCAAAATTCCTGGTTACGTGGAACGCGGATAATGTCACTCTTTGACCCCGTGGAAAACGTCCAGAGCGGATCCTGGTCCTCGCAGAGCATGGCAGTGAACCCATGCGAAGCATCCAGAGCGGAGCCTAGTCCTCGCCTAACGCGGCAGTGAACCCGTGTGAAGCATCTAGTGCAAAATTCCTGGTTACGTGGAACGCGGATAATGTCACTCTTTGACCCCGTGGAAAACGTCCAGAGCGGATCCTGGTCCTCGCAGAGCATGGCAGTGAACCCGTGTGAAGCATCCAGAGCGGAGCCTAGTCCTCGCCGAGCACGGCAGTGAACCCGTGTGAAGCATCTAGTGCAAAATTCCTGGTTACGTGGAACGCGGATAATGTCACTCTTTGACCCCGTGGAAAACGTCCAGAGCGGAGCCTGGTCCTCGCCAAGCGCGGCAGTGAACCCGTGTGAAGCATCCAGAGCAAATACCGGACTGTGGAGTCCTTAAAATCCACGGACTATGACGTCCTTAACCTCGACCGTGATGTCTTAAAACTAACGATCAACCACCCCGATTCCCTACGGATTCTGCCTTGGCCTAAGGGTACATCTCTTCACTCTTTTGATGCCCGGCGTTGTAATTCCTCAACGTCTTCAAAGAGGTGACGGGTCCCTGCAACCAAACACCGGATTGTGGAGTCCCTAAATCCACGGACTATGAGGTCTTTAACCTTGACCGTGATGTCTTAAAACTAACAGCGGACTGTGGAGTCCCTAAACCCACGGACTATGAGGTCCTTAACCTTGACCGTGATGTCTTAAAACTAACAGCGGACTGTGGAGTCCTTAAATCCACGGACTATGAGGTCCTTAACCTTGACCGTGACGTCTTTAAACTACGATACCTTGAGAAACCCCTGACTCCGTAAAACACGGACAAGGGTGACCGCATCCAACACTTGCAGGCCCTCACGACCTGTAAGGAAGAAAAAACTCTCTTGCGAGATCCTTACGACTCTCAAGGAAAAACCCGCTTAAGGATCCTCACGATCTTTAAGAAGAACTCACACCTATGGGATCCTCTCGACCTGTAGGGAGAAAAACTATTTATGAGACCCTCGTGGCTCGTAAAATGCAAAAGTCTTAGCAAGCAGATCTTAACCCGGAGTCTTAAGCTATCGCTGTCCTGCAAAGAGATCGAGATAGAGTATCCGCAGAATACATTCAATAGAAAGGGGACACACCATTGAAGAGAAGAATATGTCTTCATTTATAAACCTCCCTTCGACAACAATACTCGATCTAAAGCCAGCACAAACCACCCGATACGGGAGATAACGTGGCAAGTTTCTGATCTGTATCCTATCAAGCACGCATTTGCAACTGTACGAATGTTTAAAAGGAAATGTTGCCGGAGGCACGGATGTGCATGCAACGTAACGATGGTGCTCGTAATTAAAGAAAAACAGACAGCTCATTTACGCAAGCAAGACACACGTACAACTATCTGACAAGCATGAAAATTCAACAGAAAGCATGCAAACCACCAATGATTAAAGGAGTACATTGATTCAAACATGCTACATCAGTGGGAAAAGATTACCAAACAAGGGATCAGAAATACACGGGTTAACAAAGCAAAACACAAAATTCTCCAACTCCCTTTCCGCCTTCTCCAGCACGTCAAAACGGCGGTTTTCGCGAGGAGTCGCTCCCCACCGGTTGGAGCCGTGCTCATCAGCGAAAGCAGACATGACGGCCCGACGAGCTCTTATCTGACTCAGTAAATGAACTGAGTGATCCTTCAGAGCTTGAGTGATTAGACAAGCCTCATGAAAGCACTCAAGCTTGTCCTCCGCCGCGTCAAGGATCGCCGAAGTCATCTCCGCCGGATGAGGGGGTATATCGGCAAGCACAGACAGGAGGATCATCCGGAGCCAAATGGAGCCCATGGGAAGAGGAGAACCCCGACGGGTCAGTAGCTCGTACATCACCGTGTCACATTGAGCGTCGGTGAGAAGGGGATCCGCCAGCCGCGCAGCGAAGCGAGGAATTATCTCCTCAAGGGGCACCTCCCATGGTTGCCGACGAGCATGGGGACGATCGCAAGCCATGGAGATTGATCGGGTTCTCAAAAATGACCACCTTAAGGTATGAATGGGTTTCTCTGTGAAGAAAAGAAGTAAGGCATAAGGTTCAGGTTATAAAGGGGCGCATTTAATGCCATGCACAAAAATTGTTGTGCATGGTGGAACTATTCTCAAAGCCCGAAAAGAAAGGGAGAGCGTTGGAAATGAAATCCAATGACGCATTGGAATTAGGTTAGGGAAATGAAACGTCCCCATCAAGCAGATCCCTGCATACGCAACACGTGAGCACTAGCCTTTGATGGAAAACGAGGCGGCACTGCACAGACACAACAGAGAACTAAGCTCTGAGAACGAGAATCAAATTCTTAAAAGAAAGGTTTGAAAGGAAGGACATGAAAAAGTGAAGGCGCTTCTAAAAGGACGTTTCGTCTACCCTACTCCCCCAAAGCAAATCCAATGGTCACAAGAGGTGACAGCGTTGCACTCACGTGCAGACACGTGAGAACAACGCTGTGGGGGCATTTGTTGCCTGATTTAAAATCAGGAAAGCTTCTGGGAAAAGCTTCAGAAGAGGGTCACGTGCTTACACGTGACTAGCGGTCACGTGTTGGCACGTGACACCTAAGCACATCATCAGGGCAAGTTCAATTTCCTGACTACGATGAAGAAAAGGGGCTTCAGAAAGAGTCACGTGCTCCCACGTGACCAGGGTCACGTGGCGACACGTGACATTTAAATGCAAGTGTCAAAGGCAAACCGGTTCCCTGATCAAGTCAAGGAAAAGGCTTCAGAAGAGGTCACGTGCTCCCACGTGACCAGGGTCACGTGTTGGCACGTGACGTTCAAAGCAGCAGACTCGTTCTCCAGTTGAACCAAGGAAAGAGGCTCCAGACAAGGGTCACGTGCTCACACGTGACCAGGGGTCACGTGTTGGCAAGTGATGACCAAGCAACAACCAGAAGACAGCGCAAGAAGAAAGGAAAAGGCTCATTCCAAAGGGGGTCATGTGCCCACACGTGACCATGAGTCACGTGGTCACACGTGACCGGCTTTCAAAGCCCATTGTGTCAACAGAATTAAATTCTGAAAGAAATTCAAATCTTTCCAAAGGAAAGCGGCTATCTGGAACCAATCAAATTAAAGATTCAGAGGTGATGAAATATCATCTATCTATGGGAAAATCTCGGGTTTGAAAAGATTTCCTCTTTAAATCTAATCGAAACAACAAAGGAAAAATCCCTGGATTTGAAATCCAATGGTGAATAAAATTCACCTAATAATCCAAAGGTCCAAAACGAATGATGGATGCAAATCAAATCTCTCATGAAGATTCGTCAAAAACTGATTGATTCGGCTGCTTCTCCTATAAATAGGAGCCAAGAGACACAGAGAAGATATATACAAACGCAGAGAAGAAAAAAGAAAAGGAGGAGAGCTTTGATACTTGGATCTTCTGCAAAAACCCTAGGTAAGAAAGGGAAAAGCTCCTTGAAAGAGAAAGAGAATTTAATTCTCAACAGAGTTTAACTCTGATATATAAAACAGAAGAATATATTTCTTCTCTCTTTGATAGAGGATCTGCAAAGTGCACATCTCCCCTTAAGGTTGAGAATTTAATTCTCAATGGGTCGAGATCCTGCCATGCAGATCCAAAACATAGAGAGGGAATGCAAGCATGAGAATTTAATTCTCACAGAACTATAGGAATTTAATTCCTTTAAAATAAAATTGGGGCTTGACCCTGTATCATGGGAATTTAATTCCTTCAGAACAAAAGAAACAGGGTTTAACCCTAATTAAGAACCTAGTTCTGTTGCAACAGCGGGAATTTAATTCCCTTAATCATAATTTAACAGAGGATGGAAGTTTTAACTCCTCAAAAAAGCTTTTATTAGGGTTTAACCCTATTCAGTTCTTCACATATACGAGGAATTTAATTCCTACGGAAGATTCAGAGTTCAACTCTATTCAGAATATAAACCTTCAAAAGGAAGTAGGAATTTAATTCCTTTGCAATTTAAAGCTCGAGGAATTTAATTCCGGGAAAAAAGATTGACAAAGCCTCTAAACAAAATACATAGAGGCAGGGTCACGTGTTACCACGTGACCCCCCCAAGAGATCTACAGGAAGCCCCTTTGAGGCAGCACCCCACGTGACCCACGGCAGAAGCTCTAATACATAGGCATTTGAATGCCCATCACGTGATGGCACGTGATGCTCTGAAAGACGCTACAACCTCAGCAGAACAAATGAAGGGAGGGCGCTCTCACGTGCTGCCACGTGACCCCTCTTGTCTTAGTGTTTAACACTAAATTGAAACTCTCGAACCCAGTGTTAAAACACTGTTGGGCCTTAGTGTTCAACGCTAATTAAAAAGCTTTATTTGCAGTGTTCAACACTGATCTGTTTTAGTGTTTAACACTAATTTGAAAAGCCTTGTTGCTGGTGTTTAACACCAATTATCTCTTAGTGTTAAACACTAACTTGTCAACCTCATTCCCAGTGTTCAACACTGGCTACTCTGTAGTGTTTAACACTAGGCTTTGGCCCAATTGGCCTAAATGGATAGAGGCAAAGCCTCTCCTGATTGGACTTAGCCCAAGATGGCCATAAGTCCTCAATTTGTGATTAACTGGGCCAATCGACTCATAACATAATTAATTCGTCTTGACCCCAAATTGGGCCAGGGACTATTTAATCCACTCCGGTTCTAGGGTACATCTCTTCGCTCCTTTGATACTTGGCATTGTAATCCCTCAATGTCTTCAAAGAGGTGACGGGTCCCGACGACCACACATTGATACGGACTGCGGGGTCCTTAAACCCGTGTTTAATGCAAAATTCCTGGTTACGTGGAACGCGGATAATGTCACTCTTTGACCCCGTGGAAAACGTCCAGAGCGGAGCCTGGTCCTCGAGGAGCATGGCAGTGAACCCGTGTGAAGCATCCAGAGCACATACCGGACTGTGGGGTCCTTAAACCCATGGACTACGACGTCCTTAACCTTGACCGAGATGTCTTAAAACTAACAACGGACTGTGGGGTCCTTAAACCCATGGACTACGACGTCCTTAACCTTGACCGAGATGTCTTAAAACTAACAACGGACTGTGGGGTCCTTAAACCCATGGACTACGACGTCCTTAACCTTGACCGAGATGTCTTAAAACTAACAATGGACCGCAATGTCCTTAAACTACCCATGGACCGCAATGTCCTTAAACTAGAACAATAGAGCCCCGTATGCTCTTTTGTCGGATCTAAACGGTCCCGTTTAAGTTGATCTTAGCCTCAAAGATGGCTAACGTATCCTTAAACCTTCAAACAGAGTGGACTATAAATCCCCCTAATTAACTCTGGCTCGAGGGTATATCTCTGAACTCCTCTGACATCCGTCGTTGTAATCCTTCAACGTCGTCAGAGAGGTGACGGGTCCTGACGGCCATACATACGTTGGACCACTAGGTCCCTAAACTGGAACATTAGAGCCAATTGCTCCTTTGCCGGATCTAAACGATCCCGTTAAGTTGATCTTAGTCACAAAGTTAGACTAACGTATCCTTAACAAACGTTTGAGTTGATCTTAGCCTCAAGTATGGCTGACGTATCCTCAAACCAAACCCCCAAACCCAAATCTAAGATAATACGGATTTGGACTAGTCCACGCCCTACGGGCGACGACATAACTCAGCCTCCGTAAACAATCCACGGGCAACAAAACACAAAACAAACACCCACGACACGAAGTGACCAGCTGGAGAAGGAGAAAGTTGTTACCGCGATGCGGTAGCGTAATTAACTGCAGGGGCTTGCGCCTGCAGGGAAGAGCATCCCCACAATAAAAAAACCCCTCAAACGAGGGGGAATCTGACGAAGTCTGCTACATCGGACGCATCCGTCTAAACCTTCGATACATGGTGCCATAAATCAACTTGGCATCTTCGGAGAGGTGAACGGATAGCACCAATTAGCATCTGCCCCGAATCTCAGTGCCAAGACATCGCAGTCTTGTGCGCCGTCTTTCGGAGGGGAACAGATTCTGGCACGCCCGGTGGGACCTTTTCCTCTTTCCACACCACACTTCGTGTGTCGTGACTCGCGAACCAATCGCGGTTCGCCAATGGTTGCCCTTGGGTTTCAGGATACTAAGAATTGGCGTCTTGCTTATTGCAGAAAGCAAAGGATCGATGGCTTCTACTCCCGTGAAATTCTCCAACTGCTCAGACTGCAATTGCAACCAACGCTCTGCCTCGCCAGGAGGTATAGCCTACGGACCCCAAGCTGCTTCGCTATTCACAATGCCCGTGGAACAGGTCACTCGCGCCACCACAGGATTGTTCTTTGGGACCATGCTCCCGCCGACAAACTTCACCGCTCCAGTGCTGACAACGGAAGCTCTCAAGAAGTCGGTCTTTGATCGTCTTACCCCTGCCGCGGCTCCTCTCAACGAGTCGCCCAACGTCAACGCCTCGGTCTTCTCTAGATTAGGCCAGAAATCCTGCAAACCCATCATGGGGCCTACAATCTCAGAGAAGGCTGCTTCTAAGAAAGTGGCTGCTCCTGCTCCCGAAATCGTCAAGGCGGCTTCTCCGGCCAAAAGGTCGGTCTTCACAAGATTGACGGCTCCCGCTCCCGCTCCTGCTGCCCAAAGGACGTCGGTCTTTGACAGGCTAACACCAACAGCGACCCCCCACCCAGACAGGGGGCAAGACGAAACCATTCTTACCGCTGACCCTACACCGTCCGCTCGACACGCTCGACGTCGCCATTGGCGCCGAGTAAGGAAGGCTGGGGGCAACTTCCCCTCCGGGTTGACTCCATCGGCCCCGGTGGCAGAGGTTAATGCTGCTGTTCCAACTGGGAACAGCTTTGAAATGCTAAATAAGGTGCGAAGGAATTCTCCTACGGCAGCGCTGAAGAGGTCTCCTCCCTCATTAAAAAAGGTTGTGGAAATAAAATCAGAACAGCCCCGATCTCCTCAACGGCTGTCTTCCAAAATCTATAAGGTTTGGCGGCAGGCCCGGGACTCGATCATCGATCCAAACTTCTCCCGCCAGCACAAGAAGCTGAAAATCCAACCGGAAGCTGGTCACCAGGCTAAACCCTAAAAGGCTGTCTGGACGCCCACCTCAACGGCCCCCTCAACCTCCATGGCTCATAAAAGGAGGAGGCCAGAGAAGACCCCACAGCATACAACGACGGCTAAAAGCACTGAGCCCAGACGCCCTAAGTCTGGGGGCATGGTGGTGCACACTGTTTACATGGCCTCTGGAAAAGAGGAAAGCCGCACTTCTACGGGCCACCGATCGCTAACCCGATCCGTGATGAAGGCCCAGGAGCAGCAACAAAAGCTTCAAGAAATGATGAATGCTATGGCCGCGCTCACCGGGCCAAAAGAAAATTCAGAAACGTCCTCAGACGCACGCCGAGAGGAAGAAACCGACGCTGAATTCCTTCGCCGGACACTGGAGAAAAAGGACAAAGAGGCTGCTGAACAAGCGGCCAACATACAACGGATGGGCCTTCTCTTCCAAGATGTGATAGGAATGATGATCCAGCAGGACTTACCCGCCGAGGATCCCCCAATCGTTCTTGAAGACGACCGAGGAGAAACGTCAAATCCACCACCAGCCCTCTCAACGGCCAAGGAGGAGGCAATCTCTAAGGCTGACTTGGCTGACTACATAGCCCAGAAAATCCGGGTTCATCACGCGACTGAGGCAGCTGGTCAAGTCGTGAAAACGGGGCGGCCGTATCCGAGCTGGTACGACCAAATCAAATACCCGCAAGGCTATACGATACCAAAATTCCACGTGTATAAGGGGACCGGCAATCCTCATCAACATGTCGCCCAGTTCCGGGCCCTCTGCGGTAACACCAGCGGTGATGATAAACTGTTGCTTCGCCAGTGCGTGGGCAGCTTATCAGAAACAGCGTTCGAATGGTATTCGGAACTCCCAAACGATTCTATCAAAACGTTCGCTGAAATGGAGTTGTTATTCACTCAGCGATTCGCAAGTGCCAGCGAACGCACTCCAATAACTGCATTGATTAACGCCAGGGTAAAACCAGGCGAAACCTGGGTCCAGTATGCTATACGCTGGCAGAATTTATGGTCGAGATGTGAACAACGCATTGAGGAGGCACCCGCAGTGGGGATGTTCGTGGGAACCCTAGACCCCCACGCAACTATCTCCCAGTTTATGATGTTCTTTAAGCCAACCACATTCCAGGCTTTGATCGACAAGTTGGCTCAGATGGACCAGATGGGTCATAGACCACCTCTCCCGAAGTCGGAACCTCGGAATGACAAGGGTAAAGGAAGAGCAACCTTTGTTGCGAATGCCCAACAGCAACCTAACGCCCCGAAACCGGCAGATCAACTGGAGGAAAGACGTCGGTATTATAATGAGAAGATGAAGCGTCCCTACTCGTTCCCACGGGACAAGATGAAACGGCTATTCGAGCTGGCAATACGCAACAGACTTATAAACCTGCCAAATCCAAGGCGACCGCCGCAACCCACCGAAGTGAATAACCCTAACTATTGCCCTTACCATCAAACGGTAGGCCATCCAATTGAAGATTGCTTCGTCTTCAAAGGATGGATTGAAGACCAGTACCTCCAGGGGAAGTTTGTACTGTCCGAAAAGTGGAAGGTGAACCCACCACAGCCGCATGCTCCTAGGAAAGCGGATACACCGGGGGCAACATGTTCTTTTATTGAAGAAGCTCCATGGGAGGTCGTGATATCAACTAAAACCAAAAGAATGCTGAGAGACCTTCATGCGTGCCCTGCGATCGAATGGAAGGACCCTCTTGAACCTCAAATTATCAAAGGGATGTTGAACCCCCGCCCAACTACGAAGACTCGCGATAATGGCCCAAATACTCACGCCCAACCGTCAAAATCTTCGAAGAAAAAGAAGAAGAAATCCAAGAAGCCCGTGAAGCTTGAAAACAAACACACGAACTTGCAGAAGCAAATCGACGCGCTGGAAGAATACAATCAAAAGGCGCGAACTCCTGTCACACTGCAAGAGTTCCTCAACCACATCTTTCAAGAAGAAGATGATGGAGAAAGCTCGTCGGATGAATCCGAAGGATATGTGGCGAGTTGTAACGTAATCTCCCACTCGTTTACCGATGATGGGAAAACTCCTGGCATTGAAAAGCTGGAGACAGAGCCTGTACCAGAGCGCGCATGGCCAACAGATGAAATGATCGACGCTTTTCTAGACGAGATTCGTCTAAAATGTAAAGCGGACCGGGAGCGTGAAATGGCCACATCGGAAGGAGCCAAATGCGGGCAACTGAACGAAAGAGTTGACCTACCACTGCCAGAGCAAAAGGCATCCGAAGTAGACAAGAAGATATTCAAGACGAGGAAAAGGTTTGCCAAAGCCATGTCAATGGGAATGAAGCTACCACCCTCGGAAGGAAACACACACGATGGGGTAGAGACGCATCCTGACTATTGCGCATATCATCGGAAAATATCGCACCCCACGGAGGAGTGCGACTCTTGTGATCTATAAAACTTCGACCCTTTCGCCTAAAAGGTAGTGTCTCCAAATCTTCAAAGCGAAAATCACAGCCGCAAGCTCCAAATCATGAGTTGGATAATTCTTCTCATGGGTCTTCAACTGTCTCGATGCGTATGCTACAACCTTCCCATGCTGCATCAGAACACATCCCAATCCTTTCCCAGATGCGTCGCTGTGAATCACCAATCATCCGGAATTGTCTGGCACGGTCAGAATAGGGGCGGTTATCAACTTCTGCTTCAACGTCTCGAAAGCTACCGCATACTTATCCGCCCATACAAAAGGTACCTCCTTGGTCAACGGCTCTGCCAGACGAGCAAAGTTCTCCATAAATCTCCTGTAGTATCCGGCTAATCCAAGGAAACTTCTTATCTCAGCAACATTCTTTGGAATAGGCCAATCTCGAACTGCTGCAATCTTTTCTGGATCGACGGCAATGCCATTGCCAAACACAACATGCCCCAAAAACCTTACTTCCTCCAGCCAAAACTCGCACTTACTCATCTTCGCATACAATTTCTCTTGTCTCAACGTCTGCAGTGCGATCTTCAAATACTCAGCATGCTCTTCAAAACTCTTCGAGTAAACCAGAATATTGTTAATGGATACCACAATGAACTGATCTAAGAACGGTGAAAAGATTCGGTTCATCAAGTCCATGAATACTGCCGGCGCATTCGTTACTCCGAAGGGCATCACTAAGTACTCATAATGTCCATACCGAGTTCGGAACGCCGTCTTGCAAATATCTTCTGTTTCCACTGGGACCTGATGATATCCGGATCGTAAATCCAGCTTCGAGAATACCCTCGCGCCACTAAGCTGCTCAAAAAGTTCTCCAATGCGAGGGATCGGGTACTTGTTCTTGATAGCCACCCGGTTTAATTCTCGATAGCCGATGTACATCCTTCTGGTGCCATCCTTCTTCTTTACTAGAAGAACTGGAGCTCCCCAAGGCGAGTTACTGCTTCGAATCCAACCCTTCTCAAGCAATTCAGCAACCCGTTTCTTAACTTCTTCCAATTCTACTGGTGCCATTGGATAATACGCTTTAGATACTGGCGCTGCACCAGGAATAAGGTCAATTGCGAACTCCACTCTCGCTTCGGCGGTAAACCCGGTGTATCTTCAAATACGTCCATAAGATCGCGAACAACCGCCGGCTCTTCACCACTATCAACTTCCATTGCTGCAAGAATAATGTTTGTCGGCCTAGCCCTAAACTCGACTGGCCTGGCAGAACTGCTTCCTTACCGCAACTGCTGTCTGCTGTGAACTCCCAATTTTTCCAATATGCTCTGCTGTTCCCGAGCTGCCGTAAGAACTTGTGAGAAAGTGGTCAAACCCAGGGAGACGGTCTGCCTTTGGATGCCCACATCCAAGCTGCGCATGGACCTTCGTGCCCTGTCTGCATCGTTGGCGACTAAAGGTCCAGCGAAACTGCTGAGTCTCGTCCACACGCCTCTGGTATGTCTTCAATTTCTTACCTGTCATAATCCTAAACTCAAAACACCCAACATTAGCATGATGATAGATTCTGAATATGGATCAAGGCTAAAACTCCAAGATACTTTAATAGAGTACCGCATTGTAACTATGCCGCGGTATCATAGCCACAATTACTTAACTCCACCCAAGTCGTCTAAGTCCTAGGGATAACAAGAAATCAAGTTTTCGAGTCGACATGCAAAGTAAGTTTGCACGTCGTAAAAGATATAATCAGGAAGAATGTGATTCAAGAATGGTAAAACGGTCAAGGTGGCAGGACATGTTTCCTAAACACGGGTATTCTGATTCGTGTATTGGGTACAATACCCAACTACAAAAGAATCAACCCGACTAACTTGGCTCTGATACCAAAAGAACCATGTCACGCCCCGCTTCCCAGAGTACGCAAGATTGGGCACGTGACATAGCCAACCATGCTACCTGTGGGTAGGAAGTATCCATCCACAGTCACATTACGGCTGTAGAGATATCAAGAACAAGATAAAACTATCTAACACATGTCCATAATCCAGAATAACAGGAGTCAATAATAAATAAATGCGGAAGCAAAAGATCCAATACAAATAACTGAAAAGTGTGTCCCATAATGCGGGCTCACATCAGGAAATAAATGCAGGAAATAAACTAACCACTACAGAACTCACAACTCAGCCTGCTGGCTGAAGTACTCCTGCTCGGACAGCGACAGTGGTAAAGAATCTGGGCCATGCAAAACCCAGACGTCAGCGCGTCATGTCAACCAATAATATAATATGAACAGTGTAATAGGCAATGCAGAAATAAACATGAATAAAGCAAGAATAGCAATAATATGAATCATACCAGTACAGGGTAGCGTGCAGTGGGTAAACTAAACTGTTCTATCAGGTTTTCTATTCTAAAGTCTTTGAAACCAGGTAAGGTAATCCTCATCGTAACTCGTCGGTAGTTATTCCGTAACGCCTGGAAAGACGACAAACAATAGGATATTCCGTAACGCCCGGAAAGACGGCAAACAATAGGATATTCCGTAACGCCCGGGAAAACGGCAAACAATAGGATATTCCGTAACGCCCGGAAAAACGGCGAACAATAGGATATTCCGTAACGCCCGGAAAAACGGCAAACAATAGGATATTCCGTAACGCCCGGAAAAACGGCAAACAATAGGATGGCCCTTGGAGTTACGTTCGGTTACAATACTGATTTCCCCATACCCCCAAGTTATATGTGTAAGTCAAGTCAGGTATCCCGTAATCAAGAAACTAATGCCAACACAGGATCAGGTAAACAGGTTTGTCTGGATAGACAACAGGAACAGTCCATGAGGACTACATGTTATGTTTGTTGGCATTAGACACAAGATCAGGTAACAGGTAAAGCCATGGTACATCAGGTCCAGCCAGGTAATGTATAAAGGTGTCATGTCATGTCAAGAGTGTACGGTACCATGTCATGTCAAGTAGGTAGTGTAACAGGTCATGTCAGGAAGCGCAAGATGTCATGTGGGTGCTCATAATCAAACTAACATAAGCATGTGTATAAATAAACAAGCATGAGTACTATCAGAACAATAAACTGGAACATGTAATATGATATGCAAATAGATATAATTTCAAGGATATGGATGCACAGTTATCGATTAGGGTTACATTTATAGTTCCAATATTAATTAGGATGCAATTTATTAAACATGGAGTGTTAATATCACATTATTATGTAGTGATGTGATCTATGCTTGCAATTATATGTATCTTAAATGCGATGGATGCAAACGGGTATCCGAAAAGTTATAAAACTATAAAATGGTAATGTGGGATGTACAACTAAACAATATGTGATATAAATATTGATATAATAATATTAATATGGATATCATATTCAAAGCGATTAATAACTATAAAAGTGGTATTGATTAACCACGCACAAGCAAGTTCCGTTCAGAAATTCAGCGTCACCCTAATTTGTAAAATAGGTTAAAAATAACAAACGTTCTCCAAAAGGGACGTGTCTTATACCAAAACAAAGATAATTCAATAAGGTTTTCAGTTTTATAAGTATAAGCATCTCAGGTTGTCCCTACAAAAAGTTATGAACATTCGAAGTTGAAAGTTTGCTGCTGGAATTTCCTGGACAGCAGTTTGGAGACATTTTCATTTGCATTTTACGTTATTTAAACAATTTATTTTGCCAGTAAATTCTTCATAGAGTTATAGTATTCTGAATTAGCTTCGTAACGAACTAAAGAACGTATACTAATGATTTTTCTATGATTTATAATGAATTTTATAAGATAAGGTATACAGTAAATTTCAGATTTGTCATATCCGATTTTTCAACGACGTTTCATATGTAAACTATAAGATTTTCAAATGTATAACATTATAAAATGAAGATTATAAAAGTATATAGCATGTAGCAAGATTAACTTGCCTCGATGGGTCGCGAATCGGGAAAACGGAACGTTAACCGTCGGCGGGGAAAACTCGCGACGGGCGCACGGTTCACGGAATGAACCCAAACGACGAACAAAGGAACCACACGGGTCGGGGTACCTCGTTGGAACGTCGAGAAACGTCACCGGCACGACGGAATTCCGGCAACAAAAGAACAGTTAAAAGAAATGAGAAACGAGACATGAAGCAAGAAGAGGAAAAATGATAAAGAGAAGTACGAGAGAATATATAAGGGGGGGAGAGAGAGAGAAAGTGGAGAGAGAGAGAAGAGGGAGAGAGAGAAAGTGGGGCCCACGGGGGGGTTAAAGGGGAGGTTGCGATTGGCTGAGAGAATAATTTGAGAAGGATATAAAAGATTGTAAAAATATTATATGGTTAACTTAAAGATTTAAAAGATAGGTAATGAACAGTAAGATAACATGTTAGTTAGAAAAATATATGCGATGGTTTTAATAATATTAAAATTTGGGATTTTGGCGCCAAATGAAACATTTCCAAATTGCGCCCGGGTTGGGTCCAAAAATTCGAAATTCAAATAATAGGATTTTAAGCGGGTTCCAAATTTTAAAATGAAATGTTTTATGATTAAAAAGCATACTCCCAAAACGGACACACGCACGTGCACGTAGCCATCCAAACTCGCCCGTTTCACTGGACGGGACGAGAACACAATGCACGGACGCTACCACGAGACTAAGGGTGTCAAGTAGGCCAAGATGAATATTTTCAATTTTATTTTAGGTGCTAAAATTTGTTATATGCAGAATGACTTAGCCAGATAAAATTTTACTGTAAGACCCCAAACAAGCGACATAAATGAAATGAGTAATATCTAATGCTCAACCAATAACAGAAAATAGTAGTATTGGGCTCGGGTGTTACATTTTCAAACTATATTTTGTATAACATTATGAAATGCAGATTATAAACTAATTAAAGATAATAATAAGAAATATAACGACGATATATATTTTAAATGATATGGATGCAAACGGGTATCCGAAAACGGTAAAACTTTAGTATGGATGTATAATACTATACCTATCTTGTAGCAAAATGATTTAGCATGCGACTAGACATGTAAATAATGATACGGATGCACACGGACGTCATATAACAGTAAAATGATAAACTGGTAAATGCAGGATGTACAACTAAACAATATGAGATGTAAATATTCCATTTGGTGCGTTATATTCTAATATAGTATGTAACAAGATATATTTGCATGTACTAGATGTGAAATAACTTGTACGGATGCACACAGATATCCGAAAACGGTGAAACATGCAAAATGATAATGCGGGATGCATAACTAATCATTATGTGTTGTTATTATTCAAATGAATATAGAATACAGTAGTATAGCATGTAGCAAAATTAACTTGCCTCGACGGATCACGAAACGGATATGTACGGCACGTCCGACGTCGGTAAAACGTCGTAACGCACGCATGGCACACGGGACAGGTCTAAACAATGCAAGAGGGTGATCACCCAGGCAAGATACGTTCACTGGATCACTCGGATCGTCAGCGACGAGCACGGCTCCGGCGGTGATCACCGGAATCAAGAAACAAGATCAAGAAAAAGAAAGAAGAAAGAAGAAGAAGTAAGAAGAAGAGGCTGTATATTAAATAAGGAAAGAAAATAAATAAATAAATAATAAATATATAAATATATATATGCAGAGGAGAGAGAGAGAAAGGGGTTGTTAGTTTGTTAGGAAATTAGTTTAGATTTAAATTTAAAAAAAATCTTTTATTAGTTAACTAAATTTTAATTTGTATCAGTTTATAAAATTAATATTATATAAATAAAATTTGATATTTTGGTAAATACAAATATATTCCATAAGATGCCCGGGTCGGGTCTAAAATTCAGTTTTAAAATACGAAAAATATACATGTCGACCAAAATTAAAGTTGGATATCCGGATAACGAAAAACGCATACCCCCAAGAACGGATGCACGCACGTGCACGTAGTCATCCAAACAAGTCCGTTCCACTGAACGGGACGAGAACAAAATGCGCGGATACTATCACAGGGTTGGGGTATCATGCAGGCCATGCAATGTATTTTTAAAATATTTTATGTGACTTAAAATGTTATATTGTAAAAATGCAAATACCAGATAAAATACCAGTATGCAAGATATATAAATTAAAATGAAAGTGCACGAGTCCATGTAACAGGTCAGGATAAATCATAAACATGAGTTAAGACAGGTTTCAAGTAAGCGGGTCGGGTCGGATGCAAATACAAATGTCAAATACACTATTCGCACCCAAAACACAGTAAATCAGGAAAATACCATAAATAAAGAAATACTTGAAATAGAGCTGGTATAAATGAATTAGGGTATTACACCCCTAGTCCGGCTATATGTAAATAGGTAAAGTGACCATAGGATAACCACTTCGGTCGCTCAGCTTATAGTACATGGTAACCTCATTCTGACCCAGTCAGGACGACTCTATTAAGTGCTCCCACTATCGCCATACCCAGTATGCAATATCACAGTCATTGCTCCGAGCAGCTGACTTCTTGCACTTAGTCTTACTTTTGTATGCTACTCTAGCATAAAGGGGATCTCTCACGTAAGGGAGAGTTCCTACCTGCTGACGTATCCTTGTTAAATGTATGCCCTGCACAATTCGTGTACCCTGCACAATTGTACTCCATGCCTGAAGTAGTCATACAAAATATAGAAATATATATCCCAGATAATAAAGAAAGAAAGCTATAAACCATCAATCTTTAAATATATATTTATAAAACCGTCACCTATAATAATAATGTCAAACATAAGAGTAAGGTATATCAGGTTATCTGAAATGCAATATGTCACCCAGAACGAAACCCAAACGCACATAATGTTCCCATCTATTTCCTTCGTCATCGGATCCGTGATCGTCTGATTTGAAGGAAAAACCCTATAGCTTAGACCACTATCTCATGTCACTTACTTCTTAATGAAGTGTCGTTAGATCTTTAAGTGCTTCAACTCCCATATATATGGGATTGTTTGAGTATGTTATCGTTGACCTGATGTCACGATAAAAAGAAACCATGTTTTCCTTGCGTGCGAATCACGCGCAAACTCCCGAGAAATCACTTCAGCCCAGCAGCCCCTTTGGCTCTATTGAGGTAGCCGCATATTCCACCCTTATGGCGAAAAAGCTACACCTCCTGCTTCTTGCTACTCCAAGTGATGACCCTACCATTATGTAAGAAACCATGTGCAGATGTGGATGTACGCATACCCATATTGCCGGTCCAGTCGGCATTATTAGGTCTACATGACAGCAAACCCGATTTCTCATAGCACTATGTATTGTGGGTCATCCTATATAAATACTTGAAAATCCTCGTCACTTCATCCTAACAAGCAAACCCTACTACTAAATCAATAAGTAAAGGTTATATGTCTGGTCAAGAACACACCATGCATACATTAGACTGCTGACTATGCAAAATGGAACCTACAAAATCTGTCGCTCTGTGTCAAGAGTCTTATAGCAAAGATCAAGGCTAAAACATGTCTTTTAGTGACTGGAATAATAAACTGAAGAGTGACTGTGCGGGCTGAACTGTTTTAAGATATGCCTCATGTGAGTCTTCGAAGACAAACATAAGATATTCCTGAAACAGCTCCTCATGGATCTAATTCTCAAGCACAAACTCAACATCTCATGTGCCCTCTATAGCAAGAACAGCCACTCTAAGTGGCAGTTATTATCTCTAAGTCACTTTTGGTCATTACAACGTCGTTCACAATAAGATCTCTGAATTTACAGTTGTCGCATTCAATAATCGTCAGTCTATATCCAATATAGATCGATGATATCGAACCAACAACTGCTTGGGTAAGTGTTTCAAGCAATAAATGGACTCTCTTAGTCAACTCGAGTCACTTTAGTTTTGAAACCCGCAGGCAGATCTCCCAAATCTTCTTATCCAAATCTCCACCGACAATACGATCTAAGTCTGTAAGACTAGCTCAAAATCTTTATGTGCAACGATTTGTTAAGGAAGGCGAAATAGACGCAATCATCACCCCGGGTGAAAAGTGTCTATTCGTTGTCCACCTAGGCTAGATAAATCCCTTCCCCAACAAGTGTACATTGTATCTCTCTACAATATCTTTCTCCTTTCGCAAGACCTCGAAAAACCCAGTTTGCATCAATACCCTTGCGCCCGGTAGGATAATCGATCAAATCCAATACTTGATCTTTTAACGTTGACTCTTGCACTTTTTCCATTGTCATTATTCACTCTTTCGCAGTAGGCCCAGAAATAGCGTCCACAAATGATTTGGGTTCAGCAACCAATGCGAAGTTACCATAGACGTATCCCCTTTGATATCGAAATATCGTCGGAGTGTCAATCTACAACACTATCTGCAAGTCTCTTGAGAATCCGTGATTGGCTCCGAGCCATTAGCGGAAATATCGCTCCCACTGTCGCCAGCCATTGAAGAAACTAATTTCTTCTGCACCGCTGACCGACTAGAAGACTTCTCAATCTCGTAAAATCCCAAATCCTGACTTATTTCTGCCTTTTACGAAAATTCCTCCTCAATGTTTCTTCCCTGAGGAAATCGTTCGTTGTTTCCTCTCCGAGAAAATCAACGTCGCATGACCAAATATTAGTCACGGTCCTCTCACATACTCATGGACTCAAGTGACCTCCCAGGCCTCTCGTTCGTCCACTACTCATAAGGTATTGACTGTACTGTCTTTGAAAATACATGACCAAGAACATAAGCCGCTGTCAACATCGCATCCCCCAAACAATATGTAAGATTGGTCATTACCATCATGTTCTTTATCATATCTAGGATTTCTTAATTTTCCTCTCTACAACACCATTTTGTTGCAGAGTTTACGATATTATCAACTATCTGACGACTCTTTTTTCCTTTATTCAGTTCCTTGAACTACTAAAATAAATACTCATGGCTTGCTTACAGTTCTCAGAACTACTCTGTGAAACACGCACAACCCTATTTGCGTGAACTGACTCTTCACTTCATTAATACCATGCTTGATACAAATCAACGTTTTAGTTCCGTATGAGATTAATAGCCATATCGGGTAATTATTAATGAAGGTGTTAAATTAGAAAACTCCACTACGTATCTTCATGTTTATTGGTCTTTATCTATCGGAATGAATTATCTGTAATGGATATCCAAATGGTTTTACTCTGGCAGTTTTGCCTCCAAGGGAACTCTTACAAGAAGATGGTTTGATTTTGGTTCAAATGTCAACTCATCCACCCCATATGGTAAGTCATCTCATCTATTTATTAACCTAATCTACCGTGCCACTCATGACATTTATAGAAAGGCCAATCCTCAAAACCATAAGGAATTCATAAGATAGATTATCCCATTAAGCTATCCAAATATCCTAAACAGAGACTGAAACTGTAACCGACGGGAAAATGATTTGTAAATAGTTATCTGCATCCCCGATGCAGAATTGATTCATATGTTCTCGATACATGATTTGCTTCCATAAACTTTTTTGATCCCATCAGAAGGTCTTCTTCCACTCGGTACCCTGACAAGAAGATTATTTATGGATAGTGATCTGCATCCCTGATGCAGAATAGATTCATATGTGCTCAACACATGATTTTCTTCCATAAACTTTTCTGCTCCAAGCAGAAGGTCTATTTCCACTCAGTACCATGACGGGTGGAGCGATTCAAATTCCTACAGTCAAACGTTAGATTTATTATATCCATTATTGCCAGCACATTTTTCCATGTCAGCTCACTTAAATTGTTGGCACGTCATTCCTGTTTCGTTGCTCGATAGAACTCTTCTTGCATTAAAACACCCGCCCTTACGCACTGTTGACCTCGTTAACATATCAACAACGCTCTTGGTTCTATCTCCCCCGGCGATTAAATTTTAAGCCACAGTTACTCAAACGTACTAGAAAACGTCAACACATTCGCTTTCCTCATAATAACTGCTTCATATATCGAGTAAAAAACATGTAACTGTTTACTGCTGTCGCGCTACAGTCTAACGGGAGTAGCACTCTTCAGATCCAGGATCAATAAAGATATAACTCTTAAGTGTATCCACATTACGTGATTTGACTCCTAATATGAAAATAAGGCAAAACCAAGAAATAGTGTGACGTTGTCACGTTGCATAGATTACCCCATAATCATTGCACAGGTTATCTTTTGGCGCGTAGATACTGTTCAATATCAACCACGAGTGCTCGGCAATAAAACATATGGCCACTAATGATATCGCTCTTCATCACGTCCAACGCGTAGAGCGATCCTCCGAAAATCGCTGCATCTCGATGGTGTTGCGTCATGTAGCCCCGCTACATTGCTACCACCTCAATCGTGCTGCGTCGTGTAGCCCTGCTACATCGCTGCCATCTCGTCGCTAGCGTCCAAATCTTTCAGCTTGTTCATGTAATATTAAACTAATATTTATATTTTATTATGCTATTGTCATCTATTATCTCATCTCTGGTGAGACTGACGATATCTTGGTTTTATTATCGATGCGTTAAGACTATAATATATAATGGAGTACCGTTCTTTCCCAAAGAACGCTTCGTTTTCAACCCATCTTAAGAACAATAATAAATCTACACCCCGAAGAAAGAGAATAATACCTATGACCCTAACCACATACTTTAAAGGTATAAAATTTAAAATTTTGTTAAAATGATTGAAAAACAGATCATAGATTTTCTAGAAATGGAGTATATTGGGTAGTTGAATCTAAACTCTCGTTTCCTCTCGAAATCTCCCGCTTGAAATTTGTCAGATTAATGCAGTACGCGCCTTTGTATATATAATATGCCATGCACAACACAAAATGCAACAATCAATCTAACAAATTTCATTTTCATTTAAACTACCCTATCTAATCTTGTCCATTTTATTAGGGTTTTCGTTTTATTCATGAAATTAATACACGTCCCAGACGCTCTCACTAGAACAACCACTCATCAAATCTCCAAGATTGTATGTGAGAATAAAATTTGAAATTTTTGGAGAGCAAACAAAATTTTCGCAAAAAAAATATAACTCCTAGAATTAATAGCAAAACCATTAACTAACCGAAAACTTGAGTGGGAAACTTCCCAAATATAAAAAAAACACAAAATATTTTTCTTGATTTTCTGGGATTTTTCTGGATTTTTTTTAAATTAACAAAAATACTCGGCTCCACTCGGGAAGCCGAGCCCTCCCCAGCTGGGCCCGAGCTGCCAAGCCCGGCTCGGGCCTGGTGGTTGGCCCCCATATTTTTTTTTAAATGCCTTGTTCTTTTAAAAAAATTGAATTTTTCTTCTTTTTTTGAAAAAAATAAAATTTCCAGAATTTATTTTTCTTGTTAAAAAATATATTTGGTCTACTACCACAAATAATTTTTTTTTGGTTCAGAACCAAAATCCCAATAAAAATATTTTTGGTTTCAAACCAAAATCCCAAAAAATATTTGGTTCCAAACCAAAATCCGAAAAATCTTTTTGGTCAAACCAAAAATCAAAAAAATATTTGGTGCAACCAAACTCCAAAAAAAAATGGCCCACAAGTTTTCTTTCATCAAAAGAAAAAATAAGGTCAGGGTTTAGAAAAAAATGTGACCTTGCCGCTATTAATGCTCACCAAAAGAGGAAAAAAAATTAAAATTTTCTTTTCACACAAAAGATCCAATCTTTATAAAAACTTATCTCATTTTTGTTCCACAGGTTATTTCACATCAACGAGCTAAAGAACTACATCAAAGCGTCATAAAAATAGATTTAATCTATGGTGAAAATATGATGCAAAATCGATAGATCTATGAAAATCCATCAAAACGATAACCCTAACATCATAGATCTGTCGTTGAAAAAAAAATTTGATTTAGGTTTAGATAAAAAAACGCAACTTTGAGTTGCAAAAATTTAAAAATCACAGATCTATGATTTTACGAACGTGCGATGCATGGTTCTGATACCAATGTACACTTTAGATGACGTAAATACATAACAAGCAATCAAGCACAGTGAAAATATATGTATCTACCCTAAAGGTTTATGATATATCTTATCCGATTGGTTGGATCATTTCTCGTCCATATCACGTAAAAGATCTGATCTTTATCTCATCCAAGCAACGGCCGGAGGGAAACCATACTTCGGTAGAAAGCGAGAATCGCTCACTTGATCATCCCGCAAGCCAACCCAAAATAGAAGAGGATGAAGAAGTAGACGACGACACTATAGTTTCTTTCTCATATGTCTCATATATCGTATGAAACCCTAACCTCCTATACATGAATATATAGGGTACTCACTCATATGGGCGGATATTGGGCCGGATCGGGCCCAATGGCTAATAAGGTTTATCTGTAAGCAAGGTGCATACGTCTGAAGCTAAACGTCTATCAACGCTATGTATGTTTTGCATACATTGGGCAGACGTCTACATAGAACTCATCAGACATCTGCGAGCACTCTGTACTTTTGAAGCCTCAAGACCAGACGTTTGAAGCTCATTCTTCAGACTTCTGGGAACGCTCTGTTATTTCTAAAGACTTTTGAGCAGACATCTGCACTTCCTTCATCAGACATCTGCCGTCGTCATGGGCCGGATATTTGTCAGTTGGGAAATTAGTTATTTTGATCATATCTCTAGAATACTATATATATTGTAGTATTTTGTAACCCTAGGATTAAGGCCTTTTAGATAGTTATTGAGATAATTTGTGACAGGGATTTATGATTCATCCACCGTTTATACTCCTCCATATCTGGTGATTAATAAAATCTTCGCCTTTGTCTTTTGGTTAGTACTTTTATTTTCTATTTGCCTGTGATTTGTTTTGTGCTTTCTTCTTTATTGTTTGTATATCTTCGTGATCATCTTGTCACAACAAACCGGTATCAGAGCTATTGTTGTTTGGGGATCTTTTGATTGAACCATTAGATCTTCAATATTGCGATCTAGGTTAACGGTGGGTAATGACGCTTGTATCCCCTTCCCCATTTTCTTTGATCGTGATTTTGAAGTTTTAGGGTTTGTTAGCACGCATCGTGTTTTTAGTTTGATCCCGCACCATGTTTTCGACAATCATGAAGTTCGATATTGAGAAGTTTGATAGAAATATGAGTTTTAGTTTATGACAAGTCCGTATAGCTGTCGTGTTGACTCAAAATAATTTGAAAAAGGCGATTATTGGGAAGGATGCAAAGCTTTCCACTATGATGGATAAAACTTGGGAGGAGTTGGATGAAAAGGCTCTCACGGCTATCCAGCTGTGTCTGACGAATAAAGTTTTGTAAGAAGTTTTGGTAGAAAAAACGGCAGCTAATTTGTGGAAGAAATTAGAGAAGTTATATTTAAGAAAGTCTCTAACGAATCGAATCATGTTGAAACAATGTCTCTACATACTTTGCATTTCAAAAGGCTCTCTAATCAAATCTCACGTCGGTGAGTTTAATTTGATCTTTACGGATCTGGGTAAGATCGACATTTAGATTGAGGATGAAGATCAGGATCTTCTTTTATTATGCCCGTTGACACCCTCATATAAGCACTTTCGTGACACCATGGTCTATAAACGAGATACTATCTCGATCAAGGATGTCAAAAAAAATTTGATGAACAAGGAGAAGAAAGACAAGGAGTTAATTTCTAGCGAAAGCGATGGTCCATCTTCAGGCTTATTTGTTCGAGCTTGAGCAGAGAAGAGTGATCCGGAAGGTAATAGGAAGACAATTTTTCAGTAAGGTACATTAGTTTTTTGCACGTGCGATACACATGGAAGAAATAAGCCATCGATGCAAATATAATGTAAAAGGCATATGAATTTTTTCCCCTGTACATGCAAAAGACCAGCATAATTTTAATGTAATTTGTAAAATTATAATAATATTACTTATATCAATTTTATATGTGATGTGAATGAAATGTGTTGGTCACAAAAAATTAGATAAATAAAATTCTATATTGATTGAACTTATTATGATATTCTACAGTAGCATAAGTGTAATAAATTTGAAATTTTCATTTAAAATTTAAGTGGGAATTGATGCCGTGGATAACCTAAGATGGGAGCTTATTTTAGAGGACTTCTCTTTTTCCAGTGTTTTTTTGTGATAAAAGTAGAGCGCACGTACATAGTTTTAAGACCCAAAATAGTTTGTATTATAATAGGAGAAATATTAAATAACTCGAGAACTATTGAACAAAATTAAAAATGAGTTTAAGTATGTCCCCTCTAAAAACCATAAAGCAAAATACATCGTGATCATATAAGCTATAAAAGATCGACACGTCCATATTAAAAGATCTACCAAGAAGAGGGTTGACATTTATTTTAAGTAGGAAGACTATTAATATGTTATGTTTATCTGTCAAATTACCTCAAAAAGTCTATTTCAAATTAGAAACAAATATAAATCTAATTTCTATAAACATAGCAAATCAATTGAAAAGTCCATTATACCACACACAGCTTACTACAAAAAACCAAAAGAGTAAAAATTTCAACACATGGGAATTTTAAGTTCACTGCATCTGTATATTCTCATAATACGCTCTGAAAGGACACACATCGATGGTGCCGATTTCTAGGGTTTCATCCCTTCTTCCAAATTCTTCATTATTCTTTATCGAAATGTACTCGAATCTCTCGATTCATTTTCGACTCTGTAAGCAAATCTCTCCTCAATAGCTAATCTTTATCGATTTCTTGATTTGAGTTTCGATTGATCGCTTGATTCTTAAAATTGCCCCAATTCTTCAAGAATTTTCAAGATTTAGATGCAGTTTTTTGTCTCAATTCTTTGACTTTACCTGCATCTGCATGTTTCAATTGCAAGATGGATATTACTTGTCTGCGCAATCAAATTCTCTGTTTAAGATTTGGAAAATCAAAATTTAAAAATTACAGAGTTGAATTTTGAAAATAAAACTTCAGATATTGATCTGAAAGGAAAAGTACAGCATAAAAGTTCTGAAATAGTTGAACTTATCTCATCTGGAACTGCTCCTTCTTCTATTAAGTCATTAAAGGTCTCTTATGCTCATATTTTACAACAAAAAGAACCAGCCAAGCAATTGATTTTAGCTGAAAAAGGAGTGATCATTGATGAACATGGTTCCCCCTAAAATTTATTTTTCTGAGTCTGAAGGAATCCTCTTCTGCGCTTCAATTTGCCTTGATAGCTAAGTGTGCATATGGAAAGCCTTCTTTCATTGATATATATTTTGCAATTCAACAAAAATTTAATCTCAAAGAAGAAGTGTTTATTGCTTCCCTGGATAAAAGGCATCCGCTTCTCGAATTATCAAACAGAGAAGAATTTACTAAAATCTGGCTTGCTGAGCATACATATATCAAAAACTTCTTGTTCAGATTCTTCAAATGGGATCATTTCTTCACTACTACAAGAGAACCCAGCATTATGCCTGCCTGGATAACATTTCCTGGTCTTCCCCCAAATTTCTACAATTATGATATGCTATACTCCATTGTTAAACCACTTGAGAGGCTCACAACTGTTGACCCAAACACTTAGAATAGACACTGCCAGAGTCTGCATTGAGTTGGATCTCAACAAATCTTTACCTGACAAAATTTGGATCGGGACATCTTCCAGCTCTAGAATCGCACAGGAGTTTTACTTCGAGAAGAAGTTGAATTTTGCAGTTGTTGTCATAAGCTTGGTCACTCTACAGTAAACTGCAGAAGACTCATGGGACATTCTGAAGATACTTCTCATCAGTCAAAAATAAATAAATCCATACCAAAACACCATCTTATCTACAACAAGAGATTTTGGGTGAAGCAGAAAGGCAGAGCAAATAATCAGAATCAAGCACAACAGGATAGACAACTTGCTGTTCATACATGTGCTAAAAATTCTGTAGTGAATAGTAGTGATCATGGTGCAGTACTTGAAAGTAGCCGTTGGTGAATTTTAATGATCATAATAATTCAGCAAATTCAGTATAGATTATGAATGACAAGATAATTGATATCAGCGGTCCTGGGAAACTTGAGATCACATATATATGTGAGCAGCATGCATGCAAAAAATCAAAATTCAATCCACAAACTGAGCCAAAACTCAGGAAGCTTGTAATATCTCCAGAATCCAAAGGCACAGGGAAATCACTTCAACAAACAAAAGAAGATACAACTACAGATCTTACCCATTTTTCTCATTTGAACATATGCAATCTTCAAAAGAGCAGTTTCTCAAAGAAGGACAAGAGATCATTCAAAAAGTGGATTCGTTTTTAAATAGTTTGGAAAAAGAAAAGCAAGGAGACGACATCATGCTTGAAAGTATAAGTTTGAAAGAATCGAAAAAGATAAGCAAGAAGGAGACAACATCATGCTTGAAAGTATAAGTTTGAAAGAATCAAAAAAGAATATAAAAATAAGGAAAAGATATGAGCTACAGTTACCCAAAAGAACAGGGTTAAGGCAGATTAAAGCTCCTAAGAAGTTCTCTGACTCCTCATAAATATGAACATCTGTTTTTGGAATGTCAGGGGTATTGCTAATCCCCAAACTCAGCAAAGACTCAAAGTCATAGCTTTTGAAAAAAGAATTGATATCCTTTGTATCATGGAACCTTTTGCAGATTCCTCTAAAGCAAAATACATTGCTTCCGGTATTGGTTTTCCAAATGTATGGTGTACCTCTAACATCAAAATCTAGATTATCTCTAAATATCAAATTGATATTCAGAGCTCTTCAGATCAAAGCATTACTACTAAAGTAAAGGTTTCAGCTCAGACTTATTTCTTAACTGCTATATATGCAAAAAAACTCTTACCTTGAAAGAAGATTATTATAGGATGAGCTTATTGATTTCAGCTAGCAGAATGATTCCCCTTGGATTCTTGGAGGAGATTTCAATGCAATTACTTCAATTTCTGAAGGAAAAAAAGGCAAAGGCAAGCCAAATTTGCAAGGTGTTGATGATTTTACCAATATGATGAATCAAAGTGGTCTTATTGATTGTGGTTTTCATGGTACAAATTTCATTTATTGCAATGCACAGGAGGGCTCAAATAGGGTATGGTCCAGAATAGACAGATGTCTAATGAACCAAGCCTGGATAAACCTCTATCCTGACACACAAGTTGATCACTCGCCAAAAGGATACTCTGATCATGCTCTGATCATGTCTATCATGCAAGGCCCTAAACCTTTCAAATTTCAGAATATGTGAATTTCTCATTCCACCTTCTTAGTTGCTGTTGAGGAAAGTTGGTCTCAGGCAGTAAATAATAATGCAGATCCTATTATCAAATTCTTCCTGAAGCTTAAAAGGTTTAAGGGCACACCGAAGAACCGGAACAGTTTGGTGTTTGGCAGCATTCAAAATAAAGTTAAAAGTGTTGAAGCTATGGTGTCTCAGAGACACAGGAAGATTATGACTCAAACCCCACTTGAAGTAATTTTAATACTCTATGGCAAGCCAAAAATGAGGTTGAAAATGTTCTACATCAAGAAGAAATCTTTTGGAGACAGAAATCCAGAATAAAATGGCTTACAGATGGTGATAAGAATACAAAATGCTTTCATAGCTGGGTTAATGTTAGAAATTGTCAGAATAAATTAAATTTATAGTTTGTGGAATGCTGATGGAATTTGGTTTGAAGGTCAGCAAAATATCATTGACATGGCTGCAACACACTTTGAGAAAGCTTTCACTTCACAGAACACTGACTCGGATTTTGATTGCAGTCATATTATTACTTCTATGATAATAGAAGAAGAAAATGAGAAAGTCTTTGCCAGTCCTACCTTAGAAGAATTACAGATTTGTGTTAAAAATATGGATCCAGACAGTGCTCCTGGTCGAGATGGTTTTACAAGCAGGTTTTATATGGTAGCATGGGAGATTATATATATGAAGACTTATGGGAGGTTGTTAAATATTTTTTTCAAATAAAAATGATGTGCCAAAGGCTGTTAATCTATACTTATTTGCCTTATTCCTAAAAAGGCGAACCGTTGTTCTATTACAGATTACAGACCTATAAGCCTTTGCAACTTCCTCTACAAAATATTTACAAAGGAACTATCAGATAGAATTGCTGAATTGCTACCCGAGATCATATCACAAAATAGAAGGGACATTCATTAAAAATAGAAACATTTCAGAGAATATTGCTTTAGCTCAAGAGCTTACTCAAGACATCAACAAAAAAGTAAGAGGACACAATGTCATTTTTAAATTGGATATGGAAAAAGCTTTTGACAGACTTGAGTGGAACTTTATTCAGAAGATTCTTCTAGCCTTTGGCTTCTCAAATCAAGTCTGGAAGCTCATTAGAAGGTGTCCAGCTACTCAACACTTTTCAGTTTTAGTGAATGGCCAAATAGGAGGCTATTTTAAGGGTACTAGAGGAATTAGACGACGCTGTTTCCTCAATATTTAAACATAATAAAAGAGCTAAGCACTATTAAATTATTATGATACAGCGCCTCACGTGCCCTCTACGAGGACGCCCGCTTCAGCGTCTTAGGATTAAATCCTATGGCGGCGCTACACGTGAAGCTCACGTGGGCGTCAATGTGCAAAACACAGGAGCGTCTATTATAAATAAGAATTAAATTCTTAAGTGGCGCCTACGTGCACAACACGTGAGCGCCGGCGCCTAAGTTAAAATCGAGTAGAATTAAATTCTACAGGGGGGTATTTCTTTAAAAATTGGGACACTCTCTGTTAAAAAGAGCCGTTGGATCAAAAATCCAATAGTGATGATAAATAATCAAATAATAGAATAAAATTCTATTAAGGAAAAATATTCCTCTAATCTTTCTAAATGAACAGAAAATTGTTGGATAAAAATCCAATGAGATGGGAAAATACTTTCTTATATCTTTCTAAACAAAAAAAGATGTGCTCTATATAACAAAAAGATTTTGGATTAAAAATCCAATGGTGATTAAACATCACCGTCTGACTGAATAAAATTTTGTATATGGGAAAAATATTTCTTTAATCTTGTTAAAAATAAGATGACATTCTGTAAAACAGAAACATTTGGATCAAAGATCCAACGGTGGGTAAAATTCCCCAAATAAATTTTGAGATCAATTAAATCAATTGGAACCTCTCAATGAGAGATTTTCTCAAAACTAATTAATAATTTGCCTCCACTATATAAAGGATCCGAGACTTCAGGTCTCAGAAAAGACAGAGACATAGAGAGGAAACCCCCTTAAGCTTCTGAAAAATATAAAAAGCTTTAAAAACAACAGAAAAGAAGAAGGCTTGCCTCCTCAAAAACCCTAGGTAAAAAAACACAGAGATCAAAATATCTCCTTTTACTTATCTAAGAGTTTAACCCTTCTAAAAAAACTTAGTTCTCTCTGAATCAGAGATCTACAAGACAAGTCTCCTACAAGTTGAGAATTTAATTCTCATCAGGAAGATCTTGTTCTTGAGAATCAAAGATTCAGAAAAGAACTAGGTTAAAAAGAAAGAAAAAAAGAAAAAAAGAACATATGTTCTGGGAATTTAATTCCCCCGAAATTAGGGTTTAACCCTACATAAACAATTTAGTTCTTATAAAAAGAAAAGAACATAGTTCTCCAATGAAGAAAAAACGATCCAAGGTCTTCAAAATGGAGATCTTGATGATCATTAATGGCCAAAAATAGCATTAACAGATATTTAATCTCTTTAGAAAAAAAGAGCTTAACGCCTCACGTGTTTCCCACGTGGGCGCCCTTCCAACATCGCCCAACGCTTCACATGAAAAACACACGGGCTCCCAAAACAGAAGGCCAGCGCCTCACGTAAAATACATGTGAGCGCTAAATAAAATTGCTCAGCACTTCATAAACACCCAGAAAGGCTGAGTGTTTAGCACTATTTGGGTAACGCCCAGCGCCTTACGTGCTCCTCACGTGGGCGCCACACAAAAAGTGCTCAGTACTTCATATATAGCCAAAACGGCTGAGTGCTTAGCACTAATTGGGCAGCACCCAGCGCCGCTTGTGCTTCTCATGTGGACGCCATATAAAAAAGTGCTTAGCACTATATTTATATATTCAGTCAAAATGACTGAGTGCTTAGTACTGATTAGGCAGCGCCCATAACTGGAGGCTTCGCATGATACCCATGTGAGCGCCAGAGTTTCAAACAAGTGCTTAACACTTTTGCCTAAAGGGGGGGCTGAACAAATAAGTGCTCATCACTTCTGAACAAAAAAAAGAAACTTAGCAGATTAAGCCCAAATTAGCTAAGTCTTTTGCAGTTGAGCCTAAATGCTATGTTGTTGGACCTTAATAAAATTTAAGGATCCTTAAAATATTGCTAAGTTGATCTTAATCTCAAATAAAACTAATGTATCATTAGTTAAAAATAAATTGGTCCCAAATACTTATATGTTTAAGTTGATCTTAATCTCAAATTAGATTAACAATCCTTAAACCAAACAAAATATTTTTGAACTAAAAGAAAAATATAACTTAAATTCAAAATCCCAAATCTAAAATATTCGGATTTGGACTAATCTGCGCCCTACGGGCGACGACATAAATTAGTCTCTGTATACAATTCACAGGCAACTAAAATAAACAAAAATACACACGACACGAAGTGAACTGCGGGAAAAGGAGAAAGTGGTTATCGCAATGCGGTTACGTAATTAACTGCAGGGGTTTGCGCCTGCAGGGAAGAGCGTTCTCACAATCAAAAACCCCTCACAAATGAGGGGGAATATGATGAAATCACACTACAACGGTCGTGTCTGTCCAAACCTCCGATATATGGTGCCATAAATCAACTTGGTGTTTTCGGAGAGGTGGATGGATGAGTCCAAATAGCATCTGCCCCCAAATTCAGGCCAGACGTCCCAACGTCACAATCCGGTCTTTCGGCGGAGAACAAATTCTGGCATACTCGGTGGAACTTTTTCCACTTTCTACTCTACACTTCGTGTGTCGTGTTTCGCGAACAAAATCGCGGTTCGCTATGGTTGCCCTTGGATTCGAGATACTAAAACTTGGTGTTTTGCTCCTGTGCAGAAAATCGATGGCTTCTCAATGCACTTCATGCAACAGCAACTCTCGCTCCACCCCAACTGGAGGAGTGACCTATGGGCCTAACGCGGCCTCTATTTATTAAATGCTAGTGGGACAAGTTATACAAGCCACTACTGGATTGTTCTTCGGGACCATTCTCCCACTTGTGAGTTTCGGTGCCTCAGTGCCACAAGAAGAAGCACCCAAAAGGTCGGTTTTCGATCGACTGACAACCACAACGGCCCTTCTTAATGGGCCGTCTAAATCTGGCGTTTCAGTCTTCAACAGGCTAAGCAAAAGTACAAACGAGCCCGCAAAGAAGCTCGTGATACTTGAAGGGGCTATCCCAAAATGGCCAGCTCTCCCAACTCCTGCGAAGCCATCAAAAGTGCTTCCCCCATCAGAAAGTCGGTCTTCGAAAAATTGGCCGACCTTCTCCAAACTTTAATAAGGACGTCGGTCTTCAACAGGCTGACACCAATTGCAGCTCCTCGGCAAAACCAGGAGTATGATGAAGCCGCTTCCAAAACTGAGGCGGTCCCTTCAACAAGGCACGCTCGACGTCGCCACTAGCGCCAAGTGAGAGAAGCTGGGGGCAACTCCCCCTATAGACTCACCCTGTAACGACTCTGTTTTATTATACAAAGATTTTTAAAGTTAATGTACAGAATGGAGTTTACAAGCCTGGGTTTACTTTAAAAGTTGTTTTTGTTTAAGAACCGCAAGAAACAACTTGTAGCTCACTGGTAAAACTCTTGCACTGTTGTGACGTAGTCCCTGTGTTCGAATCCCATCAGCCATATATATTTTTATTGATTTTTCTTTTAAACTTTTTGGAAGCCCAAAACTTTACACGATACACGTAAAATGAAAAGTCACAGAAAATCAAACATGTGCAAAATGCTAACAGCGACTAGGACACGTGGCAAGAATCCAAGCACCCAACGCTTCAGTTTGACCGGCGAGATCGGCCCCCAGACCGGCACCGCCGGGCCCCAGTAGGTAATGGCCTTCGTGTTTTGCCCACAACATCCCTTGGCCTACCCCACTACCCATGTTCTGTTTGATTTTCCTGAAAATTAACAGAGAATTAAAATGAAGCTTTAAATCCAATTTTAAATATTTTTTAATTCTGTCTTCAATTTCAAAACCCTAATTTTTCACTATAAATACAACCCCATACCCTAACCCTCTTCATTCTGAAATCTATTGCCAAAATTCTCAAAATTTTTCTAAGGCTAAGAAAAATATAAGTGGAGTTAGCCCTAGGTCAATTTCCGGCGAGAATTCGTGACGATTCCGGCGACCCCGCGACTACCGAAGGCTACCTTTCTCTTCCTCTGCCTCCCCTCTATTCATTTAGCAAGTAAGTTGAATATCTCTTTTCTCTTTCTACTATAAAACTTCTTTTTTTCAAAACATATCGGTAAGTGGAGTTATACCGACATTTGTTTCTAAAGCCTTTAAAAACCACAATTCTTCTTAAGAATCACTTGTACTCATGTATATACCTTACCTGCAATCATTTAACTAATGTTTAGAAACCAAATTCACTCTAAAACTCCATGTTAAATAATTTTAATTAAGTTTTTACGTTTAAATACCATGAAGTTTACATGCGACATCTTTAATTATTTTGTTTAGTATACCTTTAGAAAACCTCACGATGTAATGACCTACCTCTCACATACACATATCTTGACATAGCACGATTTTCTTGAACAATATTTTTGTGGCAAAATACGGCTTTTCATCTTAATACCTTAAGCTATTAAAAAATCGGATTTCTTTAAATTGTGTTACTTAACTCTTTGCGATTGTGCCTCTACAATCCATTTTGGGGAACCCGGTTCGGATGGTGCTGATTATCGCACATCCTCGGGATTAGTAGAGCGAGACGCAGACCTTCTCACGGAGCATACGATCTCGATGGAATTTTAATACAATTTTTAAGAAAAACGAGGATTTCTATTTAATAATAAAAATTTATTTTTAATAATTATATAAATATTATCAAACCGCATATTTTTAAGATATTATTAAATTCCATATTTTCTAAACAAAATAAAATAATTCCAAGTTTTATGAAAATACGATTAAGAACCAATACAAGTCAAACTTTACACTAAAATACCTTAAACTATACAAGTTTCACTAATATACTTCATTCATTAAAAATTTACATCAACCCTAAATAACATAAATAAATACTTGAGGTTTATTTTGAAAGTATACTAAAAATATTTTTCATAAACCCCCCTTAAGTTATATAAAATTACAATAAAGACCCTAGTAAATATAGGTTTAAGCGGGACCAATTCTCTTGAGCCCCAGGAAGCCGGAGAAAGTGGGTGCTTGCCTATTTAAGGTAGAAAACTAAAACGTGGTTATCAAGTGTAATTGTCTTGGAAAAAGACACAAATCTCGTCGTCCATGTGCAGCAGTTACTGATAACATTAAAACCTAATTCAGGATTAAAATCTGTTTAAGTGTCTGACTCAAGTCTGAGTCCAAGTGTTAATCTGAATCCAATCCAAATATGAATCCAGGTCAACATGAATCTAAATATGAATACTTGAACATGAATACCAGAACAATATCAAACATGCAATATAACTTGACTTGACCGAATCATGGCTATATCTTGAATTTGACCACATGTCTACCGTTTACATCCTGAATCAGTTTACATGAACAACATATACCATGGTCTCGGCAAGTCTGATAACTATAAATCAATACAATCAATACAATATACATTACGGGGTTTTAACGGGGTAGATTGGTACGGAATGTGTTAAAAGTGGCACGATGATGATGTAACGGTTTAAAAATCGTTTAAGTTAATTGTCCGGTAATTAGTAATATAACTCGTGTTTTCCATAAAACTTAGTTATAATTATTTTTCCTCATGGACTTAAATATACCTATTTTAGCTATGTAATTGCTAGTATTGGTATTTAATTAATCACTTATAAATTGCTAGTTTACCTAAATATTTTTCTTAATTAATTATTTTTAAATATTATTTTAAGCTTTCACTTATACATTTAATTAGTGTAAATTACAAGTTAGAATGGGTTAAGTATACATTAGTGAACCATGACAACTTAAAAACCTAGTTTTTAACATGTTCTTTTTTCTAAAACTTGTCTCCATGGTTCTAGTTAGTTCTAGGATAAAGTTAATAAGAAAATAAAATAAAATGGAAAAGATTGATGTGTGGTGCATTAATGAGCTATGGAGGGGTTTTCTGACTTGGAATTCTCTCTCTCTCACACACGCTCACTTCCTTCACCTCCTGGACGAGACTCCCCTACAGCATTTCCCCCATTTCTCCACCTCATTCCACTTCAAAAAATCCTCAATTTTTATCAAAAAATCCACACAAAAATCTTACAAATTCATAGTTAAATCTTCACTCAATTTTCCTTGGCCTAATTTAGCATGGATCTTGGAGCAAGAAATCTTTTTGGGAGGCCAAGTTGCAAGTTAGATCTCTAAAATTTTGAGGTATAAATCTTAACACATTAGTTACTTTGTTGGTTAATTACTTTAATCTAAATTATTTAAGCGTTAATTTGGTTCTAATTGCAAGTTTGAGATTTTAAAGAAAAGGGTTTGAGTTAAAACTAGGATTTCAACCATCATTACTATGTTAGTTAAGTTTAGTTCGTTATCTAGTGACTTTACAAATCTAATCTAAGTGGTTACCTTACTAAGGTGGTGTCACGACCCGAAATTGGCACGTGACGGCCCTTAAACTACGCAACGTCTACAGGCGTAACATAATTTAAGTAAGCCGAAAACCCAGCAATTTAAACCATCAAAAGTAGTAAGAAACTGATAATATCATTTTCAAAGCCTTTGAAATCTCAATCCAAATTTTTTAAAAGTTCTACTTTTCTTTCTTTAAAATTTTGGCAGCACCTCCTTTGTAAAAACTAGCCCCAAAAATGGGTACAACAAAGATATAAGTAAAGCATCCCCAAACGGGAGCAAAAACACGCCCAAAGACGGAAAACAACCACCACAGCAGATATACGACGTCGTAGTGAAGAAATAAAAGACGATATAAAGAAACTGTATAAAAGACATCTAAGTCATCAAAATATACAATATCGTCCTCACATCAAGTCTCTAAGTCATACAAGATAATGGTAGATGGAGAGTACATGATATAATGAATATACAATGAACATAAACAACATCGGATAACCGCAAAACCCACCTAAGCAAAACTGCATACTATGAGCCGAAGCGGTATCCGCAGCAAAAGATGATAAGATAGATGAATAGCCTGCCTCGACTACTCTGGGGAACAACCTGCAAAATACTGTGGCACAACGGGGGTGAGTTGCCAACTCGTGAATAGTAAATAACATATGCAGGTAATCGCAAGTATGCACGTACAGCGCGAATCTAACATATGCAAGCTAATAGCAATAAATGGTCATATGTATGCAACAGTCATGAAAGGTACACTAGCAGGTACAATTAATATATGAAGCAATAATATAACAATCAGTATGCAACAATCATGTAAGGTATCCTATCAGGTACTGCTAATAAATGAACAATGATATAACAATATATATATGCAACAGTCATGAAATGTACTCTAGCAGGTACAACTAACACATGAAGCAAAACATATAAAATAAAGTATGTAAATGCAATAGTCATGAAAGGTACTCTATCAGGTATTACTAATACATGAAACAGTGCATAAACAATAAATGTAGAGTATGGGATGAAACATGCCATTTCCACGGAATCCTGACCTCGTGGTGGAACCAAAGTCCATCAAGTCAATCCAAATCCCAATTTCCTCAAATCAGCCCCCAAATTGGCTCTCATATCATATAAGTCTCACAAATCCTGAATGTACAATATCAAGTAAATCTCATATATCCTGAATGTATAATATCAAGTAAAACTCATATATCCATTGTCCAATATCCAGTAATCTCATATATCCTGAATCCAATATCGAGTGAATCTCATATATCCTAAATCCAATATCAAGTGAATCTCATATATCCTAAGTATATTTGCATGAATAAATATGATGATATATATGAATTGATATGTATACATATATATTAGCGTCCTATTCCACTGATATATATATATATCTATATATATATATATATATATATATATAACAGCGTCCCATTCCACTGTTATATATACTTAGGAGTAAAAATATTATGAAACCAATGTGTCAAGTATCGACACAAAAATACTGATCTATCAGGTGCTGTCACCAGGACTGGCCCCTGATAGGTACGTAGCATACGCTATTCCGAAAAGCCGAGTGCCCAGCTTCGACCCTCGTCTTTCGACGTATCCATACGTACATGACTCCCGTCAGTATCCCCACGATAACCGCCAAGTCATAGGTACTGTCACCGGAAGGTATGGTTCCCCTGTCAGGCCTCATCGGCATGCTACATCAAAATCCCTTTCTTGTCCCGGGGTACCTCCGGGCCCTACCATGCACCCTCATACGGCCCCCGACTCCTCCTCGCATGGGGTATATATATATCAGAACCGATAAAACTCATGGTGGATGCTGAAATATCATATCAAGAGAAACCGGGGTTTTTCAAATAATGCATAATTTCATGAAACTACCACGGTCCTCAAATCCAGAAAACATCACGAAAAATCCATTTCTCAATGTGAAAATCCATGAATATATGCAACAGAAAACTGTAATGTAAGCATATAAAAGAAAAGCCGCTATTTAACTGCAACAAGTTAAAATATATATCATGCGGTTCCTAATTTCTCCAAGTCTATATAACATCAAGTAAAGGTAAACATGTAGCCATTACTAGATATATGTGTAAACATAAAGGTATAGCAAGATATATGTATTTACCTATCAGTAATGATGTAATATACCCTCCAGGTATAAGTGAAGTATGTATGCAAGGTATACATGTAGCCATGTCATTATGTGTGTATGTACCTATCGCTAATGGTACAATACCCTATAGGTATACAGGTAACTAGCATGTAAACATATCAAGGCATATGTGTAAGCATGTAGGTATACAGGTATGCTATATGTCATATGCATAAAGGAATATGAATCAATGTCTAAATGTCCCTAACCAAACAATATCATACAGGTATGTGTGTTGTGCGTGTCATGGCAATTATTGACGGGGTGTGTGGCATACAATCAGTGCTCATGCAACATGAACCGTCAATAATAGTGCGGTGTCCTAAGGGTACTAGTCCAAGCACAACAATAACTAAGCAATAAGGTGTATGCGTAACTCTATATATGAAATAGAATATGCGACAATATTAACATCTCTAGCCCAGACGCATAACGCCATGCGGGCTATTCCTCTGTAGATGTTAAATCTACTCACCAACGCTCCTGGCTAAGTAAAGCCTACCACCTGTTTTCCCTTCGTCGCAGCGCCCGAAGTCCCCGCCTGCGAACCTAAAACAATAAAACAACAAAGGAAGTATATATTAGCAATAGACCCAAAACACGTACAAACTACGCGGACCAACGCGACAACACAAACGTACTCTCAAGTGTTCGTATTGTAGCCAACGTGCATAGCGATATTACGAAACCAACTCAGAGCAACAGAACACAGAACACGAACCGTATCGGATAACGTAACGCGTGAAACGAAACACAAGAAATACACAAAGTGGTCCCAGATTTTGCTATACTAACAATCTGTAAAAGTTCCAAGTACCATGAGAGCACAAACAACCCCAGAGATCTCTACACCAAAATCCACACCCTAACTCCCTAGTCTGGCCGCAATTTGCGGCCAGAAGCAATTAATTTGCGGCCTGAAGTGGAGGAAATGGGCTCGTATTTTGAGGGTAGGTTCTAGGTCACTACACTAGGTTACTGTGATGAGAACTTTTGCAATAATTACCTGGTTTGATAGCAGATCATCCGAGACCCCAAAACAACACTAAAAATACGATATTTACCCGAAACGATACATAACGCTATCTAAACTGAAACAACTAAGCTACGCAACACAATAAACACTTACTTAACAGTAAGAGATCATTACCTAACCAAAAGAACTCAAAGATCCTAACTTCCCAAGCTCCAAGAGGCAAATCAAGTCCAAAGATGTGATTTTTGTGAGTTTTTGTGAATAATTGATGAAGTTTTGTGTTGGAATGAAGAAGTATTCAGTTTGTGGTGAAGAGAGATGAGGAAAATGAAAAGAGATAGAGAAATGAGAGGGTGCGAGAATAAAGAGAGAGGGAGGTGAGTGTAGGGTGAGAGTGAGGTGAGTGTAACCTTTGCATTAACTTCCAATTAATGCATTCACACACACCACGCCACCTCCTCACTTCCAAAACAAAATATCTCTCTCTTCTCACACAAATATCAAGGAAAAAGTTTAAGGATTAGATTAAAACAAGGATTAGGATAAAGGAAAGGATTAGATTAGATTAAGTGTCATGGCCACTAACCTAGATTAGCACAAACAAACCCTCACATTAACGTGCACACGTGCGTGCATGCCATAACAAATAATAATAAATTATTAATTAAATGTTATAAAATGTGAGGAACCCAAATTGGTAAACTTTTTACAGTAAACCCGCATTACCGTCTAAACTAACACTAACCGAAATCTAAGGCGTTACAATCTCCCCCCTTATAACAATTCGTCCCCGAATTTAAAATTCTCACTAAGCGTACATTCAAAGAGAAGATTACAAAACTCTCATATCTCGCTCGCAGCCTCCCAAGTGATCACCTCACTATACAACTACGTCCAAGAAAACCCTCCACAGATGGCAAGACCCTTGACCGAAGTTTCTCCAGCCGATCCACTAACACAAATGGCTGCCGGTGAACGAAAGATCGCGTCTCAATTAATTGGTCTGGTGCTGAATCATGCGAGAAAGGTCATGAAGGTATTTGCAAAGTATCGACACAAGAAAATACGGGGTGAATACTCATAACCTGGGCGGAAGTGCCAAATTATAGGCAACGGAACTAACTCGCTTTAAGGATCTCAAAAGGACCTAAAATCCTGGGATAAGCTTCCCAAAACTCAACACGTCATTCATCGAAAAATCTGTAGGAATACATGATCTCCCACTGCGAACTCAGTCTGCGACCACTACGGTCGGCATAAGACCTCTGTCTGCACTGGGCTGTCCTCATCCTGACCTGAACCAACTGGATAATCTCCGAAGTCTCTAGACTAGCTGGGGTCCAAAAATCCTACTCACACAGAGTCAGAAAAACAGAATAGCGATCAGCACGACCTAACAACAAAATCTAAAGGTTGCCAATTGGAGTGTTTCCTGATAACAACTATCGAAGGAGAACCCTAACGATGGCAAGTGACGATCCCAACCGCCAACAACAATTAGTACGTACGCACAAGCATATCCTCCAGAGTTGGTATAGCCCGCTCTCTTAAAACCATCGTCATGCGGATGGAAAAGCAGAGCTAAAGCTCAACCAGTACCCAAGACTTCCTGAAGCTTCTGCCCAAGACGGCAAGCGAACAGGGTGCCTCTATTGGATACAACACATGAAGGAACTCCGTGCAACGCACAAACTTAACAAAGAACAACTGAGCAAACTGAGCATAACCGGACAACAAACACCCAAATGGAGTCACACCCTGACTAAACCTGGGTAGACACCACAACGAAATTCATGGAGATCTGCTCCCATTCCCACTCCGAGACGGTTAAAGGTTGTAACTCTCCAGCCAGTCTCAGATGCTCAACCTTAGCTTATAACAAGACAGACACCTTGAAACGAAATCCGAAACTTCACTCTTCATCCCTGCCCACCCGTAACTATCTCACAAGTCACATCACATATTGGTGAAACTTGAATGAACACAGAAAGCTGACTCATGTGCTTGCTCTAGGATTTCGCGTTTCTACCCAATAGTATCAGGTACACACAAACGTTTCCCTAAACGCAGCACACCCTGGTCACAAATCAAGAACTTCGAATCTTTACCCAGCCGAGTATGCTCAAGAATCTCTGACAACGAGCATCGGCGGGCAGTGCCTCGCGAAAACGATTGAGGAAAAAAAAAGGGACGGGCGCGGACATGAGCAAGTTGTCCCCTCAGTAGAGGCGAACTTAAGCTGTACTCAAAAATCGCACAAGAACTGTAAATCTGCAGAAAACTGTCTCAACAATCAAAACCCGCTGCAGGAAGATGTACATTAAGCCCTGGTGGTCCGTGAAAATCTGACACAACTCTCCATACAAGTAGTGTCTCCAATCTCCAACGCACGACTACCGCGGCCATCTCCAGATCATGAGTGAGATATCCTGCTCGTACTTTCTCCAACTGTCGGGAAGCAAAAGCGATAACTCTATAATGCCACATCATCGCAAAATCGAGCCCTACTCGCGAAACATCACAGTTAAACAACAAGTCGCCCGAACCAGAAAACAAGGAAAGAACTGGTGCAGTTGTCAACCGAGTCTTCAACTGCCGAAAACTCCGTACGCATGCCTCAGTCCAAAGAAAAGGAACCCCCCTTCCGGTCAGTTCAGTCAACGGTGCAGCGATACACTAGCAATCTTGCACGAAACGGTGGTAAAAACCTGCTAAGCCCAAAAATCTGCGGACCTCCGTCCCGTACACAAGTCTGGGCCAAAGCTGTACGGCCTCGATCTTCCTCGGGACTATACGAAAACCGTCTCCCGTAACTACAAGACCTAGGAGTCAACACAATCAAGCCTGAAGGAACACTCCAAGAATTTAGCAAACAGCTGGTGCTCTCCTAATGTCTGCAAAGCAATTCCTCAAGTGCTACTCCTGTTTCTCACGACACATTAGAATAGACCAGAATGTCATCAATAATACAACAATAAACTGGTCGAGGAACGGCCTGAAGAAATCTGGTTCATCACATCCACGAATGCTGCTAGGGCATTGGTGAGTCCAACGACACCACCAAAACTCATACTGCCCGTAGCACGCACAAAAGCAGTCTTCGGAATGTCATCACTCCGAACCCGCAACCAATGATGACCTGATCCCAAACAAACTTAGAAAATGTCTCGCACTATGGAGTTGATCGAAAAAATCGTCAATGCGAGGTAAAGGATACCTATCCGCACCGTAAGGCGGTACAATTGACGATCAATCAATACACAACCTCAACTACCGTCCTTCTCCTGACGAACAGAATAGGAGCTCCCAAAAGCGAAACACTCAGACGCACAAGACCCCCCAAGCAACTTTGCAGCTGATCCTTAAGCCCCCTAAGCTCTGCCGGCTCATCTGGAACAACGTCGAAAAACTCTCGCACGATAGGAACCCGGTCCAACAAACCCACTGTGGCTCCGATATCACGAATGAAAGCCAAGAATCTTCGACATCCTCTCCTCTAAAGCCGACTAGCGAAAAAGGCTGAATTCAAGCTGTGACGGGCAGCACCACTGTCCCCCTGCACAACAAGAACTGACTCGTCGGGAAAACAAAAACCTCACTGTTTTCTCGCGGCTGTCCATAGACGCTTAGCACGTAGCTAACCAGTCCGTGCCCAGGAGAACGTCAAATCCAACATCTCTAGAAGGATCAAAACGACGGACGAATCTCTATCTCCTATCCGATTGGCACACGACCGAAATACGTGTCGCGCAATAAAAGAATCGCTGACAGAAATTAACACAACAAACGGCTGATCTCGTCCCAACCACGGCATAAAGTGTGTAAAACAAACAAGTGCATCAAAAGAACATACGAATTAAGAATACCTGAAAACTCTGCATTGGACGCCTGCGCGTCCCGATGAGTAGAAGCAAACTCTCATGTCTGCCCCCTACCCGCAACTGACTGAACTCCTTCTCTGACAACCTGTCCCCTCTGAGCGAAACCTCCGCGACCACGACCTCTCCGAACACGAGTCTGACGCGGTGCTAAGGAACGATCCCTGATGAGGTGATGAAGGCTTCCGCACCAGAAACATCCACGCGATGACTGCTGACCCTCCTGGGGATGAGAGCTGAACGACTGTCCTCGTCCTAAGCCTCTGCTACTCCCGCGACGGTCACGAAATCTGTCTCGACGACTACGCCTCTGTCTCTGGGTTGGTACACCGGTACGAGTCCTCCACTGTTCCGGAACTCCCAAAGTCTCTAGAAGACGTGCCTCGTCAACTGCGGCTGCATCCACTGGTGCTATGTAGGTGACGGAATGCTGTGTACTGATTGCAAGGAACAACTGGGTAACAGGGGTGACAACCTCCTGTCGCTGCGCTCTACTGGTCTCAACCAAAAACCTCATCGTCTGGCGCAAGTCCTGCATCTCTGCCACAAGCCTATCGATACGATCTGTCGAAGGCGGATCCATCTGCTCCTGTGCAACGAGCGTGCCATCCTGATAAGTTCTCGTCCCACCCGAGTCAACTCTGATCTCGGCCTTCGCTGCATCACTCCGAGTCCCCATAGTCATCGGCGGCAAAGCTATAAATGGAAATAGGATTCGATAAGAACACGGAAATCGAATCACAAGGATATAAATCATCAAGGAAGGAATTTCAAGTAATTAGTACTTAGGTCACTTTAGGCGGAGTACCGCGTCGTGAGTATGCCGCGGACATACACACACTACGTTACTCTGCTTAAGCTATCTACTCCATCATACCAAGGTCATCCTACACTCCGAAAGGTAAAACCTAGCGCTCTGATACCAACTTTGTCATGACCCGAAATTGGCACGTGACAGCCCTTAAACTACGCAACGTCTACAGGTGTAACGTAATTTAAGTAACCCGAAAACCCAGCAATTTAAACCATCAAAATTAGTAAGAAAGTGATAATAGCATTTTCAAAGCCATTGAAATCTCAACCCAAATTCTTTAAGGTCCAACTTTTCTTCCTTTAAAATTTTGGCAGTATCTCCTTTGTAAAAACTAGCCCCAAAAATGGGTACAACAAAGATATAAGTAAAGCATCCCCAAACGTGAGCAAAAATACTCCCAAAGGCGGAAAACAACCACCACAACAGATATACGACGCCGTAGCGAAGAAATAAAAGATGATATAAAGAAACTGTATAAAAGATATCCAAGTCACCAAAATATACAATATCGTCCTCACATCAAGTCTCTAAGTCATACAAGATAATGGTAGATGGAGAGTACATGATACAACGAATATACAATGAACATAAACAACATCGGATAACCGCAAAACCCACCTAAGCAAAACTGCACACTATGAACCGAAGCGATATCCGTAGCAAAAAATGATAAGATAGATGAATAGTCTGCCTCGAATACTCTGGGGAACAACCTGCAAAACACTGTGGCACAACGGGGGTGAGTTGCCAACTCGTGAATAGTAAATAACATATGCAGGTAATCGCAAGTATGCACATACAACGTGAATCTAACATATGCAAGCTAATACCAATAAATGGTCATATGCATGCAACAGTCATGAAAGGTATACTAGCAGGTACAACTAATACATGAAGCAATAATATGACAATCAGTATGCAACAATCATGTAAGGTATCCTATCAGGTACTGCTAATAAATGAACAATGATATGACAATGTATATATGCAACAGTCATGAAAGGTACTCTAGCAGGTACAACTAACACATGAAGCAATGCATATAGAATAAAGTATGTAAATGCAACAGTCATGAAAAGTACTCTATCAGGTATTACTAATACATGAAGCAGTGCATAAACAATAAATGTGGAGTATGGGATGAAACATGCCATTTCCACGGAATCTTGACCTCGTGGTGGAACCAAAGTCCATCAAGACAATCCAAATCCCAATTTCCTCAAATCAGCCCCCAAATTGGCTCTCATATCATATAAGTCCCACAAATCCTGAATGTACAATATCAAGTAAATCTCATATATCCTGAATGTACAAAATCAAGTAAAACTTATATATCCAGTGTCCAATATCCAGTAATCTCATATATCCTAAATCCAATATCGAGTGAATCTCATATATCCTAAGTATATTTGCATGAATAAATATGATGATGTATATGAATTGATATGTATACATATATATTAGCGTCCCATTCCACTAATATATATATATATAACATCGTCCCATTCCACTGTTATATATACTTAGGAGTAAAAATATCATGAAACCAATGTGTCGAGTATCGACACAAAAATACTGATCTATCAGGTGCTGTCATCAGGACTGGCCCCTGATAGGTACGTAGCATACGCTATTCCGGAAACCCGAATGCCCAGCTTCGACCCTCGTCTTTCGACGTATCTGTTAGTGTATATGCTCTAGAGGCCATTACTGTATCATACTAGTTTGTATATTACTTGATGGAAGCTTTGGATATTCACAGTTGTATAGACAATCTTGCTCAAAATGGTAGTATGCTACTTGGTTTGTTTCTACTTCAATATGTGCATGTGTTACTTTCAGCATATCGCTTATACATATTAGTAGAGCCCTTAGGATCTTTGCTTGATTACCAGCGTTGTGATGGCAGTCACACTTGTGGGGGCTGGGTAATCTATAAGCACATCTTTATACAGGTCCCTAGTCGTAGGACTATTGAGACAGGGCATCGATACTCCGGAGTAGACTAGCGTATACGCTTCTCATCCCAGCAGGGGAGATGGTCTGTCCCACAGCCATCAGTACGTCGTACTGGAGATAGTATGCGGGTGCTCGTTAGGTTACGAGTACACTGGACAGGACTCGTCGGGAACTGTTGGTTGGTATTATACCTATCGTCAGTTATCAGTTCCCAGGTGACATGAGTACAGCTTAGTCCGTTGACTTGACACTGTCACTTCGCCTCGAGTGTGTTCCCACTGTTCTTAGATTGCTACCCTACCACGACTCAAAGGAGTCGTGCAAACAGGTAGCAGTTGAGTGCAGTCTCGAAGCACTTGGAGGCAGTGACGGTTAGACAGGATTCGTCTCTCCCGGTATTGGGGGTTGATATCGTGCTGTGTCTAGGAGAGCCATTACACAAAGTCCCTGGCCAGGGCAAGCGAGATATACTGGTAGGTTTCCAGTGTTATCTCAGGGTGTTCTAGGCTACACTCCGACACGACTTGTACCGCTATTAGGGGACTGACGTTTACCGTCCCCTAGGCCCGCCATGCGATACTCTTAGACGAACAGACCGGACTGTACGGAGATTGTCACATACATGCTCAGTAGGAGTTCGGATGGGTTTACCTCATCGGCCTTCTTATCGACATTTACCTGGGGACCGTTACGTACAGCTAGTGCCGCTTGCGGTCTGTGGTTAAACCCACTGCCAGCGTAGTGTCGAGTCTTTAGAGTCCCACACAGAGAGTTTCCCTGCACTGAGCGAAACGTGTAGAGGCCGTATGGTTTTACGGCAAGGCTACGATCACTTACGTGCACTTGTGTGCGTATGCTGTTCGGGCAGGCAATACTAGTGGGCTTTGGTTTAAGCCAGATCCTAGTATTGCACTGATGGATTTGTTTTGTCTTCTGTGCATTCGCATTCTTCAGAATGCGGATGCGGGTGTGTATGCACAGTTTTGAGGAGCGAAGAAGAAGGAGGTGCCTCATTAGGGTTTTGACAGTTGATTCGGTCAAAACCATTTTGAGGCGGACACATTAGGGTTTTGGCAGTTGGTTCGGTCAAAACCATTATGAGCCGGGGACATTATTTACTAATCTTTTTAGTGATTATTGTGTGATGGCTAATTGCTTTGACCATTTGACTATACTTGACTTTGTTGACCGTTTGACCAAAGTTGACTTGGACCTTCATGAGAGGTCTAGAGTATTCTTTGGATTTCTTATTATTTTTGGATTATGAAAATGGTCAAGTCAATTGTTGCCATCAACTTAATCTTGAAAAGATTAGTAATGATGATAGTGGTGTATTATTTCCACCATGGTTCATTTTCTTTAGCTCATAATTCATTTCTCATCCTCTCTCTTGTGAGAAGAAAAGAAAAAGCTCCATGGTTGTTCCTTCTTCTTCCTCCTCTTGATTCTTCCTTTGATCTCATGTGTTGAGAGAAAAATGATCCAAATAGAAAAACACATCCATCTACTACTTCTACACAACCTAGGACATCAAGCCTAGCGATCTTGTTGCCCTGGTTGCCTTGGCTCGAGGTGGAGCTCGGAGTACAACTCTCGGGTGGATCGTCTTCGACTCAAGAAGGCCGCGGAGGTGATCAAGATCCGGATCGACCCTCGGAGCGTGGATGGAGAAGCAGGACAGCGGAATGAAGATCCGAAGGACCGGTATCGTGAGGTATAATCTCTATGGCATAGTAGATAGCACCTTAAGTTGTTTGCTAGTTTGTAGTTTAGCAAAGATCCTTCTTTTAGTCCATGTTGCCTTTGCGCCAAAAATCGTTTTTCGCCGTTTCCGCCTCCCCGTAAGAACCGGGATGAGCAACGTGGACTTACAGTATCCATACGTACATGACTCCCGTCGGTATCCCGACGATAACCGCCGAGTCATAGCTACTGTCACCGGAAGGTATGGTTTCCCTGTCGGGCCTCATCGGCATGTTACATCAAAATCCCTTTCTTGCCCCGGGTACCTCCGGGCCCCACCATGTACCCTCATACGGCCTGATTGAAAAGAATTCTCGTTGTGTATATTTGAGAAAATTGTAAAGAAATCACAACCAAAAATTATTTGACCGCAATCAACTACGGTGTCGGATTGTAGATTGTAAGTGAGTGCGGATCGTCCACAGGGAAAGTGTAATCGTTTGTCTTTTGAATTAGATGAGTTGAAACTTTAATGAAAAGAAAACAAAACAATTCATGATTTAAAATTGAAGTTCAAGAATGAGAAAATATAGATCTAATAACAAGAAAAAGATAGAATCAAGAATTGATAGTTTGTTGATTTTTCCAAACCAAATCTCAAGAATCGAAATGAGGCTCGTAGGAATCGATAGGATCTATAGATGTGATGTAATCTTACAATTACGTATTCTTATCCTTCGATGAATTGATACTAGATCGATGATGATCGATGAGAATTAGAGACTTCTTGTGAAACTAGGGTTTCATCTTATCTCTTGTTCTTTCATTGATATCATTCATATTCTAGCCTCTAGTAAATTCAAGAAACGATCGTAGATCCCTAATTTCTAGCGATTACAATCAAGAAAGCATCGCTACGAAACTAGGTCATCGATTCTTGAACTTGCTAGGGTTTACAAAACTCGTAGGACTTAAAAATCGTATTAAGATTTGTTACATCATCATTCTACAATCGTCTCGACTCCTTTACGAGCGGAGTTTTACTCAAACATCACAACAAGAACAACAATTACAAATTGAGATCTAATCATGATGCAAGAATTAAAAGAAAGCAAGATTAAAGAATTTCACCTTTTATTTATATCAACAATTTCATTACATTCGCTCAAGAACTACAAGAGGAAGAATTTGATCGTTGACTTGGCTTCGCTCGTCTCCGTGGATCGCGGATCGGCTTGGATCACTTGCCCGATTGAAGATCGGCTCGGCTCCTAAAAGGTTGAAGGCTTCTCGCTTGATTTGGTACTCAAGATCTTGGATTTGGAGTGGAATTAGGGTTAGGGTTTCGCACAAGCTTTGTCACGAAACTTGTGGAAGAAGATGATGTAGAATTATTCACTAAAGAGTGATTGATTAAAGAACTAAAGAACAACCTCAACCCTTAGATTTAGGATCTATTTATAGATAACTAACCCTAGATCTAGGATTTCAAATTCTAACTTTCCCTCCAAAAGTTTGTTGAGAGAATTCAAATTTCCCTCCAAAAGTTAGTTAGAGGAGAAGCTTCTAGAGGTGATTAGTTAGGAGGGGGCTTCTAGAAGAGGATTAGTTAGGGGCTTAATTAGGATTAGCCTTCCTTAATCTTCTTTGCTGATCTGGCAATAGGTTCGAGAGAATTCTGGAAAATGTCATGCATTTATGGAATGTGGACCCTGACAGAAGCATTATTCCCAAAACTTGACAGCTGACGTGGCAGAACCGCCGCGCTTGCGCGGCGCAAGGCTGGCTACCGCCGCGGAAGCGCGGCGCTCTTGGAGCCTTGGAGCTTGTTCTCTCTGTGATAGTCTTGGGCTTATTTTTGGACCTTCATTTGATATATAGAATTATCTAATTCCTTCTACACTGCTACCAGATCTGAAATGATTTAGTTGGCGTATTGTTTGATCAGCTTCTTTTGATTTTCTTCCGTATTTCCTGCACATACTCAAGACAAGTGTTGCGCAAATACAGAAATGATGCGATGCCATGAATTGCGGTTAATTTCCTTTAAAGTGTCGGTTTAAAAGTCTAGTACATGCAATCTCATATTTTGTGACAGATTTGCTAATATGTAGAATATGAATACCGAACACTTCTAAATGTATGCAAATGTTAAGGAAATTGCCGGCTAAAATATACAATATTTTCGACTGATCAAATACCCCCAAACTTAATTTCGATCGTCTCGAGCGAATGTTTTATTAAAAAGAGAAGGAGAAAATAAAGAAAGAGAAAAACTAACTAGCACACTTTCGTAGGCAACACGATTGCACTGAGCACGTGCAACAAGCCTTTAAACCTCTAGGTGTCCCTAGTAGGAGGAGTGTTGTCTCCTGAGGGTTTTCAGCGGATTGCACCCACAAAATCCAATAATAAAAGAAAGATCATGAATATTACATTTAAAGACAAGAATTGTAAAAGAAAAGCTTCGAAAATTAGGGTTTCCAACTAAGCTAGCTTTTCGGTTGTCATGAGCCCTATCTTAATGGTCATGAAAAGATGTTAGAAATCACGTCCTCCCTCAATAAAACATCGTCTTATTCTTCATTCCTATCTTTCTTCCAAACATCGATCATATAACCCTGCGTGTGTGTAAAGGACATTCCTACACCCGGAGAATTCAATTCAAGCTATCATACTCTTGTCTATCAGCCTCAGTATATATTTTTTTCTTTTTTCGATGAGCTCACACACTTTCATGCGACCGTTAATACTTCTTGAGGTACTAACCGACCGATTACTCATGTGATTGCTTATTTGGTGTATTTTCCTAGTCTTGCACCACCTCAGGTATAGCAGTGACTCCCAGACCAGCTGGCCTTAGGGCACTAGATGAAAAAGCACCCTCGCTATATATTTTTTATTCCCTTGGTGATAACAAAACCAGTGTCCATTTTTCTCACCATATATATATATATTTTTTTTATACTTTTGGCTTTAAGACAAGAGCATTTCAAGGTATCCTCTACTATCCCAGGCTTTAAGACGTGTGTAAGTGCAAATAGCAGGGTAGCAACGTTCAAAATGTTTGGCTTTCAGAATAGAAACTATTTTTCAGACTTATTTTTATCCTCAGATTAGTGACGTCTTTCATCTTACTAACCCTTGGGACAACAGCTCATAACTACTTATTACTAGTTCGTATAAGAAAACTTCTAATTTTCTTGGTTTTCTTAAATTTTTCTAATCTCGTGGATGTAATTTTTCACTATCTAAACTTTTATTATCTTATTTATGTACAAAAATATTTTTATAGTTTTGAAATTTTTTTTAAATTTTTATAGGTTTTTGAAAAAAATTGTTTTGTGCTTATGCAAATGATATGCAAATGATGCGAAAATAAGCACAAACCTCCCCTAAACTTGTTTTCAACAGTGTCCTCACTGTTGCCATCTGCTAAAGCTCAAAAACCTGTAAGCTTGGGAGAAATTTATTAGTGGGGGCAAAATATATAAGTGAAGAGCCTCCCCAAACTTATTTTTGGCTCAAAATTTTATAAAAATTTTCTTTTCAAGAGCCCGATTATACCCCCCCAAACTTATGCAATGTTAATCGTTGAAAATCACATGAGGGGGTTAAAAATCAGTGGTCGATGCCAAGCTTTGCAAAGACCGAATGTTAACACCAACCATTCAAAAATTTTATCAATGCAGTGCTCTGGTTGGTGGAAGAAGAAGTGGGGAAAGTTTAAGTGGTGGAAAAGATTGTGTGAGCGTCTCGTATTGGAGAGACGATGCAGTGTATGTGATGGATTACTCGCATTCTTTTTACAGTTCAGATGAAGGGGTGGAGGTTCAATTTCAGTGAGTGGGAGATGATTCATCTCAACACCCGTGTCATTTAAAAATGCGAGTTCATCAGCGAAGATTTCCTCAAAAGTTCCATTCATACCCCGGTGAATAATATCGTCACAAAGTGCGGGGTGATCTTCAGACTCTAAGAACAGTTCATAATCGGTGTTAATTGCTGACCCAGACATCTCAGTGGAAGAGTCCGTATGTGTATGATACATAGTTGGGTCAAACAACAACATATGAAAAGAGTCAAGATCGATATCAGGAGGATCATCAAATTCGCTGCTGTCGACATCCATTAAGTCGACAGAACAGACCTGAGCAGTAGGTTCGGAGGGTACACTTCCCAACTTGTAAATGTTCAGCTCTATTGACCTATTCCCGAAAGATAGGGTCATAGAACCGTTACGACAGTTGATAATAGCATTGGAAGTGGCCAAAAAGGGGCGACCTAAAATCACCGGAATTTGATTCCGTGGGTTCACTACAGGTTGTGTATCAATTACAATAAAATCTACCGGGAATATAAATTCTCCGATTTTTATTAACACATCCTCCAGTTCACCCCTAGGTTTGGTGATAGATCGGTCAGCCATCTGGAGAGTGCAATTGGTTGGCTTCAACTCTCCGATCCCTAATTGCTCATAAACCGAGTATGGAAGCAAGTTAACACTAGCGCCAAGGTCTAATAGAGCACGGTTAATGTGTTTTCCCCCGATAGAAACGGAAATAGTAGGATATCCAGGATCCTTACGTTTCCTCGGTAATTGCTGGGGGAAAGCCGTGTCTATTGTTTTTTCCATAAAAATCTTCTTGGGCACTGGATTCTTCCTCTTCCTAGTGCACAAGTTCTTAAGAGTTTTCGCATAGGACGGAACTTGTTGGATGGCATCTAGGAGAGGGATGTTGGTGTTTACTTGCTTAAAAATGTTCATAATCTTCTCCATATGTGGACTCGGTGTGTTAGCCCTTAACCGATTAGGATAAGGTGCTTTAGCAATAAGTGCTGGGTCCATCATAGGAGAAGGAAGTGGGTGTGGAACCGATCCCGGAATAGAAGTGGGAATCGTCCGTGGAGGGGTAAAAGAGGTGGGCTGTAGTGGCGAGCCTTTTGGGAAATGGAGAATAGGCTCGGAAGAAGAAGGTGGGGTAGAAGAACTGGGGTAAGAAGTGTGTGTGTGAAGAAAGGTCTCAGCCGGGGTGTTATTGATTGATTTTTCAGTATCATCAAACTCTTCCCCAAGGTGATGGTCAAGCACTCTTCCAGATCTCAACGTGATTGTATCCACATCATGTAAATAGCTAGAATTGGGTAAAGGTTGAGCTGGAAGTTTCCCTTTCTCTCTTGCACTCATTTCAGCTTTTAAACGTGCAATTTCTTCTTCCATCGATTTAATACTCTCGCTTTGGGACGCAGAGTTTTTCTTTATATAATCGACAGAAGACTTCATTTCAGCCGAAACTTGCATGATATTTGTTAAGACCAAATTCATGCATTATGCAATTGAATAGGATTCATCCGTTCCGGTCAACTGCAAAGGACTAGATGGTGCAAAAGTGTTGACCGGATTTTGAAAATTTTGTGCTTGAAAGGGGTGCTGACTCAATTGTGGTGGTTGCTGTTGTGGTGGAGGGGCCCTTTGGAATTGATTCGGGTTTGGAACCGTGTTTTGAAATTGTGATTGGTTCCAAGCAAAGTTAGGGTTATTCCTCCAACCCTGATCATATGTGGAGGAAGATGGATCGTTTCTAGGTCTTTGAAATGCGGCATTTGTATGCTCAGGACCTTGAAATGGACATTCTTCCGTCAAGTGAGACGGATCAGAACAGCATCCACATACAGTTTTGGAGAGTGATATTTGACTTAGGGCGGCTAAAAATTTGTTTTCCATAGTCTCGAGTTTCTTTTGCATAGCTGAAATGTCAGCTCTAACTCCTATGGAAATATCATTGCCATCCCTAGGTGATTGACTCACACCCTCCCACTGTAAAGATTTTTCAGCGAAATCTTCTAGAAATTTCCAGGCTTCCCCATCATCTTTGGTCATGAAGTTGCCTTGACACATGGATTCAAGGGTCTGTCTTGTGTAAGGAGTAATGCCCTCATAAATGATTCGGCAAAGATCCCATCTCGGGATGCCGTGATGTGGACATTGGATTAACAGATCCTTGAAGCGGTCAAGACATTTTGAAAATGTTTCATTTGGAAGCTGGGTGAATTGATAGATTTCGCTGCGGACTCGAGCTGTTTTGTGATGTGGGTAGAATTTCTTAAGGAATGCTTTGACGAATTCGTCCCAATTTGAAATGGAATGTGCGGTAGTGTTATATAGCCACTTCTCGGCTAAATCGCACAAAGTGAATGGGAGAAGACGTAGACGGAAAGCATCCACAGAAAGCTGTGAAGTACCCATCATTGCGCATACATTTTCAAATTTCGTGATAAACACGTATGCGTCTTCAGACTCGAGACCGTGGAATTTTGGTAGAAGGTTGATGTATTGGGGTTTTATTTGAAAATTTTCCCCGTTGGCTGGTGGAATGGAAAGACAGGTGGAAAGTGGGCCTCGTGTAGGATAACATCTCTCTTGGAGAGAGATGCGAGGTGGATTCTGCGCACCAACGGATGGCGGCAGGGTAGTGGAAAAGAAGTTCGATGGAGGTGGATCTATCGATGTGGGTGTGGTGGTGGGTAAAGAAAAGGTAAGTGTAGAAATACCGACTTTGGGTCGATGAGGGACGCGGACTAACAGGCACTAGAAACCCGTTGTCCAGCCTATCTTGCACTAAAAAGGGTTAGTACAAGTGGCAGCGTGAATTTATAATTAGGGGAAATGATGGATGTGGTGTTTGTTTTGAAAATTGGTACGGATTTTTAAAAAAAATGATGCAACAAAACAAATGCAACACACAAAAACCTTAGAATCTAGTGTCACCTAGGTCAAACTCTAGACCGCTCCTAACTGCCAAAAGACAAGTCGCAGGATAAATCCTCCACTGCCTCTTTGTCCCCCTGTGGCCGGATAAGTGCCAGGTAAGTGGGAAGGAACCACCACTACAGTGGGCCTAATTAATAACCACTAGCCTTAGACACACTCGCCTTAGGCACCACAAGAAAACGCGGATAAGCAATGAATTACCCACGGCCTTCTCTTGTCCTAAATGAGCGCGACGGTCCTTAGAGTCATCTCTAGATTTCTTTTAATTAATGAGGGTCAATGCGGATGCAAGTTTTGCGATTTTCGGGGCCTAGGAAGGGTAATGAAATCTCCACCTAATTTGAATTTGGTCATGCCCCTTAAATTCCGTATTAATATGCAACAACCACAAGAATCAAAAACACGCACAAATTTATTTAGCTTTTGCGGCGCTGCGATTTATTTGCAAAGAAACCTGCAGTAAAATTGTTATTGGAGCAGATAAGGTAAGAGATAAGAAAGTGAGAAAGTTACAGAGCAAAATTGCTGCAGAGAGGAGCTAGGGTTGCGGCGCTTCCGCCGCGGATGAGTTACTTTAGCCGCGTAAGGGCGGTGAAATGTTGGGATCAGTGCTTCAAACTTTTTGTTACTGTTCCTCTTGAACTTCTAAACTCTCTGGTAATTTCAGAAAAATTTTTCCACAGCTCCAAAAATTCCAGAATTCCTCGCAATCAAATCACAACAACACGTATTAGTGTTTGCACGAGTTTTGATCTAAAAATTATAATGGAATAAATTGTTCAACTCAAATTTCAAAATACGAACTATTAGCGCACTATCCCCGGCAACGGCGCCATTTGATTGAAAAGAATTCTCGTTGTGTATATTTGAGAAAATTGTAAAGAAATCACAACCAAAAATTATTTGACCGCAATCAACTACGGTGTCGGATTGTAGATTGTAAGTGAGTGCGGATCGTCCACAGGGAAAGTGTAATCGTTTGTCTTTTGAATTAGATGAGTTGAAACTTTAATGAAAAGAAAACAAAACAATTCATGATTTAAATTGAAGTTCAAGAATGAGAAAATATAGATCTAATAACAAGAAAAAGATAGAATCAAGAATTGATAGTTTGTTGATTTTTCCAAACCAAATCTCAAGAATCGAAATGAGGCTCGTAGGAATCGATAGGATCTATAGATGTGATGTAATCTTACAATTACGTATTCTTATCCTTCGATGAATTGATACTAGATCGATGATGATCGATGAGAATTAGAGACTTCTTGTGAAACTAGGGTTTCATCTTATCTCTTGTTCTTTCATTGATATCATTCATATTCTAGCCTCTAGTAAATTCAAGAAACGATCGTAGATCCCTAATTTCTAGCGATCACAATCAAGAAAGCATCGCTACGAAACTAGGTCATCGATTCTTGAACTTGCTAGGGTTTACAAAACTCGTAGGACTTAAAAATCGTATTAAGATTTGTTACATCATCATTCTACAATCGTCTCGACTCCTTTACGAGCGGAGTTTTACTCAAACATCACAACAAGAACAACAATTACAAATTGAGATCTAATCATGATGCAAGAATTAAAAGAAAGCAAGATTAAAGAATTTCACCTTTTATTTATATCAACAATTTCATTACATTGGCTCAAGAACTACAAGAGGAAGAATTTGATCGTTGACTTGGCTTCGCTCGTCTCCGTGGATCGCGGATCGGCTTGGATCACTTGCCCGATTGAAGATCGGCTCGGCTCCTAAAAGGTTGAAGGCTTCTCGCTTGATTTGGTACTCAAGATCTTGGATTTGGAGTGGAATTAGGGTTAGGGTTTCGCACAAGCTTTGTCACGAAACTTGTGGAAGAAGATGATGTAAAATTATTCACTAAAGAGTGATTGATTAAAGAACTAAAGAACAACCTCAACCTTTAGATTTAGGATCTATTTATAGATAACTAACCCTAGATCTAGGATTTCAAATTCTAACTTTCCCTCCAAAAGTTTGTTGAGAGAATTCAAATTTCCCTCCAAAAGTTAGTTAGAGGAGAAGCTTCTAGAGGTGATTAGTTAGGAGGGGGCTTCTAGAAGAGGATTAGTTAGGGGCTTAATTAGGATTAGCCTTCCTTAATCTTCTTTGCTGATCTGGCAGTAGGTTCGAGAGAATTCTGGAAAATGTCATGCATTTATGGAATGTGGACCCTGACAGAAGCATTATTCCCAAAACTTGACTGCTGACGTGGCAGAACCGCCGCGCTTGCGCGGCGCAAGGCTGGCTACCGCCGCGGAAGCGCGGCGCTCTTGGAGCCTTGGGGCTTGTTCTCTCTGTGATAGTCTTGGGCTTATTTTTGGACCTTCATTTGATATATAGAATTATCTAATTCCTTCTACACTGCTACCAGATCTGAAATGATTTAGTTGGCGTATTGTTTGATCAGCTTCTTTTGATTTTCTTCCGTATTTCCTGCACATACTCAAGACAAGTGTTGCGCAAATACAGAAATGATGCGATGCCATGAATTGCGGTTAATTTCCTTTAAAGTGTCGGTTTAAAAGTCTAGTACATGCAATCTCATATTTTGTGACAGATTTGCTAATATGTAGAATATGAATACCGAACACTTCTAAATGTATGCAAATGTTAAGAAAATTGCCGGCTAAAATATACAATATTTTCGACTGATCACGGCCCCCGACTCCTCCTCGCATGGGGTATATATATCAGAACCGATAAAACTCATGGTGGATGCTGAAATATCATATCAAGAGAAACCGAGTTTTTCAAATAATCCATAATTTCATGAAACTACCACGGTCCTCAAATCCAGAAAAT